>JADRCH010000138.1:2353922-2467953 GCA_019843965.1 Rhynchomys soricoides | reverse complement strand
AGAGAGAGAGAGAGAGAGAGAGAGAGAGAGAGAGAGAGAGAGAGAGATACAAAGAGTTGAATGCTGGTACTCAGCTTTCTCCTTTTAATTCAGTCCAGACCCTCATCTCATGGAATGATGCTCTCTACATTTAAGGTGGATCCTCCCACCTCAACACAATCTAGAAACTCCCTAACAGTCATGCAAAGAGGTTTGTTACCCTGGTATTTCTAGATCCTGTAAGTCAACAGCATCAACCATCACACTCAGTGTCTATGGACTTACAGAAAACAAGACTGGGAGGTGGAGGGCAGTTGGAAGGTGGGATCTGGATGGCTAAATCTTTCCCGGAGGGGAGCTGGGTGTCTGGATGCCCAGCTGAGGCGTCTGCTAGCTGGGTGCTCATCTCTGTGCCTCTTTCTGGGGTGACCATAATCAGGGCAATTAGCTCCAATTGTAAGGGGCCTCCTGATGCAAAAAGCTTGTCCCATGGAAGAAAGAAAGAGAACAGCACGTATCTGCTAATTTTATGGGGAGGGAGCAGCTGTCAGATGCTGAGAGGGTTATTGTTACTGCACTCCAGCTCACTCTCATCAAATCTTCAGCTATCATTGTCTGAGTTCTGAGGCAGGAGCTGAAAAGACATAGCTGTCATATCTAGGTGGCAGGGAATTCAGAAATAATTTTTTATAATGCAGCAACTAAAATTAAGACGAGTCATTCCCCAAGTATATAGAAAACTATGAGTCAGCAGCCCCAAAATTAACTCTTTGGAAAATTATGTCTGCTAAATCTTATTGAAAGTCAAGGCAGAGCTGAACTTGATTGTCATCTTCTTTTTCTTTTTGTGTATGTGAGTTTCACGTGTGTGTGTGCGCGTGTGCGCGCTCGTGTGTGTTTGCACGTGTATGCTCAAGTGCTTGTGCGTGAGTGTACACATATACATGGGAGCCAGAGGTCAATATCGGATGTTCCCCAATTTTTTGTATCTTTTTTTTTCTTGACTTTATGTGTATATGTGTGCTTGTACAAGTTTATGTGTGCCACGTGAACGTAGAAGCACAAAGATGCTAGAAGAAGATATTGGCTCCCCTGAAATAGGGACCTCCATGGAAGTGTTAGAAACTGAAGATGAAGTGGTCTACAACAGTAAGCATTCTTAACTGCTTTGCATCTCTCCAACTCCCTCCTCCTTGCTTTTTGAGACAAGCTCTCTAATGGAAACTGGGCTCACTGATTCTGCCAGGCTGGCTGGCGAGCAAGCTCCAGGCACGTTCCCTTGTCCCTGCTTCCCAGGGCTGGGATTACAGGCTTCTTTTAAAAACATGTGTTCTGGGGAGACTGATCTCAGGTTGTTAAGTCTTCAGGGCAAGCATGTCATACTCTAAGCCCTTCATGGTCACTTTTTATTTTATTTCATTATTTACTTATTTGTTATTTATTATCGGATATTTCTTTATTTACTTTTCAAATGTTTTCCCCTTTCCAGGTCTCCCCTTCAGAAACCCCCTATCCCATTTCCCCTCCCCCTGCTTCTATGAGGGTGTTCCCATCTTCCCACCCTGGTATTCCCCAACACTAGGGCATCGAACACCCTCAGACCCAAGGGCCTCTCCTCCCACTGATGTCCAATAAGTCCATCCTCTGCCACATATGTGGGCTGCGCCATGGGTCCCTCCATGTGTATTCGTTGGTTGGTGGTCACCTTTTAATGGAATATTCCACTTGCAAATGAGCATCCACTTACAGCTGTAAGTCAGTGTGGGAGGCAGAGAGATACTCAGAGAATTCCAGGTGTTTGGGACACAGAACATGTTCTTTACACTCAAGTTTCTTTTGTTGACTTAAATATTTAAATTGTTTCCCTGATAACAGAACTCTGCCAAGGAGAAAGAGAGAGTTCTTTTGTCCCCAGCCAGTTTCCCTTGAGATCGAAGGACATTTCCTCCTGCCCTGGCTGCTGGGGAAAAGGAAGTGGATCCACCTTGACATGATGGATGGCTGACACAGCCACAGGAACAAGCCAGGAACAACCTCTGGCTGGGCGTGTCTCCTTGGCTCTGTTGCTTTTCCCTAGTCTCCTGACATCATCTGCCTCCAGTTTCAAAATCATCATATACTGAGTTAGTTCAGGAAAAACTCCCCAAACATGGTATTTCCATAGAGCATGGAGAAGCAGGCAAGAGACTCCATCCAGCTGGTTAAGTCAGGGACAAGTGAAACCCCAGCCCAGCTCTTTGAGAGCCTCATTTAGGGTATAAGGCAGAGAATGTAGACTTGGATCAATCCATCCAAGGGGTCACTGGCAGAAATCACTGAAGAGTTCAGTCACTATAACAACGAGGACGTGTTGTCTATGGAAGCTGAGCTTTGTCCTATGCATCTGAGGGATGAAATGTTCTACACCCAGGGTGACAGGTCATGGTCCACTTGCTGCTGAGTTTGTTTCTCTTTTCCTGGGGTTCAGAAGGGATGCATGTCTACGTTTATCACATGCTGCAACTATGCTCCTGTCTCCTGCCCCTGTTTCCTGTACATCCCTTCACCCTTTGAGCCAGTGTTCTGTGTTGCTGCTGCCCTCAGGCCTCTCCCTTGCAGGAGCTGCCTGCTCTGGGCTCAGCCCTACACTACTCAGGATGCCTTCTCTCTCTTCAGGGGGGACTTCTGCTACCATCCAATATTTCGGTCACACCCCTTTCATGCTTACTTTGTCTAGTAGGAGGACATTGCAGATTTAGAGAAATAAATCTGAGGACATAAAACTGAAGATGTCTTGTCCACCACATACTGTTTAGCCCCAACCCTCCCAACCTCTGACTCTTCCAGTCTTTCTGCCTTCTCTTCCCCAGTAAAGAAAAACCTGGCTTCAAAAAAAAAAAAGTTTCTATTTTTTTACATTGTATGTGTATGTATGGTTACATGCACACACACAAAGGTCAGAGGGAAAACTCATGGGGTTCAGTTCTTTTCTTTAGGCATTCAGGTCCCAGGGATTGAAGTTCAGCTAATGCCCTGGGTAGCCAACAGCTTTACCCAATGTGCCACATTGCTGGCCCCAAGCCTGGTTTTTAATGGTACCACTACATTCATTTGCTTCATCTTTTGATATCTATAAAAATGATTTTATTAATGTTATGATTGCTGGAGACATTTTAAGATTAAAAACATTATTTTTTTAAAAATAAAAAATAAAAAAAGATGTTCTCACCCAAACAGGAGTGAGTACATACATATTCTTACATAAGGTAGGTGTGAGATCCTGGGGTCTTGTGTAAGATCACTCAGAATTACAGTTCAAAATTACAGTTCAAAGGCAGGGAATGGAACCACCTCAGTGAAGACAATGCCTTTAAAAACGTATTTATTTCATTTTATGTTTTGCCTGCAAGTATGTACGTGTACCATGTGCCCATGGAAGCCAGAAGAAGGTGTTGACCCCTCTGGAATTGGAGTTACAGATGGTTGAGAGTAGAAACCAAACTCACTTTCTCTGGAAGAGCAACCAGTGCTCTTAACTGCTGAGCCATCTCTCCAGTACCCTAGCCTCATTCTTTACACAAGTCTCTCGGTCACAGAGGGTCTCTTGTTTTCCTTGAATGATCAGAAAGAAGACACAGGTGCTCATTCTGCAGTTCTACAGTGAGCATCAGAGCAGGGGTGAAGTCCTGGGCCCTCAGTGCAGGGCTCGATGCATGGAGAGAGCCGCCTTGCAAAGAAAGGGTACTTTTGGCACATTGTAGGACATGCTTCAGCAGATGTGTTGTCGTTTTGACTGTTCAGTGGGAGCTCCCAGCACACACAGACCTGGAAACTAAGAATCCAGGTCTACCTGGATCATTCCTGTCCTTTAAAGCTGTGCTGAGCTAAGGCTGTGACGGTCTCCACATAAAAACAGGAAGAGGAAGAAAGCCTTTGGCTAGTTCTGACTCACCCCTCTGTGGCTATGATGACTTGCAGTGCCCAGTGATTTTTGCTAATGCTATTATAGTCAGCATCACAGTCTATTTCCCCAATTGTCTTTTCCAGGGGACTTCACAGACTATCTCTAAATGAACATACTGACAACCATTGGAAAGCATCCTTGTACTTAGGAAGAACACACTTATCATGTCTGGGCTTTGGTGTGTGAGTAGAGTGGAAGTGGAAAATGGCTGGTGGAGCTCAGAGGCTCCAAGGATCTGATGCTCACAGCGCAGGGCACCTCTACTGTGTTTTCCACGAGTGCAGATCCACTCTGGAGCTCCTTTGCGTTTAAGATATGCAAATGCTATTTTGCAAAGTGCTTTCAGCTTGGAAGGAGTCTGAGGGCTAACCAAAGGGTTGTGTTCCCAGCTGCCTCCAGTGTTGGAGCCCAGGGAGGTAGAGTTTGGACCCAGGGAAGGCACCCTGATCTGCCCTAGCAAATAACATTTTTCTATCTCTGCTGCTCGATATGGGCTAGCACCTTTGTGGTCACCTTCACTAGATCTTATTCTCCTGCTTCTTTTCCTCTGTCAGCACATCCTGGCTCACTAAATTCCTCTAAGCCACAGGGTTTATGGGATCCTCACTGCAAGAGGGTTTGTACAGAGACCCACCCTAAGGGTTTCTGCCAGAAGAAATTGATTCTTAGACCAAAATGGAAGCTACGGTGATGGAACTTTCATTATCATACCAGCAAGGCTCTGAGGGCAGAGATCACTGGTAAGGAAGCTGAAGGGATTTAAGCCTTGAAAACTAAGAGAAACATCCACCTTCAGTATTGTGGCTACACAACCGAGGGAAACCACAGACTGACCTGCCATGAGGCCTTCTGTCTCATTCTTATGTGTTTGTATATGTTCCTGTACATACCTATGCATGCAATGTGTATATGCAAGTGTACACACATGTGTATATGTGTGCGAGTGGAGGTAAAAGGTCAACTTCGATGTCTTTCTTCAGGAGATGCCCATCTTGGTTGTTGAGACAGGGTTTCTGGTTGAACTTGGAGCTCACCAATTCAACTAGACTGGCTTTTCAGTGAACCCCAGGATCTATCTGTCTCTGTTTTCTCCCCAACACTGAGATTGCAAGTATTCACCACCCCACCTGCCCTTTTTCAGGTGGGTTCTGGGGATTGAACTCAGATATAGGGTTTTTACATCAAACACATGACTGACCAAGCCATCCTCTGAGCCCATGTAGTATTGCTCTTGCATGAAGAATGGCTTCCTGCTTCCTTCTCTGACACCTTGCCTTCTCTAGCTCGGCTGTACTTGGATTTGTATTCTGTACTGTGTACTCACCAAATGTTGCTTTAGTTTTAGGGATATTGAGCAATTCTTCCCAGAAATCTCTGCATCTGGTGGCCATCCTATTCTTGATCCTCAGTCTGGCAGCGTCTGTGCTGAGCTCAGTGTTCACCTTCTACAACAGCATCAGCAATCCTTACCAGACGTTCCTGGGACCTATGGGCGTCTACACCTGGAACGGACTCAGTGGTGAGTTACCTGAAAAGACTTGTGTGCACAAACTGCATACACATACACATGCATACACAGGTACACATAGGTGTACACACATGCACATTGATGCATGCTCATGAACACACATGTACATACATTTGCTCTCTGTCTTGCCTTCATAAAGAGCAACGTGGACTCCAGAGTTGCCATACCTGGGTGGCCAAGCCACAGAGCTAGGAAGGGATGCCATCTGGGGCCAATACTCTTCTTGTGAGCTAGAGTGCTGTGTGGTTGCTAGGCAATTTTGTTATTTTGTGTTGGGGAGGTGGCGTCCAGATGGGGAGTGGATCTTGTTGTGACTTAGGCAAAAGATTCTCCATGGGTTTTGTCCATGTATTTCATCCCCTACATTTGCCCAGTGGGACTGACACTCAGAGATTAAGGGACTTGGATACAAATCCAGATATAGGTCCCCAGTGTCAAGGGCCCTCCATCTACCACCAGACCTTGCTCACTGCCAGGATAAACAGTGAATTGATCTTAGTTTCACTCATGGGACTCAGAGCCAACAGAAGTAGCAGCCTCAGGCATGGCTGAATTTGGAGACCATGTTGTGGGAAGTCTTCTTCCCTTTATCCCTGCATACAGTGATTTCCCAGTGTGTGTGCTGTGGCTATATAGTTGATTCAATCCTCTTAAAGGTCAGATGTCTGTACACACCCTGGAATCCTGCAGCATCAGCTTTCGAGCCATTTTCCAGGAGTCAAGAGAGTATCCTGGGCTCAATTCTCATGGGCTTACCCACTGACATGACCTGATCAATCTCTGAAGCCAAGATAGATAAATTGACCCATTAAGTTGGTTAAGGAGACTTCTCCATACTGGAGCTGGGCCCAGGGTCAGATATTCTCCAGCTTTAGAGGCACATAGGGGAGGAAGAGTGGGTTCACATAAAGGGGGAGAAGATAGGAGGCCAGGCTGGGCCGGCTCTGCATTGTCTGGGGCTTCAAGTTGGTCCCCGAGGCTGTAGTCTCATCGCTCTTCCTCTGCAGAGGAAGACAGGCTGACTATACAGATGTCAGTGGCCTATGTCTTCTGGGAGGGGACAGAAAAAGGAAGGTGGATAGCCTCCCCAAGCTCTGCCTACATCTAGCCACCAAGGGCTATGTTGTGGGGAGAAAATTCCCCACATTTGCCTTCTGCCTCAGGGGTATATTCTAACACAGAGGGAGAAGCTATGGGGTGGACAGGAAAACCACCTGCAATAGCTGTGTAAGGGGAAGTTATGCGAGTTCTGACTTGGACTTGGATCTTGTGGTTGGCCTTTAGGCAACCACAGGAGTTAGGAGTAGCCTGTCCTAATGCTCAGCAAGCTGGATTCTGTGCTCATACACCCTTAGAAAGTCCCTTATCTAGAGTGTTACAGAGTTTAGTGAAAACTTGCTTTGCAAGAGGCTGATCCTGCAGAAAGATCTCTGTACAGCCTTGACAACGTAGCTTCCTGGCCTTTGAACCTCACTGATGGGAGTGCTGAATCCAGGCCAACTTTAAGGCACTGAGGCCAATGAGAACGCTACAGTCCCCTGAGGCTCTAAGCTTGCAGTTCTCCTGGGCTGGCAGGTTGTGAGCTGGTCCAGTGGGCGGGACAGGAAATAGATGACCTGATTCATTTCTGGTGTTGAGAAACAGCAATAACACTGCCTGAGGCTTGTGCCCCTGACATCTCAGCGCACATTGACCCAATGTGGCTGGAGTTGGTCTCAGGATTTTAAGGTAAGTAGAGAGGAGGTTGGATCCAGACAGATCTACACAAACTGTCTCCTCTGACATATCGTTCCTCAACTGGAGAACACAGGAAGTAATGAGTACCATGGCCCAGCAGAGAAGGGCCACTGGCCAGAAGCCCATGTCCCTAAGCCTTTAAGAACTGCTCCCCTCCCCCAGCCTCTTTTTATCTACAACTCTGGAGAAACTGTGCAGCTAGCCAGACCGAGAGATGCAAGCCTATACTTCCAGCTATTGAAAGGCTGAGATGGGAAGATCCCCCAAGTTCAAGATTACCTGGCTGCAGAGGGAACTCAAAACCCTATTTTCAATATAAATAATGAAAAGGGTTGGTGTAAAGCACCCGCTGTTTTTGAGGTTCTATATTTAATTTCCAGTATTGCAGGAAGTATGGGAGGTGGGGACTGAGGGAGTAAGGGAAGGAGAGAGGAAGGGAGGGAAAGAGGGAGGGAGGATGGAAGGAAGGAAAGAAGGGAGGCAGGAAGGAAGAAGGAAGGAAGGAAGGAAAGAAAGATATTCAGTTAACCAGAAGCAGTGTGAATCCCATGGCTCCAGGCATCTGCCTTTAAAGTGCCTGGATAGGCAAGGTGTCTGTGTGCCAGCCCTTCCCTGTTCAAATCAAAGCTCGGCATTAACCTTGTGTACGTTCCAGCCCTTTATGATTAATTGAGCCTTTATAAGAAACTTCACAAGAGGTAAATGAAGGATAATGAAGGTGTGAGCGGGCACATCAGAGGAACGAGACTTTTGTTCACGCGAATTATTAAGAAATACAGCCATTATTTTGTGGGTGAGGCGTGTCATCAAGGGCTGTTCAAACATTCTCTTCATGTAACCTCAAACCTTAATGAGCTTCCCTCAGAGGACCATTTGGGGAGCTTCCCTGTCATTGGGTTAGGACACAGTTTGATGCCAAGAGTTCACTGAACTGTGCACATTCTGTATGCATCAGCATATTAAGGATCTCAGAAGGACTTCATCTTGGGGATCCCCCTGATGTATCAGACCCTACTGGGGCATGAGCAACCATCCTCACCCTCAAGTTCCCTGAAAAAATTATTTTTTCCAGCATTACTGATATATGAATCACCTGCCACATTCATTACTCACTTAAAGCACACAGTTCGCTGGGTTTTGGCATGTTCTTAGACACTGTAGATATCACGAACCATCATTTTAGAAATATTCTCACTAGCTCAGAGAGAGATCTCATGTTTCCTGGTTACAACCTGCTTCTCACCCTGCCTAAGCAACTATAAATCTGCTTTGCTGTGGCTACCGCCTGGTTCAAGGCCACACTTGGCTGAGTCGTGCAGAGTGAACACCTGCAGCAGCTGTCTAGAGCTTCCCCGAGTCCAGGTCCAGCCCTTGAGAGCCTGTGCTTCTCTTGCTTTTGGCAGGACTCACTCCTCACAGCTGGTGGTGTGCCTGACCCACTGCCCTCACCTGCTCATGTGGAGGTGGATGCTGGTGCTTGTCCAAGTCTTGTTTGTCCATTCACATCTCCTCGTACGTTCACTATGCCCACTCTCGGTGCCCTGTCCACTCACTCTCACCTGCTATATATTTGACCTTAGGGCACAAGCTGCATGGTAGACCAGTTGCCCAATGATAGGCTCTGACAGGATCTGCCCAGAATAATATTTAGTATTTCATGCCTAGAATCTTACATCTTATTTTTACATTTTCCTTCATCCTGAAGCACTATAGAACCCCATGTAGCTATTCAGTAAATGCCTTTGGATTATATATCCCATTAAGAAAATAAGTGATATTAAAAATGCACCTTGGTGGGGGTGGGGGACAAAACGCAGCTGGAGAGATGACTCAGCAGTTAAGAGTGACTGCTACTCAATCCTAAGGACATGGGTTCGAATCTTCCATCCCATGGGTGGTTCACAAACACCTGTTCCAAGGAATCTGATGCCTTATTCTGGCCCCTGTGGGCGGGTACCTACACGTATGTGTGCATACATTGATACAGACACATGCTCATATACATATAAATAAATACCTTTAAAACATAAATCACAATGATAGGTAGATGGCTCAATGCGTAAAGTCATTGCTGCTGAGAAAAATGGACTGGAATTCAGATCCCAAGCACCCAAGAAAAAAGGCAGGGATGGGATAAACATCTAAAACCATGTCCTGAGTGGGCAATGGGGTGGAGACTGGGGACTCTCAGAGGCTTGCTGCTCAAACAGGGAATTCCAGCTTCAGTAAGAGACTCTGTACATACCTCAGAAATGCGCACACATGCATGCACACATGCATAGACACAAATAATGTTTTGCTTCATTGTGTCATTTATGAAGCTCAATCTTCTTTGCAGCATCCTCTGTGTTTCTGACCATGGTTCTGTTCGTGGGGAATGCCGAGTCCAACCATCTCTCAGAAAAGCTGTCCCAGAAGCTTTATCCAGAGACCATTAATGAGAGAACAACCCACACTTATGGATACTCGTTTTGGCTCATCCTGCTTGTCATCCTTCTGAATATTGTCACCGTGGTCATCATCTTTTTCTATCAGAAGGCCCGATACCAGCAGAAGCAGGAGCAGAGAAAGCCAGTGGAGTATGCTCCAAGGGATGGCATTTTATTCTGAGTTCTGTCTCATAGCACATTTGTACTGTCTCTGTCAAACTGGCTACTCCTCTGGACACTGTGTGGCAGAGCAACTGTCAGGTGTCATAGCATCTGGAACCATGACACCATGTACTTCCTAAAGACGGTGCGCCTACCTTTCTCCATGGACATTCCCCAGATAAATGTTTTCTCCTAAGATCAGGAAAATGAGTGGAAAAGGTCCACAGTACTCCAAAAGGGAGTGTCTGGGGCCTGCAGGCCCTTCTCACTTGACCTTGCTATCCATAGTAATAAAGGTCTATGGGTTTTTTGCTTTTCCTGTGACTAGATTAACAGACTGTAGCCCCTATGACCTTATCCTCTGGATTGATCAGGCATTTCACTCCATGATAAGTATAAAGACTTCTAGGTAGAGAAGTACTCTGAACTTGTTTTTTCAGTCAGAAGTTAGATACAGAAGGATAAAGGATGGATGACCTTGTGTTCTGGTCCCTTGGTGGCTGTCATGGCTTCCAGGCTTAGTTTCTTTAATGAGGGCTTGACACTGTGGAACTTGGGCCTTGGGAAACCCTGCATGAACAGGTTAGAGGTAAAATATGGTCTCTCCCAGTAAATAGGAAGTCAGCAAAATAACAAAGGCACCCAAATTTATTCTACATGTTTTTTCCAGTATGACATTTCCTTTAATAAATCTAATTGAGAACCCCTTAGCCTTGACTATCCTGTAGGTTGCCATAGCAAAACCTGACAGGCCTGAAAAGTGATCCCCCTTTCATGTGTTGATGGAGTCTCAAAGCAGTAGCTCTGTGACAAGTGGTGGATCTTATGAAACTCAAAGATAAATGGCCTTTAACACTCAGAGATGTGAGCTGGGTTCCCACAATGTCGGCAGCAGCGTGCCTGGTCCTCACCCTTGTGGTGTTTATGTTTACTGTTGGGTAGACGAGACAGACATTTAATAAGCTCTTACTTGACTCCATTTAAAACAGTTGCTTAGCGTTGGGGGGGGTCATCCCTCCACTGTAGAACACTAAAGTGCCTAGCATGTGACAGGTCCTGGGTTCCATCTCTCCCTCCGTAAAAATGAAACAAACACGCAATGACAAAATTGCGCTTGTGCTTTGAAAGGATGGATCTCTCTCATGCTCTACCTTGAAGACATACTAATTCAAGATTACTCTTACCTACTAATTATTAAAAGTTTACTATACTTTATTTTCTTTATGTGTGTATGCATGCACATTTGCCATGATGTGTGTGTCTGTGTGTCTCTTTGTGTATGGAGGTCAGACGACAAACTTCAAGAGTGGATTTGCTCCTTCCAGCATGTGAGACCTGGGGTTCAAACTCATGTCATCAGACTTGGTGGCAAGCACATTTACTCACTAGGCTGCCTTGTGGGCCTGCTACTAAATTATTATAAAGTTTCGGTTTGGGAAACAATGGCTTAGTGGCTAAAAGTGCTTGTCACCATAGCTGATGACCCTGTCCATTCCTCATCACCTACACAGTGGAAAGAAAGAGCTGACTCCTGCAAGTTGTCCTCTGACCTCCAGGCATACACTGTGGCATGTGCATGCCCATAGACACAGTCATACATTCCTATGCAATATATAAAATAAATACACGTATATAAAACAAATAACATTTAAAATGACTCAGTCGTGTTCATCTGAAAAAATTGGAATATATTTTAAAAATACGGTTATAAATGTAAAAAAAAAATCTAAACCCCGAGTCTAAAAACATTTATATTCTTTGAAGACCTGAGTTTTCTATTGGATTTTTAAAAATGTGGCCATGTAATAAAGAGGAAACAGATGTGGGTGCTGGCCCTTACCTGTGATCCCATCTATCAGGAATCAGAAGATTGCCACAGCTTTGAAGTCATTCTGGTATGTTAGGAGTTCCAGGAAAGGCAAGACTTCACAAAGAGACCATCAAGGTTTGAAAGAGAAATGTCCCCCATAGGCTCAGTATTTGAATACTTGGTCCCCAGTTGGTGGCACTGTTTGGGGGTGTTATGTTTCCTGTAGGGGGTGGAGCCTTGCTTGTCACTGGGGTGGGCTTTGAGAGTTCATAGGCTCATCTCATTTCTTGTTTTCTCTCCTTGTTTCCTGCTCCTGGAGTTTGCTCTGCCAGTTGCCACCATGCCTCCTTGATGTTGTAGACTCTCCTTCTGGAATCATGATCCCAAATAGATTCTTTCTTTGCAAGTTGCCTCAATCATGGTATCTCAGCATCAGAAAAACAGTTACTACAGACAGTCTTGCCTCAAGCCAGCCAGCATACAAATAAAGCCACTATTTTGTCTTGTGATGAGGTAGGTTACAAGGTTCATTCACATTTGCAAAAGAAAGAATATGAAACATTATGCTCACCAGATGTGTGGGTACATGACTTTGGGAAACTGAGGCAGAAAATCAGGGATTCCAGGCAAGCCTGGGCTACTTACTTAGCAAGATACATGGGGATAAAAAGAAAAGTAAATAAATGAAAAGAAAAATGTAAAATAAATGAGATATTACACTCGGTGACAACAAGAACATGATATGTAGGATAAAAACTTCACAGAAATCAATAGTTTACACCATATCGAAAGGACTAGGCTGCCCTGATTGGCCAGTGGTCACTGTGGGAGGTAGGATGTAAGCTGGAAAAAGCTTCCAGAATCAGAATTTGGTTTTATTATCTCAGCAATCATAAGATAGGTAGAACTGGATGCTTTGTCCTCTTGGACATGAAATCGAGTGTGCTGTTGGGTGTTTGAAAAATCACAGTCCTATATCCAGCCTCTGTGATCATCATTTTGGTTACCTTCTGAATGTCACAATGAAATTACAGGTATATACCTCAGCCCCCTCTAGCCTTCTGAAGCCTCTCAGAGGTCTGAGCACTGAGAAGGGTAGGCTATGCTTCTCAGAGTTGCTTCCCACACCCAGACAGCACTTGTCAGCACCCTCTTTCTCTTACCCCGGAACCAGTCCACAGACTTCTGTGTGGACTTGAAGTCGATTCACCATTGTCTAATGTCACATCCTCTACAATCCAAATAAACAACTGGCTCAGTCTGTAGAAAACAGGGCTGTCATTTCAGCCGGGAGAGGACTGGGTCTCCCTGGTCTCTTAGCACCCCAGTCCTCTCCCTACCAGGCAACCCAGAACCCCAGAAACTCTTTGTGGTTCTGTTTGGTGAGATGCTCTCAGACAAGATCACCAGCCAGTACATGGAAAGCTAACTCCTCATGCAGCTGAAGAAATGTGCTATAGCTCAGGTGTCTCAACTCTGTCAATACTCGGATGTCTGGCTGCCGCTACTACATTAATGAGTAGCTTTGCCACCTCACTGCCAGCTGTGGGAAGTGGCACAGTTCAAGTCGTTGCCCCTCCCTTGGTTCCTTACTCACAAGAAAGACATGACTAAGTAACAGAAGGGACAACCATGGATAATAGGCACCAAACAGGGAATACTTAGAACCAGGCTTCTGGGAGTCACTGAAGAGATGGGAGAGCAGCAATAGAGCAATGCCCTGGCCTGGTGAGAAGGGCCTGAGAGGAGCTCACAGAACTGAGTCTGTAGTTTGTGTGGAAGGATAGGAAGACATTGACACTGTCGCCCTTGGATTTTACAGTCTACATAGGTCCCTCAGCTCTACAGGGGAACAGGCAATACACAGAAAACTTAAACCTAGCAGCAGAACTGAAAACAGCTCTCAGGGCCTTCCACCCACATGTGACCCAGTGCTATGAACAGCCATTGACAGATCAACCAAGCTCCTGGTCCCCGGTTTCTGTCCCAGAAGAAGTGTGGCATTCCTGATGAACTTTTACTCATAGAGCAGGGTGCCTTGCTTCACTCTACCCTGTTTGTACCTCTCATTCATTCAGCTTCTTCAGGCAAGACACCCATTTGTCTTAAGTGAGCCTTTAGGTAGACTTGGTTGCTCATCTGAGCTGGAAGGGGTTCTCTCTCCTACAGTACCTCCCACATACCCACTGCCAAGGTTCATTTTTGGTGTTAATGTTTAGTAAAAGGGAGAAGACATGCTTTGTATTTTCTAACCAGTCATCATTGTCACTTTTGAAGATTTCCCTCCTGATTTTTGATCCCTTCTTGCTAAGCAGAACACATAATTCTGGCTTTGCCTTGGTCCCTTAGTGGACTGGCCACCTGTCTGCTTCTCTTGAGACACAGCTGCTTTAACTAATATGGGTCTCATGTAGATCACAGTGCTGTCTCTAAAGTCGCCTTTCTCAGTCAATGCCACACCCACAGTTCTGTTTCCCGATGCACACTGTGTGCTCATGTAAACACTGCACACCAGAGAGTCTATGGAGCCTTGGCAGCAAAGGTACACACAGCTTTCTTGTCAGCCCTGTTTATAGAAGAGCCACTGTGACTCAGGTTGGCTTAGTTGGGTATGGGGCATCCCACAGTGAGCAAGAAGTCGAGCAGAATTATGAGTCATGCTCTCAGTGAAGCTGACAGTGGCCCTGTGGGTGTATACAGTGGCTGTAAAAGTCAGAACTACATGTCCAGGACTAGACTTTGGACTCTACTTAGCCACCTGAGGCATGACTCATTTCAGTTACTGAGGGCGCTACATGCTCAGTGTTGATATGGGTAGACATCCTTCTTTTGACTAGAACTATAATGAGTCTCATTGGCACGCAAACTGCGTGTTTTCTTCCCTGGTTTCACAAAGAGGTTCTGGGTTTTAAATATATACCGCTTCTCATGATGCCGTCACAGTGGTACCTAGGTATTATTCTGCTGGTGGCCATTGAAACAGTGGAGACAGCAAACGCTGTGTGTCAGAAACTCAGGTCCAATGGTTCTTCTGCAAGCAAGTGCTCACAGAGCAGTCACAGCATGGAGGATGCAGAGGCTGGAGTGGAGTGAGGAAGGGGACAGTCAACACTGTGCTTACAGAGAGTCCATATGACAGGTGGCAGGCAGAATGAAACTGCTGCAGCCATGGGAACTCTCAAGGGCTTCCTAAACAGATGGGAATAGTGGTCCAGAGACAGGGGACCTTGACTCTACTGCCAGTGCTCTGACCTCAAACAAAGGCTGACATCAGCCTTGGGAATGATCAGCTGCATACAAAGGGTCAGGGGAAATCATGGTTTGCTTGTACCTGCTTCCTCATTTGAGAAATAAAATGAGTGAAAGAGCAGAAAAGTTGGGATGCTTAAAGGTGTTTTTATTCTTTTTAATTTTATTGCGTTTATTTTTTTTTTTAAAAAAAACATTCACATGTAAAATTGAATAAATAAATTAATTAATGGTGAAAGCATTTATGTGTAAAACAAATGGATGGATGAAGAGAGAAAGAAAGAAAGAAAGAAAGAAAGAAAGAAAGAAAAAAATCATATAAACATTAACTCTAACAGTGTCCAGGTCATGAGGAACACTGTAGAGAACAGCCCGGAAAGATTTTCATTTTTGTGAATGTTGTTATTTTACAAACTTTTATATCAATTGTTACATGGGGATTTTGCATTTCTGGAGAGTACCATAGAAATAACTCTTTTTAGCATTCACCTAATAAAATACATTGAGTGGATGATGGTGGTGGTGGCAGTGGTGGTGATGAACTAGAAAGGCTCCTCTGAACAAGCTTCACATCTGAACTCCAACCAAATCAACAAACACAGTGCTACCACCTCCAGTGCCATGGTTGAGGAAGTGTTCTTACAAGTAGAACTGTCCAGTTTATGGCCACCATGAAATCCCGTGGTCACAGACATATTCAAACAAATCAAAACTAATAGAGAGAGGGTACATTACTTCAAAAATATTTTTGAATATTTAAGGTTCACAGTCAATTTCAGAGGAAGTTACAGATAGCCCCTGTCCCTAGACATATGTTATCAACATCTGGCACCAGAGAGTGTCCCATTTCTGACACTCAATGAATTGTCATTGTCATTGTATACCACTGTCCTCAAGGTTCACAGTTCACACTTGGGGTAGACATAGCAGTTTTTCAGAAAACGATTGAAGATTCTTCCTGCCTCAAGCTGTCTGCTCTCAGGACCTCTTTGTAGTCTTAAAGATGACAAGGAACTTTTATTTGAGTAGGTGACATTGCTATTGATAACAATAGAAATACTGATCATGGGGTTGGGAATACAGCTGGGTTGGTGAAGTGTTGAGCCAAGATAATCCTCAGGACCCATGTGAAACACTGGGCATGGTGATGTGTGCTTGTGTCCCAGGCAAAGACAGCTGGATCCCCGTGGTTCATTGGACAGCCAGTCAATCTGGCAACCTCTAGTCCAGTGAGAAGAAAGACACTCTCTCAAAAACCAAAGTGGGGCCAGCGAGCTGGTTCACTGGGTAAAGGCACTGAGCTGGTTCACTGGGTAAAGGCACTGGATGTCAAACGTAATAACCTGAGTTCAGATTTGAAAACCTACATGGTAGAGGGAGAAACACAACTCCCGCAGGTTGGTCCTCTGGTCTCCACATTTGCACCATGACCCATGTGTGTGCACACACACACACACACACGAGAGAGAGAGAGAGAGAGAGAGAGAGAGAGAGAGAGAGACAGAGAGACAGAGAGACAGAGAGAGACAGAGAGAGATACAGAGAGAGAGAGAGAGACAGAGAGAGTGTGTACTGGCTAGTTTTGTGTGTCAACTTGACACAAGCTGAAGTTATCAGAGAGAAAGGAGTTTCAGTTGAGAAAATGCCTCCATGAGATCCAGCTGTAGGGCATTTTCTCAGTTAGTGACCAAGGGGGGAGGGCCCCTTGTGGGTGGTGCCATCTGTGGGCTGGTAGTCTTGGGCTCTATAAGAAAGCAGGCTGAGCAAGCCAGGAGAAGCAGCAAGCCAGTAAGCAGCATTCCTCCTTGGCCTCTGCATCAGCTCCTGCTCCTTGACCTGCTTGAGTTCCAGTCCTGACTTCCTTTCGTGATGAATGGCAGCATGGAGGTGTAAGTTCAATAAACCCTTTCCTCCCCAACTTGCATTTTGGTCATGATGTTTGTGCAGGAATAGAAACCCTGACTAACTGAAAGTTGCCTGAGGAATAAATTCTAAGATTGACCCTTGGAGTGCATGGACACTCATGCACACATCTATGACCCTAAGGGGTACTACATAAAGCTCATAATAACAATACTTTACTTGAGAATGCTAGTAAATTTATCACACACTACTATACATAATCCATTTTATGAAGTCAGGATATTTTTTAAAAACATATAATTCATAAAAAAGAATTCATTCCACAATTTAAAACATTTAATATCTAGCTTTACAGAAGATGGCTGGATTCTCACCTCTGCTTGGGGTTAAGAAAATTTAGTCTTGTGTCTAGACAGTTATATCAGAGTAAGGGCAATGATTTTAACAGATTTCTAAAGCGTTTGATTACATTTTTAAAAATTTACTTAGTGTGAATGTGGGAGCCACATATACACATGGAAGTATGTATGTATGTGTATAGGTATATATGTACGCATTTGTATATGTGTGTGTATGTGTGCATGCACGCATGTACATGTGGAAGTATGCTCAAGTGTGTGAGTCAGAAGACATCTTTCAGGAATCATGTGAGTCCCAGGATTTGAACTCAGACTGTCAGACTTGGTGGCAGGTGCCTTTGCCTGCTGAGTCATCTCCTAGCCCTGAGTTCCTCTACATGGCAGTGAGTTCCCTCTTGGCACTGCATCAAACTTGACAAGTGACTTGGAATGACTACAGTATTGCCATCCTGTTCTGACTCCATTTGGTGTTTGCTCAGACAGTTCTCAGCCCTCTACCCTGCCTCCTCTCTGCAATAGTCACATCATTTGCCTTGGCAACATATTTGAGGCTTTCATGGTCTTGACCATGGTCCAGATGTATTAAACTAAATAATTGGCAAGTTATGTCTAAAATGACTACCATGCTCTGCCAGGAGTGAACGTTTCAAGGTTACCTGACCCTCATCTAACTCCAATGTATCATTGTGGGTTTTGCCTTTAAAAATGGCCATCTTGCTGAAAGCAATCTACAGATTCAACGCAATCCCCATCAAAATCCCAACTAAATTCTTCATAGACTTAGAAACAGCAATTCTCAAATTCATTTGGAATAACAAAAAACCCAGGATAGCAAAAACTATTCTCAACAATAAAAGTACTTCTGGGGGAATCAGCTTCCCTTACCTCAAGCTGTACTATAGAGCAGTAGTGATAAAAACTGCATGGTATTGGTACAGTGACAGGTAGATCAATGAAATAGAATTGAAGACCTGGAAATGAACCCACACACCTGCGGTCACTTGATTTTTGACAAAGGAGCTAAAACCATCCAGTGAGAAAAAGACAGTATTTTCAACATATGGTGCTGGTTCAATGGGCAGTCAACATGTAGAAGAATGCAAATTGATTCATTCCTATCTCCCTGTACAAAGCTCAAGTCCAAGCAGATCAAGGACCTCCACACAAAACCAGATACACTGAATCTAATAGAAGAGAAAATGGGGAAAACTCTCTAACACATGAGCACAGGGGAAAAGTTCCTGAACAGAACACCAATGGCTTATGCTCTAAGATCAAGAATGGACAAATGGGACCTCATAAAATTGCAAAGCTTCTGTAAGACAAAGGACACTGTCAATAGGACAAAATGGCAACCAACAGATTGGAAAAAGATCTTTACCGTCCTACATCCAATAGAGGGCTAATATCCAATATATACAAAGAACTCAAGAAGACTCCAGAGAACCAAATAACCCTATTTAAAAAATGGGGAAGACAGCTAAACAGAGAATTCTCAACTGAGGAAACTCGTAGGACTAAGAAGCACCTAAAGAAATGTTCAACATCCTTAGTCATCAGGGAAATGCAAATCAAAACAACCCTGAGATTCCTCCTCACACCAGTCAAAATGGCTAAGATCAAAAACTCAGGTGACAGCAGATGTTGGCGAGGATGTGGAGAGAGAGGAACACTCCTCCATTGCTGGTGGGAATGCAAGTTGATACAACTTCTCTGGAAATCAGTTTGGCGGACCCTCAGAAAAATGAACATAATACTTCCTGAGGACTCACCTATTCCACTCCTGGGCATATACCCAGATGCTCCAACATGTAATAAAGACACATGTTCCACTATGTTCATAGCAGCAATATTTATTATAACCAGAAGCTGGAAACAACCCAGATGTCCCTCCACAGAGGAATGGATACAGAAAATGTGGTACATTTACACAGTGGAATACTACTTAGCTACTAAAAACAATAACTTCATAAAACTCACGGGCAAATGGATGGATCTTGAAAATATCATCCTGAGAGAGGTAACTCAGTCACAAAAGAACAAACACGGTATATACTCACTGATAAGTGGATATTAACCCAAAAGTTTGGAATACCCAAGATTCAATTCACAGCAACCATTGGACTGAGCATGGGGTCCCAGGTGGAGGAGTTGGAGAAGGGACTGAAGGAGCTGAGGGAGTTTGCAGCCCCTCAATGTGAGGGAGCAATGTGTCAACTGACCTGACCCCCCACCCCTGGTGCTCCGGGAGACTGGACCACTGGACCACTAACCAAAGAGTACACATGGAGGGACGTATGGTGCTAACCACATATGTGGCTAAGGAGGGCCTTGTTGGCCATCAGTGGGGAGGAGAGGCCCTTGGGCCTGAGGGTGTTAGATCCCCCAGTATAGGGGAATGCCAGTGAGGGAAGAGGTGAGTGGGTGGGTGGGTGGGGGAATACCCTCACAGAGGCAGTGGGAGAGGAGATGGGATAGGGGGTTTCCAAAGGGGAGACCTAGAAAGGGGGAAACATTTGAAATGTAAATAAAGTATCAAAAAAAGAATAATAAATAAAAGCAGAAGTTCTTTAAAATAAAAAAAAACAAAACAAAACAAAACAAAACAATAAAAACACTGTGTCCCTGAACTTGGCATCAAGAGACATTGTAGACGCTCAAACTTGCTCTTGGTCTGGCCATCAGTAAAAAGGACTTAAAACTCTTAAGTGAATTCCTCAATGTGGGTGCCACTATCTCGCACTGGTCTACACTCTTACTCAGAAGTCATTTGCACATGGAGTCTGTAAGAGTGAGGGTGAATTCCCCTTTTCTGTTAAAAATTGCTTCACTTTTGTGTTGTGAATGATGCTTTAAAAACTTATTCATAATTTTTTAACATTGAACAGAGGTCATTTGGAAACAACTGACTCACCCATTTATCCAAAATTTTCAAACATCGATCTAGTCTTCATTAATATTGAAAACCCACACTGGGTACGTGCGTCCAATGTTCTTCTGGAGGGTCTTTGGTTTTCAGTACCAGGCAAGAGCGCTCACAACTGTCTCTAGCTTACTCTGCTGGCCTCTAAAGGCACTTACACATTGTATACTACTGCTACTACCAGTCTCTCTCTCTCTCTCTCTCTCTCTCTCTCTCTCTCTCTCTCACACGCACACACACACACACACACACAGAGAGAGAGAGAGAGAGAGAGAGAGAGAGAGAGAGAGAAAGAGAGAGAGAGGGGAAACTTTTAAAAAGTCCATGGTAGTTATTTCAAAATTAGTTTCAGTAATACATGTAAACGAAGGAAGCTGGACAGCTCACAGTGGCAGATACAAGTTTTTCAAAATGATGAAGAAGATGATGATTTGCTTGAAAAACTCTAAGTGAGCACTAATGCTGTTAGTTGTTTCCCTTGATGTGTCAGATTTACTTTATTCACCTTTGAGAAAAATGTTGCCAAATATTTGTTGTTGAGAAATGATGCTGAAAGGGTGGAGAGAACAATCCAGAGAAGACTAGTCAGCATTCTTCCACCATGTAAAAGATGTCAGTCAGCCTGTTCCTGGCTGGAAATGTGTCCAGTGAGTTTTCCCTTAGCCTCTGGAAGTTCTCAGCTGGAGTCTGGGGCCTGAGGGCTTCCTCACAGGGCTGGCAGAGCATTCTGTCCAAAGAGAAGTGGAGAAAGAGGATTCCACCTTGGGGCCCCTGGTGCACCTGCCACTGGAGGTTCCCTCTCTCTCCTCAGGGCAAAGTCTCTGTGCGGAGACCACAGCGGTTGTCATTGCTGAAGCTGGGAAGTGGTCCAAAGAAGTTCCTTATAGTCTTTGAAACAGAGAAAGATAAAAAAAAGAGGAACACGAATAATTTAAACAATGCTCTCGGGCCTTGATACTGCAGACAAGAAGTGCTAGAGAAGAGTTTCATCCTGTCACCGATAGCGGTAGCCCTCTTCCGCAGTTCTGTGGGGCTGGACCACACTACAGTCCGAGGCACACGGAGGATGAAGATATACAGTGTACTGGTGATTGAACCCAAGGCCTCATACATGCCAGACAAGTGTCCTGCCACTGAGCTACGTCCCCAGGCCCCAGAGGATGCAGAAAGATGCTCTTGGGTCTCCCTCCAGTTGGCTCAGTTTCCTCCGATGGCAATGGAAGGAAACTGCTAGATGGTTGCAGGAACAGATCCCTGAGGTGCACCTGGCCTCGGGACACAAGATGGAAGCTCTCAGCCAGCTCAGGCTGCTGTAACAAAACACCACAGACTGTTTTAACCAACACAGTGTTTATTACACTGTCTGGAGGCTGGCGACGCCCAAGGTCAAGCTGTTGACCCAAGGTCAAGTGTTTGGTAGAGGTCCATTTTTTTTGGACCATGAATGTAGTGGTTTGAATAAGAATACTCCCCATAAACCCATGTATTTGAATACTTGGTCTATATGGAGTCCTACCTATTAGGATGTGTGATTTTCTCGAAGTGTGGCCTTGTTGGAGGACTTGTGCTAGAGTGGAGGCAGGCTTCCTATGTTTAAGTTATGCCAACTGTGGTACACAGTCTCTGTTGCCTTTGGATCCAAGTGTAGAACTCTCAGCTCCTTCTCCAGCACCAAGTCGGCCTGCATGCTGCCATGCTTCCCGACATGATGACAATGGACTAAACCTCAGAAAGTGTAAGCCAGTCCCCAATTAAATGTTTTCCTTTATAAGAGTTGCCATGGTCATGGTGTCTTCTCACAATAACAAAACTCCAAGACAATAAATGTGCTTTTTTTTGCTGTGTCCTCTGGTGTAGGAGCAGCTCACTGCTCATCCATATGCCCACCCTCTTTATGAGGAATGCACTATTCCGCCCCAAGTCCTACCGTCACTTTCAGTGGGGCTTGCAACACTCCAATTTCAAGGGCTGAACACACCCAACCAGCAGCAAAGGCACCATCTGTTGACTACGAAGTCTCTCGGAGACTCTGTCCCAGTTCCAGAAGCATCTATGTTGGGAGGGAGAGGTGGACAGACAGATGGAAGATAGACAGGCAGCCAGACCAAGTGTCAGGCTGGACCCTGGATGAGGCCTGGGTGGCAGGACTCTGGAAATGTTTATGTGTAGGGGGTCATATCAGAAAGACAGGACTCGTGGGAGATCATAATGGAGTTCTTCTGTACCCTGATGCTGACCATCAGTGTAGGTGGCCCTAGGGGCCTACAGGGCTAGGCAGCTGCACACACTCTGCATTTGAAGGTCTCCTGTAATCACTGTTATGTTTGAGAGCCCTCTAGTGGACTTCTGTCACTGTGCTTTGAGGAGTGTCAGGGCTGGACACTGAGTCTAGGCAGCCTTGGCCTTTCCAGGAGAAGCCAGCCGGGAAGCTGACTGGGCTCTAGGGATTGGGCGTGGCAAGGTCAGATATCAGCTCCTCCACAGCTAAAGCACTATTGTTGTTTTTGGAAGGCTCATTGTGTGGTAAACGCTTTATCAGCAAGATACTCATATCTTAAAACACTGTGTGGGCATACGGGAAATAAAGATATGCTAACCACCCACATTCCCACCACCCAGAATTTGAATCATTGAAGTCCATGTTCTTTATCATTAATTGTAGAACTGTAAATTAAAACCCCTGGGGAATATAACTTCACTCAAGCTCAAATGATTAAGAATTGAACATCCAGGCAGGAGAGATGGCACAGTGGTTTCTTCCAGAGGTCCTGAGTTCAATTCCCAGCAACCACATGGTGGCTCACAACCATCTGTAATGGGTTCTGATGCCCTCATCTGGTGTGTCTGAAGACAGTTGACAGTATACTCATATAAATAAAATGAAAAAGTCTTTAAAAAAAAAAAAAAGGACTCAACAGCCATATAAGCCAGGTGTGGTGTCAGACTCATGAAACCCCATCCCTGGGAGAGGAGAACTTGGGAGTGAAGGTCATTCTCGGCTACATGATAAGTTCAAGCCCAATCTGAGGTGCATGTGCTTCAGTCTCAAAAACCCAGTAAATAAATTGATGGTGTGAGACCCTAGTTGCAGAGCCACATACCCACAGTTCTGTCAGTCGGGAAGATGAGGATGGAGGGTAACTGATTGAAAAGTGTTCTGGGCAACATAGCAAAACTTTGTCTAAAAAAAAAAAAGACTAACAAAAAGAATCGTGGGGAGAAAAAGAAGAGAAGATGCTGTGTAGGCTCTGTTGCAGGTGCCGTGACTCACAGCCTAGTCACCAAGGGGGGAGTGTGATAGATTCAACCTCTTTGGAAAAGAGGCTCCCACCTCTTTCAAGAACAGAGTTAACTATGTCGCCCAGAGAGTGTACTTCTAGGCACATGCACAAGAGAAATGAAAACATGCACACTTAGACTTATTCAGCTTTGTGTTAGTCAATGTTCCATTGCTGTGAAGAGACACTGTGACCAAAGCAACCCAAATAAAGGAAAACATTTAACTAGGGCTGGCTTACAGCTCCAGAGGTTTCATCTGTCATCATCATGGCGGGAAACACGGCAGGATGCAGATGACATGGTAGCTGAGATTCTAACTAAGGCAGCACGAAGAGAGAGACACTCTGGGCCTGGCTTGAGCTTTTGAAACCTCAAAGTCCACCCTTAGTGACATATTGCCTCCAATAAGGCCACACCCACTGATCCTTTCAAATAGTACCACTCCCTATTCAAATATACAGGGGCCAGTCTTGTTCAAACCACAAGCAGAACTGTAAAGCAAGATAGCAGATAGCAGCTAAACGGTGGAAGCCACTTGAATGATTGCACCTGAACCACTTACCACTTTAACAGACCGCTGGGTCTGTCCCTGCACTGGAATATTGTTCTGCCATGAAAAGGACACATGCTGCCATAGCCATGAACCCCTGCTGAGGGAAGAGAGCCAATCACAGTGATCCTATTCTGTACTTAATTAACACACTCTATCCTAGGATTCCATTCTCATCAGATGTCCAGGACAGGAAAATCAGGAGAGACAGAGAGTAGATTGCAGTAAAACTGGGAGTGACCGCCGTGGCTGCAGATAATTGCTTTTTTGACATTAACTTTCTTTGATAATAAAGCTGCCTAGCTATGAAGATGTTAGAATCACCACGCCACAGGCTCTAAACAGCCAGGCTATGTGCAGGTTGATCATAACCGCTGGTTGCTGCTGATGTATTTTGCTTTTTTGTTGGTTTGCTCACTTGTTTTCATTAGTTTGCTCTGTGGCCTGTTGAGACAAGGTGTCTCTCATTCTGTAGTCCAAACTGGCTTCAAATTTGTAAATGCCTCATCCTGGAAATGGAACCAGGATCCCCTAGAAGAGCAGTTGCCTTTTTAACCACCAAGCCATCTTTTCAGCTCCCCTGCCCAGATAAATATTTGAAGAGCCATGGTTCCAGCATTTTTCAGTGCACAGCACAGTTTAGTGTTCTGTTCACATCTTGAACATATTTACTCTTATTTTTTTTGTTTTCAGTGCTGAGGCTTGAACCTGCGACCTGACACATACAAAGCAACTATTCCACCACGTGTCCCATCTCCAGTCCTTCTCCAGTATTTTCCACATCAAAGAAATGGATGGAAAAGCCGAAGTCCACTTTCCACTCCTCCCTGGCTTTCTTCCTTTCTCGCCGCGACAGCCATAATCTTGAATCTTCCTGGCAGTTTGTCGTTAGCAGGTGTTCCCGAGGCTTCTGGGAGTCTGCCTTGCATTTCTTCATTAGCCACCAGGTGGTTTTCTTTTTTCCAGGCTGCGGTGTTACTGTAGCTGACAAGCTAACCCAAGCACAGAAAGGTTAAAATTGATTCACCCAAGGTTTCAAAGCCGAGTTAAGTCCAGCCACCCTAGCTGGATGCTGCTGTTTTGATGACATGCGGTTCTAAGTTCACATTTTCATTTCCTGTTTCTCTGCAAGCCTCTTTGGCTAAGCCTGGAGAATAATCTCATTAATCTGTTTCTAAGAAAATACTTTGTGGATGACACTAACAGTGAATAGGGGACCTGCAGGAATCTATGAGCCTCATATTTTCCAGGAGGTGTTTTATAGCCCTGATGTAATTTTATAATTCTTCTTCTCAGAGGTAAAGTATTAAAACCCCAACCCATGCAATGAGATGACCCAGATTGTTCAGAGAGACCCCAACTGTTCCTCGCCTCCTAGGCCTGCAGATGTCACTCCTCCACCACCATACCTGAACAGTTGTTGCTCTGCTAGCATAGAACACCAGAGAGGGCTGAGAGGCTCAGATGCTCCATCACAGGAGGAAATAGACGTGACTCAGAGATAAAACATTTGCCACGAACCCAAAATGAGTAAAACAGACCAATGGATTATTCCAGAGGTCCACTGTTAGGGGTCTCAGGCTCCTCCCATTCCCTCCTCTACTTACCCTAAAGATTGTGCTGCTGAACCCCAAGACTAGCAGCTATGTCCATTGGCTCCTCTTGAGTGAGCCCTGAGTGTCTTTGAGACACTTGTTGTGAACACTGTCTCCTAAGCATAGGAAGAAAGCATCTGCTTTCATCAGAAGCAGCTGTGACTACTCATGTACTCTGCAGAAGAAGGGAGTGGGGGAATCCCCGGACTGTCATCAGAGATCTCAGTCACCTCCCTACCCTGCCACCTGCTTGTAATTCCACCCAAATTGAATGTGGCCTCAGGAGATGCTAGAACATATAGAGAGTGGAAAGTTGGCTGAAGACAGGAGAATCTCCATCTATACAGTCATAGGGAAGTCAGTGTCCGAGCTAGAGTGAGACTTATCAACAATGCAGCTGCTTTGGGGTTGCATACACTCCTTAATTAGCCCCTCAACCGTGCTCTCTAAGTAAGGTCGATGAACTATTGGCTCAAAAGTTGGGTTTTGGTGGGGTTGTGTTCTGGTCTGTTATTGGTGCCTGTGCTGCTTAGATTTTTGTCAAGGTGACTTCTGAAAAGAGGGAACCTCCACTGAGAAAATGCCTCCCCCAGATTGGCCTATAGGCAAATCTGAGAGTGTATTTTCTTGGCTGATGTTGATGTGGAAGGGTCTAGCCCACTGTGCGTGGTGCTACCTCTGGACAGATTGTCTTGGGTTGAATAATAAAGCAGGCTGAGCAAGCCAAGAGGAGCAAGCCAGTGAATAGCACACCTCTGTGGCTTCTGCTTCAGCTCCTGCCTCCAGGTTCCCACCTTGAGTTCCTGCCCCCTTTGCCCTTCATGATGGTCTGTAACCGGAAGGTGAGATAATGCCTTTCTTCCCCAGATGTTTTTAGGCATGGTGTTTTATCACATAACAGAAAAAGCAAACTAAGACAATTCCATATCTGGGGTGTCTGAACATTTGTTCACATTTACCCAGGAAAACTTTACTCAACAGATACCACGGGGAATGCAAAGATGCAGGTGACTAACCCTAGCCTTCAACATGAGATTTCTTATCGTCTGGTGTTAACTTGGGAATTACTGGAAGTCTGTCTGTCCTGGTGAGAATTGATAGAGCTTTAAGGAACTGCTGGAGTTTCTTCCAAGGAGAGATTTGAGAATTGTGAGTGTCTGTACTCAGCTGATGTTGCTAAGGACCATGGATCTCAGCTCCTCTGGTCTCAGTTTCCTTATTTGTAAGCTAAAAGACTGCTGTTGGAGGCTAGAGCACCCTCAGGCAGCCACGGTCCACGCTGTTCTCTGGTACCAGTCTTGCTCAGCCATGAGTGCATTGCCAATAGTTGTTTCCATGTGCCAGAGAAGCAGATAGGGAGGTCTGGTTGTGAGGGATCAGATGATCCAAGAGTGACTGGGAGGTGCCAGGAGCACTGCCTCCTGGTGGTCACTTCAGGAACTGAGGTCTGTTGAGTGAACCTAGCAGTTACCCATGGAAATGCAGTGTGCCTGGGCTGTAGCCTGAGACCCGGAATAGTGCCAAACACCCTGTGATAACGATGATTCATCCCACGTGGCCTGCAGCACACTTGCACAGGCCTGTTCTACGCCTCCCACCTATATGACTTACTTGAACACAAGCTCTGCAGTACCACAACAGTCCATCTGATCAGTCCAGCTGCTCAGCTAAGTATCAGCTGGATAACATATACAGTGTGGATACACTGAATAGAGGGGATAATTAGATTTCATCTTGCTATTTGAGCAATGTGCAATTTAAAATGCACGCGCTGCTATGCCTGTAACCTTTCCATTTTGTATTTACAGGACACAAATGAGAAAGGGCACGTGAGCAGGTGGAAAGCTAGCCCACTATGGATAAGGTGGGATAGCTGGACTCTTGTATCTTAGACACTGTTCCCATCATTAGTCTGTGTAGCTGTTTCTATAAGAATTGATTTTGAAATGTAGAGACTAGTTGGGTGATTTTTCTGTGTGGATTTTTTTTTTTTTTTTTTTTTTTTTTTTTTTTTTTTTTTTTTTTTTGGTTTTTCGAGACAGGGTTTCCCTGTGTAGCCCTGGCTATCCTGGAACTCACTCTGTAGACCATGCTGGCCTCGAACTCAGAAATCCGCCTGCCTCTGCCTCCCGAGTGCTGGAATTAAAGGCGTGCGCCACCACTGCCCGGCTTCTGTGTGGATTTCACTTTGGGGTTTGCAGCAAACTTGCACGTTGATTCTGGCAGGTGAGAACATCCCTGGAGAATCCACAGGGCCTCTCGCAGTTCGGCTTGGAACTTGTCCCTACCAAGAGGTAAAAGTGAGTGTTTCCAGAAGCAACCAGTAGAGGGCAGCAGAGGCCGTTAAATGCTTTGCTGCAGTTGGCAGCGGGCTCAGGGAGGGATCACAGGGTCATCTCTGGTTAAGAGGGTGATCTTCTGTGCTTTGGAGGTGCACTTCTCCAAGCAGCTTTGCCCATGGGGTGCCCTACATTCTCACAGTCACCTTCACATGGGCATTTCAGAAATCACCATGTTAAAGGAGCACTAGCTCCATTCATTTGTGGGGTTTCTGAGTATTTGCACATGGTGGCCATCGTAGTCATGTATTTTTGCTTAAATCCTTTTTAAAAAATCAAAGTCATTATGTTTTCATGTCTCCCGAGTATAGCAATCCCTCTGCCTTATCTATGTCCCTACGATACTTTGGGGAATAGGTTAGCTCTCATGAAGCCCTCCAGGGCCTCCTTCACTGTGTGTCCTTGGCATTCTGCCTGCACGTCCAGGCACACACATTTCCACCGTGCAAACAGGCTAGGAGCTCCCAGAACCTGAGCCTTTTTGCAGAACATAGTGGGTGCATTAAAGACATTGTTTTCCATGAAGCCACATCCGACTGGGACACCCTCTTCCATGAGGCTTAAAGAGTCGCTTTGACTCAGCTGCTGCTGAGATCTGTGGACTTGGCTTCACAGCCCCGGGTTGTCCTCTGCTATATTGCCTTGATCAATGCTCTACCAGCCTCTGATGATGGCTCATTCTGCTGATGCCACCTGTCCTATAACTTTCTCCCCATCTGAGGAGAAGTGGGGAAGAGGCAGGGTCTATTTCCTCTACTTCAGTGTGGTGTCTTCTGACAAACACAGCTTCCTTCCAGCCTCATGCAGGATCTTGGACATCTTCAAAGAGACTGACATCACCCCTCCTGCTGGGATGATCCGTAACTGCAAGAGAAAACCTTACCAGGATCTTCTTAAGGTCTGATAAGAAAAGTTTTAGAAGGATAAGCCACTCCTCTCTCACTTCAGCAGGACCCCAATCACTTTGACATCCCCTTTTTCTGAAGCCATTCCCTCACTGACTCTTTTACACCACCTAAGACAGACTCTCTTGTCAAGTCTCTAATTCACCTCCCACAACTGCTTCTCCCTTCCTGAGAGCATGATGGTCTGACCCTGCTGCTCCAAAGACCCCAGGACCACTGTTACTGCCATTATCCTGACTGTGTCTGCCAGACTTCTGGCCTCTCAGCCCTGGGGTCTTGAGTCCCTCCCTTTCCAACTCCAACACTACTACTTCCTTTAGGGCTCCGGTCCTGCCTCTCCCACCTTCCCAGGCTTCCCTGCAGGTCTTGAGCGCTGTGCTGGTGGCCATCTTCATTCATCTTTCATAGTTACCTAGCCACCAGCCAGCCCACCAAAATCAAGCTTGGAAGGTCTGACCACCTTTGATCCCCCTTCAGCCCCCAGAAAGCTGGCCCCCTTGCCAAGGCCTTACCGTGCCATCTAGATAGAGAAGGGACAGGAAGTGGTCTCGACTCAGTGACACTTCACAGACTGCATTACAGATTCTTGCAAAGCATCCTGTGCTCTGAATGCTTGGCAGTGAGCTTGTGCTGGGTTTGGGATGCTCCCTCAGTCCATCTCAGATGATGACAATCTGCATCTGTCTTAGTCAGGGTTTGTATTCCTGCACACAACATCATGACCAAGAAGCAAGTTGGGGAGGAAAGGGTTTATTCAGCTTACACTTCCACATTGCTGTTCATCACTCAAGGAAGTCAGGACAGGAACTTACACAGGGTAGGAACTTGGAGGCAGGAGCTTACTGAGAGGCCATGGAAAGGTGCTGCTTTCTGGATTGCTTCCCCTGGCTTGCTCAGCTTGCTTTCTTATAGAATCCAGGACCACCAGCCCAGGGATGGCACCACCCACAATGGGCTGGGCCCTCTCCCGTTTATCACTAATTGAAAAAATGCCTTACAGCTTGATCTCATGGAGGCATTTCCTCAAGGGAGGCTCCTTTGTCTGTGATAACTCCAGCTTGTGCAAAGTTGACACACAAACCAGCCAGTACAGCATCCTTTGCAATGAGAAACTACAGCGGGCCCCACGAGATCTGCCATCTCATCTCAAAGTGCTTGCCAAGAAGCCCTCTGTGCACAGGCCTTTTGAGACCCTTTGAGTGGCAGCTGCCAAGCTTGCTTGCTGACTGCTTCAGCTATCTGGATGGGTGGATTCTCTGTTCTCCCTGTGTGGAGCGTTCCTAGCCAGAGCTCCCCTGCCCCCAAGGCAGCTGCTTCTAAATTGAGATGTAAAAGTTAATTGTTTTATTGGACTAAAAAGAAAAGAGCAGCGGCAGCAGGCAGCAGGAAGGGTTGAGAGCTGCTGTTCGCTAATTTATTTTAAACCCAGTTTTAATTTGGTATTGACTGTCCTGTCCCAGCTTCTGGGGGAAGGGGGGCATCTGCCTAGGCTCCTTGAGGCTGATGGGCTAGAGGCAGCAGGCTTCTCTGGCTTGAAACTAATTTGTCTTTGAAAGGAAACACTCAGCAGGACACTCAAGAAGTTTCTAGAGCAAAAGGTTTTGAAGGATGGGTCTTTCCAGCTCTGAAGGGCTTCTGGGACTCTTACCTTCCTGTGGTGGAGACTGTTGCCATTTCTAGCAATCCGGCTTCCTTCCAGGACCTGGGGTAGGATCTCCCTGGTTCCCTCCCACTCTTTGATGGGATTATGGTGTCCCCAGGTACACCCCCATTCTTTGCTGGGATTAAGGCGGTTTGGACAGGATTCCTCTCCTCTAATGAGTCTCAGCCTTCCCAGCCTTTGACAGAGATTCCTCCAGGGGCAAACTTTTTGGAATAACCATCCTCCAGCTGCACTTCTGTTCAGAGAGAACATCCACAAGATTCTAGTTCTTCGCTTGACTGGTGCTGTCTCCATCAAAAAGTGGACCCACTTGTTTTTGTCATTGACCTTCCTCTTAGATGCTAATTATACACACGGATCTAAGTAATGTAAAGTAGCACGTCAACAGAGATTTTAGGGTAAAGCCTGGGCTTGGAGCCCCACAAATCGAGACTCATCCATGCACCCCAATACAGGGACAAGAAACATGCTTTATTAAGCTGTCCAGGTCAATGTGTGGGTTGCTTGATCTCATTGTCTTTGTTGTGATCCAGTAACATGACCAGAAGTTCTTTTGGCTGCTATTGCTTAAAGGATCAGTCTAACCCTTCAAAGATGATCTCTTCTGCTGAAAGTGTAGCCTTGTGGCTATAGAGGCTGTGGGTAGCTCTACACCTCTTGGGAGAATCCGTCTTGTGAGATCTTCCCCCCACCCCTACCCCTGGAATCTAACATGGCCTCAGGTTCAGGGCAGTGACTTACTTCCTTGCCTTCAGCCTCCTTGAAGAGGGATGAGGCTGACTAGGATGGACTTCTATACTCTGAAATCTTAGAAGCAGCAGATCTGAGCCCAGCTTGGAAAGTCCACTGCAGATTGATACACAAGGGTAGGTACTAAATCCACTGTCCTTTGGGGTACAGAGAAAATCTGTTGTGTTGATGGGGTGGGTGAGGCAGGATGAGATGATGTTACCCATCCCAAGGGTTGTTCCTCTGGATCTGGCAAAGCCACCACTCACCTGTTTCTAGTGAGATCCTAGGCTCGAGATGGACAGAGGGTATCAGGTCAGGGCAGGCTCAGCCTTGCTCCAGTCACTTGGGGTTCTGTGTCCCCATTCTCTTCACCCAAGGATTTCCCCAGGGCCAGTAGCTCCTCTATATTTAAAAGGCTGTGAGAAGAGAGTATGGCCACAAATCTCCCAGGATCAGTTTACCAGTAAACAGACCCCAGGGACCCCATGCTAATCTCTTCCTCAGGTGGTCCTCAAGGGGAAGACTACAGATTAGAAGGTATCCAGAGCCTGCCCTTTGGCCCCAGCAGCCTGGAAACCCATTCCCCTTCCCTGCACATGTGGCTGCCAGCCCAGGCTGAGGAGCTGAACCCTTCACTGTGAATGAAGAAAGGAAGCAGTTCCAGAGAACAGCAAAGCCATGGCCGAAGCTCAAGCTCCTGTCTGTGCATGAGATATAAGCAAGTAAGTCTCTAGTTGCTAGGCTGCCCCTTCTCTCTGAACTGGTGGGTTAAGCTGGGATGTGCATTCCTCTTTCAACCTCCTGACCTGTCCTGGCTGTTTCCAGTTGGCTGGGAGTGAGGTCTGCCTTTTACAGTGCAGCTCGTCCAGGTTTTAAGATTTTCTTAAGGAGCTGGAGAGATACCTCAGAGGTTAAGAGCACTAACTGCTCTTCCAGAGGTCCTGAGTTTAATTCCCAGCAACCACATGGTGACTCATAACCATCTATAATGAAATCTGGTGCCCTCTTCTGGTCTGTAGGCATGCTTACATGTATACATAGTAAATAAATAAATCTTTTTTTTTTTTTTTTTAATAAATCAGTTTTTTTAAAAAAAGATAAAAACCTCTGGGTATGAGGTTGATGTTGGTGACTAAAGTCTGCCCTCTGGTGGGTTGATGTTCAGGAACCAACAGGATCCTACAGAAAGCACAGGCTACAAGAAAAGCACAGGCTTGAAATCAGTGACATTTGTCCAAAGATGTCATTCCCGCCTGCAGACTGTCCTACGACAGGAACCTGGGAATGAGGGCTTTGAGGCAGAGAAGGAAGGCTGTGTAGACACAGCTCATACCTGACTTGGGTTCCTGCTTGCCAGTGCTATGATCCCAAGCAAGTTCATTCTGTCTTCTTTAGCACCCCTGCCATCTCTCTTGTCACTGTATAAAAAGTGTCAATCAGAGATAATTACACCACCCTGCTGTGTGACATGGGGTGCCTCATTAGACACTCAGGTTGAAATTGGTCTTTCCTATGACCATGCTAGGAGACCTTGTGAGAGCACTTGGGCCACAGGACAGAACCCTATGATGGTACTGATGTTCTGCACACAGGACATGAATTTTTGTGGGAAGGGTTTATTGCCCCGAGAGTTGTCATAAATGTGTAACTGTCTGTCTGTCTGTCTGTCCAGTGTCTGGGTTTTCTCTGTATATATTCTTGTGTGTGTACCATGTGACCGGAAGCATCATGAGGCTCTCAGCAAAGGTTGCCTGTCTTTGTTCTTCCTCAACTTCTAGAGACCTCAGGCAAAACAAATCTGTTTTACGGGTGGCTCAGTTTCATGCATGCTGTTATAGCGAGAGTGGAAGCAAAGACAAGAACTCAAGTGATGTGAGCACTGCTCTGGGTGCTTTGAGCATGCGCTTCATTCTCACAGTAACCGTATGCAGGAGGTGCCGTCGTTACCTGCACTTCTACCTGAGCAAACAGGTCTGAAGAGGTATATAATTCTCACAAGGCTTCATAGCCATAGAGGAATGGAAAAGAGAGGAGGAAATGAAGCAGCTTGGAGAGGGCTCTGTGAATCAAGGCAGTCCTTCAGGGAAGGATGTGGGCAGATAAACTTGAAGGACCTCAGGGGTCATATTTGAATTTACCTCCTGTCTCTATCTCTCTTACCTTCTCAAGGGTTCATGGTCAGCACATGTCCACTGCACAGACCCTGGGGTTTGGGCCCTACTACCAACTGGCCTTCTTGGTTTGAAAGCCACTGGCCTTTGGTCCCATGGGATCTAAGCTTTGCCTTTTGCAAAGTGCATGCGAGCACATGCAGTGTTCTCTGGTCTCTTCTGAGGGCATTCACCTGAATGTGGTCAACCAGTGGGTCAGCTGACCTCAAACTCAGATACATTTACCAAGAAGGCAGAGTCTTCAGTCTATGGAATAACAAGGTACCCGTGAGATCTTTTGAAGTGGGGAGGACACTTTTCACCTAGAGACTCGACCCATGTGTTTTTGCAGTATACATTTGCATGAGCCCTGAGAAGTGTGCGGACCCCTTGTGACCAAGCATGGCTCGCAGGCGTAGCAAAGGGTCTGCTTATTGCAGAATGTGCAGTGAAATCTCACTTTCTGCCTGTGATTGGCTGAAATGCATTCTCTGTGGCTCCCTGATGCTGTGTGACGTTCCTTTTCCAACTGCTTCTCCGAGTCCCTTGTTTTCTTGCAACAGATACCAAATGAAGTCGCCCCAGAAGGATTAGCTGATGCTATCCTCAGCTTTGTTTCTCATCACCTTCCACCCCTGGGATCCATCTGACAAGCTGTATAAATCTCACCCTCCAGATCTGGGCTCCCCCATGCTGCAAGGCTGACACATATGTGTCTAAGAGTGTTTTCTGGAGAGCTGGGCAGTGGTTCAGTCAGTCAAGTGCTTGCCATGCAAACAAGACGACCAGAGTTCCTTCCACCTCCAGTATCCATGTATAAAAGATGGACATGGTGCCACATATACATAAACCCAACACCAGTGAAATAGATACTGGTGGATCATTGGGCTCACTGGCGAGTCAGGCTAGTCGGGTGGAAAGGTCCAGGCCAATGATAAACCCTATTTTGAAATTCAAGGTGGATGGACTCTTGATTCCCCAGCTCAGCTTGAGCTCTGACCTCTCCATGCAGGCTCCCTCACATGTGTGCACATACATGCACATGCACACACGTACACACAATGCAAAGACATACACACATGCACACATACCTGTGTTACACACAAACTACACACACCTTCATATGTACACACAAAGACAAACCATCTACCAAAGCAATCTGCCTGACAATGCCATCCTTCACCCTCCAGGCTTTATGGAAACTCCTTCCCCAGCTAATCCTTCAGGGGCTACTTTCGTTACACAGAAGGGTATGAAATAATCTCAACTTCAGTCTGTGGACTGACTTCTTCCACAACTAGATGAACAGCTGCACTTAAGAGACAGATGGCTCCAGAAGAAGGCCGGGGGATTCCTCCCACATCACTATTGACCTGTGCTAGTTGATTTACCCGGCTGCTTGGTGAAAGGCCACACTGTCAGACCTTAAATCAGCTTGACAGTGACACCAGCCAGTCGCCCTCATCTGTCTTCATCTGTCATTGGTGAGCCTGGGGAACAGGCCGCTGCTCCTGCTGGCCCCACCAGGTGGGTGCTTCTCTGAAGCCTCCACACAGTTCTGTGATGGTCACCCCTCACACTGCTCCCTGGCTGACAAAAAATGGGCTTATCTTTGCTTCGTGGGCTGTTGGCTGGGTGAGACAGAAACAATGCGGTTTGCTCCTAAAATCTCTCCTCCCTCACTTCTAATCTTTGGGAGGGAGAACTGCCATTCCTGTTACAAAGTGAAAGACTAGGGACATTTTAAAGGTATTTTACTTTATATTTGAGACGATCACAGATAATTTGTTTGAAGAGAAAAGTATAAGAAGCAATTGTTATTTGCTTTCTGTCTCTACCTCTCTCTCTCTCTCTCTCTCTCTCTCTCTCTCTCTGTCTCTCTGTCTCTCTCCACCAAAAGTTGATATTAAATGTCTTCCTTAATCATTTCACCACATTAGTTTTGTGAGACAGAGTCTCTCACTGAACCTAGAGCTTACTGACTGACTATGCAGGCTCACCAACAAGCCCTGTCTCTGCTTCTGCAGCCCCACGATTCAGATGTGCTTTATTATTATTATTATTATTATTATTATTATTATTATTATTGTTATTGTTATTGTTATTATTACCACCTGGGTGCCGGGTCATCATACTTTCAAAACAAGCACACTACTGCTGGAGCCTTCTCTCCAGCCCCAAGAAGCAAACGCTTAAAACCTCATGTTCTCCAGAGCAATAAATTCCGTTTTCTGAAGCATTGAATTAGTAAAAGTTCTTAGCCCAGACTCTGCTCTTGGCAGCCTCCTTTCCCAGGGGAAGTATCTCCGGAACGATGGTGGAGATACTCAGCAGGTAAAGGCAGGTACTATAATGTGTCTTTATTCAGGACGATTGGATAGCATCTTTAGCATTAGGGAATTAATGCAAACACTTTGAAGATATCAGTTCATGAGCTGAGTGATGCTTTAAAACAGACCCAAAGGCAGTGTCCCACATGTGAACTGTTCTCGGAGAGGCTGCTGGGACAGGTAGGGAGAGGAGGAGAGCATGTGAAGGTCAGGGGAGGCGCTGGTGTGGTGCAGGCCGGCTGGCTCTGGCCCTGTGGCTTGCTTCTCTTCCTATGAGATGTGAACTGGGAAGACCCCTCAGTGCTGTATTTCCCAACCAGAGGCAAGGACAGCTCGGCTAAGAGACTGTCACCACTAAGGACACCAGTCCATTTCCCTCTGCAGTGAAATTACACACCCTCCTTTAGGTGTGTAACTCTAAAATCAGACTAAAGTCTAAAAGGGGGGTGTTTAGACTCTGACCCTTCTCAAACGTGACTGTGACCTCACTGCCCTAGAGGCACACTCATGTGCACACTACCGAAGGGATTTCCTGGGATGCCTGCCTTCAGCATCTGCCCACTAAGAGGCTGGTGAAGGAAGAAGCCGACTCTCCCTTAGAAGGGCGTTTTGGCAAGTGTCCAAGGATAGCTCTGCCTGCCATTTCAACAGGATAATTTCATCCGCATTTCTTCAGCACAGCTTTGAGGATTTGAAAAGCTTGTTAACAAAGGGAGGGAAGGAGAAAGGGAGGGGAAGGTGAAGGCCTCTCCTGTTGTATCACTTCAAACAGAAAAACAGCATTTGGCAGGCGTGGTGGTACACATCTACAATACCAGCATTGGAAGGCGGAGGCAGGAGGACCACTAATTTGAAACATGGTTTGGCTATGTAGCAAAACTCTGTCTCAAAATAGTAGACTAAACAAAAGCAAAGGCTGAGAAGATGGCTCAGTAAAGGGCTTTCTTTGCAAGCTCAGGATCTTGGCAAGATCTCAGGACCCAAACACAAGTTAGGAGTAGTGGCTGTTGCTTTTAGCCGAGTGCTGGGGAGTTGGAGCCAGGCAGATCCCCGGGATCCCTGGCTCACCAATCTAGCCTACTTAACAAGCTTCAGGCCAGTGAGAGACCCTGTCTCAGAAAAAGGAGGACAGCTGAAAAATAACACCTGAGCTTGTTCTCTGACCTGGACATGCCCGCCCAAACACGCACGCGCACGCGCACGCACACGCATACTACATTCATGCACACCAGGGTAGTCATATGAACATCCACACACACTCAGAGAAGAAAAACAAGTCACTCAATCAAGTCAGTCCATCTGTGTTGCCACCAACAACCCTGCATACCACCTGACAGCCAGCAGAGCAGAGAGGGACTGAGGTTCTCCAAACTTTCTAACATTAGAGTAAATTAAATCGTTACATTAGCTATGTTCAAAATATCCTTGTCACCTCTACAAGGGAAATGACAGCCCTCTCCCTATTCATTTTTCTGAGTTCTTTCAGATATATGTGTGAGATAGAGGCCCTAAATAAGGAGACATGTCACCGGATGCACAAGCATGGTTTTGTGACTTTCTTTGTGCTGAAAGCTTGGGCATCCTGTAACACTGTGTCAGAGCCATATGGCTGCAAGGAAAAATTAGGCCAAATTAGTAAAAGGACAAATTTTGTCATCTGTTAAATATTACTTCATCTTATAGCATCATCACACCTCTAGAGTTTCAGCGCCTCACCCAAAACACTTCAAAAATCAAAAAAAAAAAACAAAAAAACCCACAAAAACCCAAAAACCCAAAAACCAAAAAACCAAAAGCCAAAAACCAAAAACCAAAAACCAAAAACCAAAAACCAAAAAACCAAAAGCCAAAAACCAAAAACCAAAAACCAAAAGCCAAAAACCAAAAACCAAAAAGCCAAAAAACCAAAAAACCCAAAACCAAAAAACCAAAAAGCCAAAAACCAAAAAACCCAAAAAATCAAAAACCAAAAACCAAAAAAAGAACAAGGCTTCAAAAACTAGACAGGACAGCACAAACCTGGCGTTCCTGTTTTTGTTCTGCACATGAGAAAAGAGGACACTCTCCCCTCTGCCTTCACCCCTGTGCCCCAAGAACGTCGCCAGCCTCCTTGACTTCTGTCATTTTTTAAGGACTGTAGATGGCTCCAAAGTCCTTTTTGGCATCACCCAAAAGAGCTTAGCTTGGGATTTCTACTGAGAAATTGGCTGTGAGTGATTAGATGCTATGGCAGAATGTGTGTGTGTGTGTGTGTGTGTGTGTGTATGCGCGCACACATGTATGTGTGTATGCGTGTGTAGATGTGTGTCCCTGTAGCATCTTCACTAATAAAGTCACTGCAGTGAGAGACTGCTTTGCCAGATCTGTCAGCCGTCTGCCATCACCTTTGTAGCCAATAACAACTATGTGTGTAAGGTTTACAGAAGTTCCAAGTGGTGGCCAGGGAGGCTGGCTGTAAATTGAAGATCTTGTTGGGTAAAAGTCTATAGGTAGCTTCATAACTGGGTTGTAAGCCTTGATATCTGAGTCCAGATCATTCTCTGTTATGGGGCTATCTTAAGCACAACATCTTCAGATCATTTTCTATTGTGGGGCTATCTCAAGCACAGTACCTGCATGCATGACCTCTGTCCACTCATCCCCTGTACATTGCTTTCTCCTCTAGCTGTGACAAGTAAATATGTGTCCAGACCTTGCCAGTGACTGAGGTGAACTGACCCTGAGTGAGGTCCACGCGTGTAGCTGTAGCATTTGTGTATACATATGTGTGCACCCACATGTGTTGCTGCTGATGAGATATTGGACTTAAATGTCCACTGGTATCCCAGCTTCTCTCCTAAGATGAGGTGATTCTCCATAGAGAAGTCTCCTTTTCTTGCAGCTACCTTAGGAAGATTCTTCTTGTGCATCTTGAAGCCACAAGACTCACCTTGCCTGCTCAGCTGCACCTTTTGCCTCTGAAGCCCCTCCCCCAACTTGCACTGCCCAGGGCAACTCTGACAATGGTGATGGGTATTGATGAGAGAAGATACATGAGCCCTGGAGGGCAAAGGGACATTCCCAGGACCATGGGTCTCCACTTGGGGCCCTATGCCCACTCATCTGGTCATTTCTGTAGCTCCACTTTCCTGATCATTGAGGAATGCGCCTGGGGACACTGGCTTCTTCCTGTGCAGTCTCTGGAAATGGAGTGCCTCCCACATTCCTCAGGGAAGGGGGTAGCCTGGTCCTAATTAAAGACCTAGCAAGGGGGCCCACAGCAGGTTTCTTTAGAGTCAGAGGTGAGGACGCTAGGGGCTCCAGGCTCACAAGCCATGCATCCAGTCACCATATCCTTGCTTCAGACACTGTCCTGGAAGCTAGAGGGAATCAAGTCAGTGTCTCACTCAGTGTTCCAGCTCTTCACAGACTGGGTGGGATGCCTAGCTTGTCTTTCTTTTAACTGTTAATTCCCCAGTGGTCCTGACCCCCTTGATTTCTGGCCTTTTAACTTGGGGGTGAAAACACCATGACATCTGCCTACCCAGGGGCTGGGCCTTCCCTCCCAAAAACTCAGAGATCAGAACTATCCACAGTTAAAGAAAGAGGACACTGAAGACAGCAAGATGGGACAAAAGCTAAAACCACTTGCTACCAAGTCTAAGGACTTACGTTCAAGCCCCGGGACCCACATTCTGTACAGAGAAAATAGGCTCCCACGAGGTTTTCTTTGACAGACAGACAGACAGACACATGTGAGTGATTACTCGCGCGCGCGCGCACACATACACACACACACACACACACACACACACACACACAAAGTATAACACATTTTTGAAGAGGTATGGGGGAGTCCTGAGCCCTTGCAAACAGTACAGTCTCACTGAAGTGAGACCTAGCTTTGAGAGCCAGTGTCACAGACCCAGTAGGGACTCAGGCTGATGATGTACAGCTGGGAGCAGGGCGTGGGAGGAAGTAAGCTGCAGGCTCAGATAGATCTCAGGCATTCTCATTGATCCATCCCCTTCCTGCCACAAATCATGCGCCACCTGTTCTGCTCCAGGTGCTGGACTCAAAGTGCAAGAGAGAAGACCCTTCTCTTCAGGAGCACTAGGTTGAGTGGAGCAGGTGGACAGATCAGCAGCACCCCTGTGGTCTTATGTGGACCCTGGGGAGGTGGTTAACATGGCTTCTTTCCTCTAAGGAATCTTCCTGAGGGTAGACATCCCAGTGAGCCTGTTCCTGGCTGAGGGACAAGTGGAGGAAGAAAGAACTGAGGGTATTAGGTGTGGGTTTGGTTGAGGAAAGGAAGAATAAATGGCAGGAGAAGAGATGAGCCAGAGGTCTGACCTTTGGCCCCTGGCAAAGTTAGCCCAGTCCTCCACAGGGTAGCAGAGCAGAGCTCAGCATACTAGGCAAAGGGAATAAAGAGAGCTATGTTCTCATGCGGAGGTCCTGTAGGCTCTGCCATATCACTGCAGGGTTAGAATGGCTGTTGAGAGTCCCAAGGCTCATGGCCAGAGTGATGTTCATGACAAGGAGTGAGAGAACACAAAAGCTCTCATGGAGCTTTCCTCTCAGCTGCCCATGCCCACGGCTGTCCTTATTGCTGCCTGAGATTGTTCAGGGTACAAAGGACAATGGAAACTTGGCACCCCCGAAAGGGGGCAGCAGCTGAGCACGTTCTGGTCTAGGATCCAGGAAGAGGATGTGAGACAACACAAATAAAAACTCAGGCATTCTGTTCAACGTGAGCTGTGAACAGAAGACAGACAGGACACTTTCCTACTAAAACCAATCTGCTGTTTGAGGTAGATATTTCCCTGGGGGGGTCTGGCATTTTATCTGGCCCTCCACACTGAATGCTGGGTCAGCAGGTCCTAGGAAGCCTCTAGTGGAGCCTTCCCACAGTAGAGGATCTTGGGATGATGGACAGCTCTACCCCACACTAACAAAGGGCAGGTGAGTGGGTCCCCCTGACCCAGCCTCTGCCCTTGGGGAAGGGATTGGTGTGGGTGGAGCATTCCCTTCCCAGAGATGTTGGTCTAGAATTCAAATGTCCTTAGGTTCCTAATTATGTGTCCAAATGGACAGAGTCTACATGACAGTCAAGTGTCCCATTGTCAATGATGCTGCCAAGTTTGAGGACCAAACACAGTTTTTTCTTAAGTTGTTCTCAGAACTACATCAAGTTAAATTAAATAAAATAAGTTTTCTCCCAGCCAAACTTTTTCAAGGACAGGCAACATTATGGATGGAGAAAGAAATGTGGAAATATTCTACTGGTTTCTTTTTAAATAAAAATCATTGGCTTTAAATGATTTCATAAACGTTGTTAAGTTCCATATCCAAACAGTCAGTAAACAGTTGTAATCGTTATTGTGGCTGCAGCCTTCTCCTTCACCATTTTGTGTGGTTTTGGTTCCAGTTACCCAGGATCCATAGCAGTGTGAAAATGGTAAATGGAAAATTCCAGCAGTAAGCAATTTATAAGTTCTACACTGCACAGCATTCTGAGTGTGACTATAGTGACCACTTAGGTGTTCTGGTCTGCCCCCCTGGGATGTGTCATTGATGTCCAGCATGTCTACTTTGTATATGCTGTCTGCCTGCCAGTCACTCACTGGAGTTATCACACCAGCTGTCAGGGTGTTCTGTTCAGCGCTGTGCTCAGGTGACCCTTATTCTTAGTAATGGCTCCAAATCCCAAGAGCTGTTGACGTTGGCAATTCTACTTTAGTATATTGTTATACTTTTATCATGGTTATTATAGTGAATCTCTTAATGTGCCTGATTTACAAATTAAACCCTATTATAGGGATATAGAGAACATAGTTATACAGGATTTGGTACTATCTTTCTGTAGCTACTGAGAGTCTTTGAACATATGCTCTATAGATAATTGGAACTATTATGTTCTTATTCTTACGGTGATGATTGGATATGAAGTATCTCCCCATAGGCTCACATGTTGAGGGCTTCCTCCACAGGTTGTAGTGCTGTTTGGGTGTTTGGGAAGGTTCTGGAAGCCTTAAGAGGTGAGATTGGAGGAAGTAAGTCCCCCGCCCGCTTCCTGACTTCCTTGGAGTGAGGAGTGTCTGTACACATGCAGGTCACCATGGTGCTATGCCTCAGCTCAGAGCCAAAGCAATAGATCCAGGCTGCCATGGATTGAACCCTCCGAAACTAGCCAGAATACAGCTTCCCTCTGTTTAAGTCATTGTGATTTGAATGGGATGGCCCCCATAGTCTCTGGCATTTGAATATTCAATCTCTAGTTGGAGGTACTGCTTGGAAAGGCTTAGGAGGTATGGCTTCATTGGAGGAAGTGTGTCACTAGAAGGGGCTTTGAGAGTTTAAAGGGTCACACCGTTTCTAGTCGCTCTCTCTGCTTCCTGCTTGTGGTTCACGATTTGAACTCTCAGCTGCTACTTAAGCCACCATGCCCTCCACCTGCTGCCCGCCACCTGCCGTCTGCCACCTCCATACCCACTTTGCCATCACTGACTCTAACTCTCTGGAATCATAACCCCAAATAAACTCCTTTTTCTATAAGTTATCCTGGTCCTGGTGTTTTAATCACCACCACAATAATAAGTAATCAATACTGTTGTTTTGTTTGCTTGTTTTCAGGTTGTTTTGCAGTAACAATGAGAAGATTTAACCTATACAGTTACTACTTCTTTTGTTATTTTATAAGACATTACTGTTCTCTGGAATATAATTTGGTAAACCTTGGCCTTTTTTTTTTCCTCTAATACAAAATGATTATTTAAAATATTTTAAGTGCAAGGTCTATCTGAAGCCCAATGGCAGTTGCTCATAAAACACTCAGGATTTAAGTAAACACCTTAGGGCATCTCAGTTTTACTGATATTATTATTAAAGTCAATTTATAGTTTAAACTCCCCAAAGGCCATATGGTCAGAGAATACAACTCAGTCACAACTGCTGGTCATCACCAATGGACACTTTGCCCAGACAGTGCCCTTGAAAAAGATTACCATACATAACAGTTCATCCTGTCTCCAGGCCATTTGCTATACACCTCAGGTCTCACCCCACACCTGCTCTCCTTCCTTGGCCCGAGAACTGCCTGCCTTTCAGTACAGTAGCCATGATGAAACTTCAAGACACGGAGAAAGTGAAGCCGTATCTCCTTTAAATGTAGAACAGTCTTGATTTCCTTCCCTCGTTCCCTCTCTTCTTTCTTCTCTCGTTCCCTCCCTTCTCTCCTCTTTTATTTTATTTATTTATTTATTTTGAGACAAGATCTCATGTAGCTCAGGCTGGCCTTGAACTCCTCATGACGATCTTCATGAGGAGTTCAAGTGGTAGGTACTCCTGATTTTATCAGGCTGCATGCACCGCAGGACAGCTATGAACATGGTCCAACACCAAATTGTAAACTACTTAAAACACAATGAGGTCTTTTCCGAGAGTTTTAAAAACTCAACCAGTGGTTCTGAAGAGTGAGCTTTGTAAGTGGCAGCACTATGTAGCAATGTTAAAAGCTAGAACACTCCTTGCTCTGGATCCAGTCATGATGAGCACAGGCTGGATCATCCCAAATACCTACTACAGCCAGGGGGACGAATTGTAATATAATATAAACAGCCACACACTGCCAGTGGCTAGAATGATGGGTTGTGAAGGTCCTTTTGGTTCATATTGTGGGGACTGAGGAAAATGCTATTCCAATGCCAATCTCACAAGCAAAGATGTTCTCAGACCTTCTGTATCTTTTCCCTTCACCTCTGTTTCCTCCAAAGCAGACCATAGAAATGAGAGGCCATTCCCCAAAAGGGTAGCTGCCATTCTGACAGCACTGCTCCAGTGTCTCCTCCCTTCCTTGATTGTGCTGTGCCATCCCATGCTAAGGTCTTAAACAAGTGGCCAATATGTGTCTGAATATAAATGGTGCTGACTGGTTTTCCCTGTTGAGCCTACCAGTGTTGGGCTTTTTCTCCATGTCTTGAAGCTTCCTAATGGGGGCTGTATACTCCCCCAAGTCATGGGGACATCATATGACTACTCCTGTTTTATTAAGCTCAAGGAAATATGCACAGATCAGGATTATAGACTTAGGTGGTGCTTTCTTGGCATGCAATAGGTCTTGGGTTCATCTTCAGCATGAAAGACGGCTTGGACAGCCGTGTTAACCCTGGTTCTCCTGAGCAGTCTGCCAAACCTGCGGTCATGTACCAAAGTTGCATGTCAGGTATCATTACTATCATCATCATCATCACCACCACCATCACCATCATCATCTTTGTCATCATCATCATCACCACCACCACCACCACCATCATCATCATTTAACTATTATTATTATTATTGTTGTTGTTGTTGTTGTTGTTGTTGTTATATTTATTGTTATTAATGCTGCAGAATGAATCCAGGGCCTTGTACAAACTAGACAAGGCTCTACTTCTATGTTCCAAGCTCTTGGTTTGGAGATGGGATTTTTCTATTTAACCCAGGCTGGCTTCAGACTTAAGATATTTCTACCTCCCTCTGCCTAGCACTAAGATTACAGGTGTGTAAACCCATATCCAGTAGGCACTGTTATTCTTAAAAGAAACAGAAATCAGCATGAAGAAAAGGCCAATTTCGGCTAAATTGATATAATGTATGTAATATATAAAATTACACATAAGACTCTAATCTCCTTTCTTTCCAGGGTTATTCTATGGAAAACTCAAGTCTTATGCTTCACTTTGCATTTGAGAGGCTATGTCTAGGTTTCTCTTTCAGAGCTCTGGGTAGCTTTTCTCTGCTGTTCATGATTAGGGGGCACAGAAACGACCCTGGGTTGTCAATAGTTCCTGTCAGTCTGCCCTTCCCTCTCCTTCCTCTTCACAATCCTGCCACCGCCCCCAAAGCCGATCCCAGCCCTCAACCCCAAGCCAGTTGGGGTTAGTAATAGCAAATACTGAATAGTAAAGCATTGCCTTCCTTGATGGAGTACCTCTCACATACGGAACCTGACAGCTAGGACATTCTCGGCCACTCCCTTTGGTCAAAGCACAGATATTCCTAATTAAAGGTCTGAAGTAAGCTTTGTTAAAAATCTGAAATCAGGGGATGTTTCATTCCGTGAAATGCAACAGGTATTTTGGTGGACCAGGTAGAGAATGTGCATGTGATCCCATTCAGGAAGGGTTGAGGAAAGCTGAAACAAAGAACAAGAAGATCAACTACTCCAAAGTCACTTTTCTTGTAATGTTAAAAAGAGACAACACTAGAGGACCCAAATGGCCAAGGCCAGCTTGTTTCCTAGTCAGGGTGAAGGCATAGGGACCTCCCATGCATGTCTACTGATGCTGGCCCATATGGGAAGACAGCCTTGACATAGTAGCAATCTTGACTTATTAGAAGACCAAATAACCACTTAGGATTTGGTCTGATGACCATAATACTTCATAGTATGGCTTCCTGTAACATTTACTCAATGCCTTTGAATAAAGATTCATTCTTTCACTCTTCCAAATTGAGAAGATACTAAACAAGCTTATGTGCAATCAGAGGACCCAACTTTGGACCTTTGTGGACACAGGGTGATCACAGTAGAGTTTATGACACCCCCCTACTCATTTCTGCCTTCTGTCCCTACTGTGCACCCTAGAATTGACCTCTCTAAGTCACCCTGTTCTGTTTGCTTTTCAAGGTTGATAGATGTTGGATAGCCTGAGAGTACCCACAGAAGGCCTAGGCTCTTAACCATCTGCCTGAGGAGGAGGGTATAGGCTTGAATGTCTTCATACAGCTGGAATGTGAGCTTGGGATCTAGAAATAACATAGAAAACATTTCAAGAGATTAGGTACAAAATGGTTTAGCAAAGGGCCCTCCAGGGGTCAGGATGAACTGGTCTAAGGAACTTTCCAGGACTGCATAGTAGCTTTCTAGTAGCTGGCCGCAATAGGAAGCTTGCTTCTTCCTTTCTAGGTCTTCTGGAGGTACCTGCTTTCCACTGTGGTCTCCACTTCAGACAGCAGAAGCACAGTAAGCATGAAGGAATGTATAATACCTCTCCCCTGTACTTTGTACAGGGCACAAAATATGCCACCCCAAATATGCTCCTTCGGTATATGAATTATTTTATTTTAATAATGCATGTGGCTGTGCTGTCTGCATATGTGTCTGTGAAGCACGTTTGGACATTTTCTGAGGATCTCAGAAGAGGGTGTTGGATTCCCCTGCTACCATAATTGATGATGATGATCAGCTATGAAGTGGGTGCTGGGTATAAAATCCCAACCCTCTGCAAGAGCAGCCGATGTTCTTAGCTGCTGGGCCATTCCTCCAGCTCTGATGTGTGAATTATGATCGTGAGTGACAGTAGCAGACACAGGAAGACTGCTGACTAAAAGCAGATGCACACATCTCTCTTGTCGAGGACATTTGCATTTGTAATGGGAAATTCTCATTTGGGATTTATGTTAAGCAGCTTCGTTTTAAATTATAATCTGTGATTTTGCTGAAATGAAGGCATCCAAATACATTTTACGTACTAAATCCATAGGAACGTGTGTGTTGATCTGCATGTAGTGGCTCATTCCTGTAATCCCAGCAAGGAGAGGCAGAGGAAAGAGGATTGCTATCCTACTTAGGGTTACTATTGCTGCAATGACACATAACATCCAATGAAACTTGGAGATCCAAGGGTTTATTCTGCTTACATGTCCACATCATAGTCCATCACTGAAGGAAGTTGGTACTTCAGCGCAATCAAGGCAGGAACCTGGAGGCAGGAGCTGATGCAGAGGCCATGGAGGGGTACTGCTTACTATCTTGCTCAGCCTGCTTTCTTATAGAACCCAGGACCACCAACCCACAGATGGCACCACCCACATGGGATGTGCCTTCTGAGTGGGATGCTCCCTAGTCAATCATTCATTTTAAAAATGCCCTACGGCTGGATCTTATGGAGGCATTTTTCTCAGTTGAGGTTTCCGCTTCTCAGGTAACTCTAGCTCATGTCAAGTTGACATAAAACTAGCCTGGACAATTGCAGGGATTTCAAGCCTAAGTAAACCTGTAGGCAGCACTCCTCCATAGCCTCTGCATCAGCCCCTGCCTCCAGGTTCTTTATGTTCAGAAAGATGCTATGCTCACACTCCAGCTGTATGAGGACACTCAAACACACACCCCCTTCTCATGCAGAGGGTTAAGATCCTAGCCCCTCTGTGAGTACCCTGAGGCCATTCAACATCTGGTCACACTCCCAGGCAGGACCTGCTTGGCTGTTGTGGTCTATTCTCTTCCTTGTGCATGAGCTCTCTGAGTGGCTTATCTTCTGCAGGAACCAGAGCTTGGCAAAATGCCCATCCCATCAAAGGCAATCAATAAATACTGTTAAGTGAAAGCACAAAACAGAGATGGAAGAAGAGAACTCAAAAGGAAGGCGGTCAGGAGCAGAAGCCCCCAAACTTGCCCAACATTGGAGATCTTTTTATTACTACTTCCACAGCCAAGGTAAGAGACAGATGGGCCAGCCCCAACCTGGCTCAGGCAGGCCAGCAGCTCATGGGCCCTACCTGCCCCTTATTGAGAAATTGGATGGAATTTCAGTGACTGGTTCTTAGTTCAAGTAGGAAACTAATCAGGAAGCAGAACTTTGAAATCAGCGAGTGGAGAATTACAACCCCAAATTGGAAAAACAGAGTTTTAGTCAGGGGTTCTCAGGGTGCCAATTAAAAGAGGGCTTGCCTCGAGTTGTCTTCACCCACATCTGGAGGGGTTTCTTTCCTGTCACAAGCTGCCAAGGACTCTGATGTACAATTACACAGCAATTATCCGGAACCCGAAGCCCAAAGAACATAGCTCTCTAGTTGAAAGGAAAAGATTACTGCAAAAAAATAGTGTGAGAGAGAGAGAACAGATCAGGTTCTTCAAGGGTCAGGCTGCCTGCAGAGGACCAGCTGATCCCTGTCACTTAAAGGGGAGTGAGGTCAAAGGCTTCAGCTTGGGGAATTGCTGCTCAGTGAGTTGGGTTGACAGCCACACACTTCACGGCTGTCGAGACCGGCATGGGAGAATGAATGTGTGTCATCGGAGGGTGTCAGGAGGTAATTAGCACCCCGTCAGCTGTCTGTAAACAAACATTTTTGATACATGCCATGAGCTATTTTGGTGATCAATTTTGTACTCTCAGAGAGCTGTATTTAATTACTTGTCTGATCTATCATCAAGCCTGGCATCACACCAGTACCAACCATGGGTGGAACCAGGCCCCCACCTGAGCAGAGGTGGCTATACTACATGCCCGGGTCTTATTCCAAGGTCCATTATTTTACAAAGGACCATCATTTTCACTGAGGTTTATTAAGAGACATGGGTTCTAAAGTCAGTCAAAAGGCCTTGAATGTCCTCCCAAAGGGCTTCTCGAAACCTTTACTGAATGCTAACGCCGAACAACATCCCTGGTCCTGAGCTGGTGGCTGTGAAGATCAAGCTACCTTGGGTTTACTGTTATCCTCACCCAAGGAATGGAAGGGGGCATATCAGACATAGCATTTGAGGGTACAGACATGCACGGTGTGAGATGGTAATGGAAGATCATGCTAGCCCTACTTGCAGATGATGGGGAGTGGGTGAAGGGTTGAGGACATGAGGTACCCAGAAGGAAGTCAAAGCATTGAAACCCTCCCTTTGGGGCTGTGTTCTAGGCAGGCTGCTGATACAAAACAAAACAAAACAAACAAACAGAAAACAGAAAGAAAGACTCAGAACCTTGGCTTAGCTACAAATAGCAGTGAGAACAAAACAAATGATCTTCAAAACCTTAGAACTTATCCCGTAGAAAACTGGGCTGGACAATGAACGGCTTAGATGACACAAAAGCATGAAGACCTGAGTCTGGATCCCTAGCACTTAGGTAAAAAGCCTACAGTGGTAGGCACACCTACAATCTCAGCGCTAGGGAACAGATACAAGGGGATCCCTTGGGCTTGTTGAACAGCCAGTCTAGCTGCACAGTGAGCACCAGCTTGATCTCCACTCAAATAATAGTATGGAGAGTGCTTATGAAAGGTACCGTGTCAGCTGCTGGTCTCTACACACGCACACATGCACACACGCACACATGCACACATGCACACATGCACACATGCACACACGCACACATGCACACATGCACACATGCACACATGCACACAATTCCTTCAACCACCCACACCCATCCACACTACACACAAAATTCAAACTTAGGTCACCTATATCCCTAAAGACAGATCTCAGGACCCCAGGGTCTAATTTCCTGTGGTTTCATCCCATCATCCTTATATAGCATGTGGCAGCCGCTCTGAAGTTCAGCCCGTGGTCCACAGTGATGCTCCACAATCCAGGCAGCAGGCACGGGATGCGGGATGCTCTAAGTTAAGGAGCATCCCAAACTTTCCATCTGCTTTCATTTGGGTACTTCCATATGGGCTGCCACTGTGCCTGTCATGTACGTTCGGGAGAATTTATTTCCCATCTACTATCCCATGTTTCAACCCTAGTCCAACCTAAAAGACCATTTGTTACTATTTTTAATGCTAATTGAATACATGGGGATTAGACTCTGAAAAAGACATAAAAGGTTAATAAGAGCAAAGCAAATCCACCTTTCATTTCTCTAGTGCCAGTTCCTGGCTAATGATGCCTATACAACCACGCAGTGGTGATGATTACCATCACGTTAATCATGGGCCACCCCACAAAGCAGCTGCTGTACCCAGTTCACAGAGAAGGAGATGAGGCCAAGAGACTGTCCAAAGTTACTCAACCTCTGCCCTTCTGACTCCTGGGCAGTGTAGTGGGTGAGGAACAGGGAAAGAGTGCTTTGAAGGATCAGGAGTCTTGCTATACACAAGGTCCTAGAGCTTACACCCAGCACTGTAGATCGAGGCAAAATAGAAGAAAGACACAAAATATCATTTTGCTTGTCTGGTATTTTCCTTGTACCAAATGGTGACCCTACGAGCAGTAACAAATTCCCCACACAAAGCTCTGGCAGTGTTTGCATGCTCAGCTTCTCCTACGTTCCAATCTTCTTGTCATCATTCTAACTTCCTTTCCTCTGTCCTCCTCTTGATGTTCCATTTTAATTGACTGTCACCCAGTTTCATGGAACAGAAACAAATTAGCATCTTCCAGAGGAGGGGATTTTGCTTGTGGTGTGATAGTGTGGGAGTTGCTATGGAAATTGGCAATGGTGGTTGTGGGAGTGGTTGACGGTGGCCCTGTTGAAGGGGATGGTGACCGTGGTTACTGCTACAGTGTCATAGTGATGGTGCTCAGGGCTGCGGAAATGGTGGCAGTAGTGGTAGGGAGGGTGGTGAAGACTGTGATGGAGATACTGGTATCACAGCAAAGGTGATGTGAGTGATGCTGAACTGCTTAACTGCTGCTGCTGCTGCTGCTGCTGCTGCTGCAGCTGGTGGTAGTGGTACTGGAGGAGGAGACTATGGCAGCTCTGGACTTGGTGGCATCTTTGGGATCCTGTGGTACAAAGGGGAGGAACATTTTTATCAGAACAGATGCAGGACATAGGCGGTCAGTATGGGAGGCTGCTTTTCTGTCTCTTTGATGGCAAAAGGGGTTTCATGCCCTTGCATCTTCTTATATGTTTCAAAAGGTGACAGGTGGGCACAGAGCCAATCCTATCCTTGACCGTCCACATGAAAGCTGAGTTTGGGTGTCTTTAAGTTTCCAGAGTCAACAGATGGGACCAGCTCAGTCCAGCTAGGACTGCTTTGTCTGAGTTAGCTGTGAGTCTAGGGGAGGAGAGGTGTGCACTTCTGCCACAAATAAGACATCAGAGCAGTGGTGGACTCTTTGCAAACTGTGGATAAAAGGGATGTGGTCACTGTTAAGCACCTGCATATTTGGCAGATAAGGAGGAGCGGGGATCCAATCCGAGGAATCCCTGGGCAGATTTACGGCATCGGGGAGCTGGGCTATACTTGATACCTCATTCCAGCTACATTCTCCAGGCTGGAGATGTCCTGCCCTGTCAGGGAAGAGGTGATGTTTAATGAGGCCAAGGGCTCATTTTTTTTTTAGCTTTCCCTGTTTTAAAGTCTAGGGGAGCTTTGATTACTTTGTTGCCATCTCTTTACCTTTTCTCTGTCCTTAGGGTGTGTGTCTAAGAGGACTGAATTTCACAAAGCAAAACAACCCTGCCACCCCTCCCACATGGAACTGGCAAAAGGAGCCCCAACAAGCCAGCAGTGTTCAGTACACAACGGTTTCCTGTCTCCACCACATACTAATTCTCCAAGCTCAGTCACTGCATAATTGTCCCCAAAACTATGTCTCAAAGTCATTTGAAAAATATTAACTATGTGGGAGAATCATGCTTCTGGATACTCTGCTTCCTGTGGATGAAGACAGGCTGGTTTGTCCCCTGTGAGGACACTGGGGTATTGGGAGACACGAGGTGCTTTGCAGCTGAGAGGTCCATCAGAAAGCCTTAGCTTAATTCATAGAAAGAGGGGATTCAGATTAGAGGGGCTTTGGGTTAGCATGTCAGCATAAAACTTTTTTCCCCTTTTCTTGTTCACTATTTCCCTTCCTTTCATCCTCCCCTTTTTCTTGGTCTGGTGGTAGTCATTCTCAAGAGCATCCAGCAGGGGTCACACTTTCCTTCAGCATGATGCGAGGTGGTTTTGTTGTATTTGTTTTATTGCCGTTACTCTTTGTTTATTTTACTTTAAGAGACATACACAACTTGCCCTGGGCTGTAAACTTCCAACGTACTCAGAGAGATTCTGCAGTGGATGGTGTGGGAGGTAGGCTCTGAGATATACAACCTGCCAATCATCCATGCTTTTCCCATCATGGCATGGATAATGACAGTCACAGGTAGATATCCATAGAGCAGTGATGACTTCTCATGCCTTCATTGTGCATACCATTGTGGTGTGTTGGCTTAAGTCATATTGGGAACATGCTAGACATCAGCCTTATATTGACTATATATTATGGGGTCTTCATATTAGATTGTGACTACCTAGAATTATTGCTTGTGGACCAGGCTTCTGCGAACCATCTCAAGTCACTACAGTTGCTCAATAGCTTTCAATCTTCTGGGATGTGATCTCCACTCTGAGGAAGTTGGAGAGGGCTGCATGGCAGAGGGGAAGACCTGGGCTGGTATCTTCAATGATGTGCAGTAATGAGCTTGGAAGATGGGGAGGGAGGGAAGGGCTGATTGACTCAAGCAGACCCATTGCAAGGGCTGGGAAGGTGTTTGGTGGATAGGGACACTTATCGTGCAAGCCTGGAGAACTGTCTTTCTATCCCCAGCACACACACATAAAGCTGGGCATGGCTGCATGTAATTCCAGCACTGGGTGGCAGAGACAGGCAGATCCTCAGGCTAACTGAAACACAGAGCCTCTGATTCACTGAGAGACCCTATCTCAACACAGTAAAGTGGAGAATGGTAGAGAAAGATGACCGATGCCTTCCTTCAACCTCTACATCCATAGGTGCATGCATGTGGACATTTGTGTATGTACCCTGTAGACATATGTATAAACACATGCAGTGCATATTTACACACACACACACATACACACAGTTTGCCAGGGAGTTGCCTGGCAGTTTTCTCTAGATCACAGTTCACAGGGACTTCTAGCCCTGAATACATAAGAAGAGCTAAGACTTACCAGCATTCCCTCCGTCCATTCCTGAGAGTCATGTGCCTTCGAGTTCTTAGTTTGGTTCTAGACTTGGGAGAACCAAGACTAAGATGTATTTCTGGAGCACACAATCTGACCCCAGATGCCTAGTGTCATGTGACTTTTTTGATGAGACATAAAGATATATGTATTTGTTGGAGATAAAGGGGTGACAGACCTAAGAAAGGATTCCATGTGAGTCTATCTTGATAAATGGTCAATTTAGAGTTCCTTACAGGAGCATAGGTGACTTAAAGTGACCATCACATCTTTGGGAAGTTTCCTGTGCAACTAACGTCAGTCATGTTCCTGAGAGCCTCAAACCCCAGTCCACCTCTCATCTCTTCTATCCAGGAAGGAAAAAAGTCTTGTAAGAATCTTGCGAAGGTTTGTAAGCTCCAGGGCCCCAAGACATGCCTGAACCTTGAGAGCTTGTCAGCCTCTTCATTCCTTCCAGAAGAAGGCAACAAGCCTGTCTGACCCAAGACAGCAGTAGCCATGTCCTGCTGGAGGAAGCAGCTCTGTGAAACCCACTTGATGGCTTAGTCTAACCATTCCCCTGAGAAGTTTCTTAAGGAGTAACTCATGTCCCAATGCAGTACAGTCATGTCGATTGGGCTGGTGGTCGACATGTTTCCATAACAGTCTCAGTGCAGGGACATCTCCTGTTGCTACCCAGCTCCTTCACACTGGGAAACAGGCTATCATGAAAAGTTACCCAGAGTAATAATTTAACATGAATGGAAACACCCAGGATCTGGCCACTGGCATTTGTCGAACAAAAAAGACTTACTATACACACATGAAAACAGAGGCCTGTGTGTGTGTGTGTGTGTGTGTGTGTGTGTGTGTGTGTGTGCGCGCACATGCGTGCGTGTGTGACACATGTGGAGTCAGAGGACAACTTACCTGGGGCCAGTTCTCATTTCTCTCCTTCTACCATATGGGTCCCAGGGCTCAACTGCAGATTGTCAGGGTTGGGGGCAACTACCTTTACCTTTTGAGCCATCTTACCAGCCTTTTCGGGGAGGGGGGCCGTATATATCTGTGTGTGTGTGTGTGTGTGTGTGTGTGTGTGTGTGTGTGTGCCTGTGCCTGTTGTGTGAGAACCACAGACCAACCTCAGGTGTTCTTCCTTAGGCATCATTCACTTTTTTTTTTTTTTTTTTTTTTTGATACAGACTATATCTCACTAAGTCTGGGAAGCTCACCAAGTAGTCTGGGCTGGTTGCTGCGGAGTCCCAGGGTCAGCCTCCTTAGTCTCTGCAGCCTATCAGCCCTGTAGTTACAGGCACGTAAAGCCACATCTGCCTTTTAAAACATGAGTTCCTGGAACACAGATCAGGACTTCACACTTGCTCAGCAAGCACTTTACCATCTGATCTACCTCCCTAGGCCTGACATTTCATTTCTCACAAGCTAGAGGACCTCTGGCCAGGGTTCATATGCCCATTGCCTCATGGGTACCTGAGATCTCAAAGGATGAGGGTTCATTTGCTCATGGCTTTAGATTGGTAGGGTTAGAACAAAGATGCCATACACTGTATAACTCACATACAACAGGGTCAGTTTCCCCACAAAGATTTCCAAGAAGGTCCAGACTGTTCTCTTCACCACAGAGCACAGAACATTGATCGTGACAATAAGCCAAGATAAGGTTCAAGTCACAGAGCATACGAGCAGCTCCAATGTTTGTCAGAAGAGGTGACAAATGAAGGCAGGGTCCTTCCAAATGGGTCTAAGCAACATGCTGGCAAAGGCTAAAGGGATGGATGAAGTGTGAACAGCAGGAAAGGTGGCATTCCTGTTTCCCAAGCCCTGGATAAGGTGGCCATAACTCACAATGAGAAGACTACAAAAATCCAGCTCCAGGTCCCTTTGCACCTACTGGCACCATCTTGCATTTAGGTGCAATGAAAGAAATATGGTCCATTAGAGCAGTCTAGAATCCAGCCATTGTTTACAAATCATCACCATCATTATCAAGTCTTTAAGAAACTTTGCGGACTACAGAGAGGGCTCAGTGCATAAAAGCACTTGTGTAAGTATGAGGAATTGAGGTAAAATTTCCAGACCCCTCACAAAGCAAGAAGGATAGCACGGGTTCTGTAACACTGGGGTTTATGTAGGAGATAGGAATATGGGAACAGGAAAATTCCCAGAAGCTCATGGCATTGTGGAAAAAGACAACAAAGGGACCTTGTCTTCAGACAAAGCAGAAGGCAAGGACTAGCACCTGAGCTTACCCTCTGAACACTATGTGTACCCACATTAACATACTGGAATGTGTGTGTGCGTGTGCGTGTACACGTGTGTATGACACACACGTGCACACGCACACGCACACACACACACACAGAGAGAGAGAGAGAGAGAGAGAGAGAGAGAGAGAGAGAGAGATTGATTGAGACCAGACATGGTGGCCTAAGTTACTTGGGAGGCTGAGCCAGGGGGTTATTGTGAGTTTAAGGGCAACATGAACAATATTGTAGGTTCTAGTCTAGCCAGGGCATAGTGAGATCCTGTCTGAGAACACCATCACCAGTGACACAGGAACACTGAAGTAATTTGATGTCTTAGAAAAGCAGTCCTCTATATATGACCCTTCATGTCAGAGTCTGGTAGTCAGGGAATGAGTTAGATACAGATCCTGAAGTGAGTTTGTCCTCTGGGGCTGTTGTGGCAAGGCTCTTCCTGTGCTCCATGTAGTCTACTGGGCATGATTTTTCTAGTCTAGGTTTTTCACGTCTGGCAGTGTGGCATCAGTCACTGTGGTTTACGGAAAGCTGTTGGAGAAGTTTATGAACAGCAGAACTTGGATAATCAAACTTGGAAGTCCATGTCAGAGAGCGATAACAATGACACAAGTACCCTAGTTATGCCCGCAGCTCAAGCCCAAGGTCCACGGTGGTGGCTGCTCAACTAATGTTTCGACACAGAATGAATTAAAAAAAAACAAAAACAAAAACAAAAAACCCACTTTCTTCCTGCCCCTGAGACTCTCGCAGTTTTGGAGTTACTGTGGGAGACCAGAGAAAACTCTGAAATATTAGAAAACTCCAAGACATCATGGACCTTAAATACAGAGATTCCCAGCAATCCCCTTTCAATGGACAGCATCCAATGAGCCACATAGCAGATCAAAGTCCTCGGAGCCATGGGAATCCCTCCTTTAAGTCCCTGCAAAGTTAACAGAGTCAATCTTCTAGATAGACGGTTTTGTTCTGAGCTGCTTAAGCACACTAAACTCTTTCTGTTGTCTGTCTCCCGGGGACTCAGGTCACTTTTCAGAGAGGAGCCGCTTGCCTGGAGTGGGTAGCCAAGTGTGAGAAATCCCAGGAGACTCACATAGCAGAAACTGTTGGACTGTTGTCTCTCAGCGCAGCTATGTACTAATGGGGTGATCTGTCACCTCCTTTGGGCTCCCCACTTTATTATGACAAATGCAGCCAGGGTTTTTGTTTGAAAAATAGCTTCTAGACTTTTCCATAGTTCAAGAAATGCCAGTGATTTTAAGCAGAAACACCCCCATCCCCTCCCCCTCAACCCCTGCTCCTGTTGAGTGACCTCTGATGTTTGGGCTCAAATCTCATGCCTGTGGGAGAGGTACTGTTAGGAAGACATCAGAGTTCATGCCTTGGGCAGGGACAGCTTGGCTTTAATATTACATTTTATGTCACTTGCTAGCAGGAGGTCATGTCTTTCTCCTTTTCAGAGAAGCTGAGTCCCCACAAGGGGCCAGAAACACATTAGAAAACTTTGATACCATCATTTATGGGTGGACAGAGGTGTGGTGTGTGTTTCAATAGCCAAGAGAACTGGAATTATCTACTTGTTTATTTCTCTCCTGTTGTATGAATCTGAAATTGGGCAGACAGGTTGAGCAAACCCCAGAAAGATGGAATCCATGGGAAAAGAGCGAGCTGGGTGAGCGGTTTAAAGTGTGAATTCCTTTCTCTGTTGAGTCCTCCAGAATTGGACCAAAGTAGAAAGCAAAGAAGCTTGCAATTACTTGTAATCCCTTAACCATGCAAGAACTTGCTATATTCCTTTGTTTGTTCTTTCATATGATCTTTTTTCCGGATCATTCTAGCTAAGAGTGTCCAAACTGTGGTCTTCAGGCTGTTGATGGCCCAATGTAGCCACAAAAGTGGCTCAATACAAAATCATAAACTTGTGTACGACGGGAAGGGTGTTGTTGTTGTTGTTGTTGCTCTGTTGTGTGGTCCTGGAGTATAAACTCTATAGATGAGAACAGTGTCTTTATAAACAAACATATAAGCTTGCACAACCTGTGGGTTCCTGGCTGCACACCCGGGTTAAGGTGTTGCCCAAGATAATCCATCCAATGTGGTCCAGAGAAGAAAAGAGGCAGGGAACTCTGTTCTAGACTACCAAGGACATAGTGACACTCAACCTCATCCACTTTACAAAGCCAGGGCACCAGGATGAGGTGCCCTTCACATGGACACGTGTGTAATGACCTCTCTGAGAATTCACACCAATCCCCTGCTGCTCAGTGCTCTTAGCTGCTTTTAACAGAACCTCTAACTGTCAGGAACCAAAAGATAAGCAAGCTGGCAGAACTATCCCCTGTCCTGACTGGACACAGCTAGAACTTAGTATTAAGACCCTGAATTATATCCCTTGGGAGGTTAATTCTGAGGGCTGCTAGAGTAGCCTGGTTGACCTATCATGACCTTTCAGAGCAGGCATCATGATGGTGTCTCTTATACTTTGAATGCAAGCCTGCACTGTACTTTGAGTGAATGAGGTTTTTTGGGAGAGGGCTCTGTACTCCATCTCTGCACAGGCCAAAGGTCACTGCCAACAAACCTGTGATGTGGGTGGGCTGGCTCATCTCTGAAGTTTCATGGAGTACTATTAGAACTAATGTTGGCTTTCCATCTGCTTTGGGAAGACAGACGTTAGTTCTTCCAGAAAGTCACTAGGAATCTCCTGCTAAAAATTTCTGTTCTACAGACAGATAGGCAAGCCATCAAGTTTCTATCTGTGTGAACTGTCATGATTTCTTGGAACAAAATGGGAGAGGTGTGTCTTCTGTCCCTTCATCTCCAGAAGAGATAACTCCATCTTCTACCAAGAACACAGGGGATGGTAACACAACTGGAATGTCCATCTTGACATAGCTTATTGGTCCAATCATCAGTAACTAATAGGGCTGGCTGTCCAGTAGAGGGAATTGGTAACTATGCAGCCATTGTTCTGTTAGGCAAATGCTATGACTGTAATAAGAGACAGAGATGCTAGCTTAGCTGGGTATGGGGTCAGGGAAGACTTTATGGAATAAGGACATTTATGTGAGACATTTAAAGTATGGGTGGAAACTCTTTGGTGCAGGAGAGAAAGCACTCCAGGCTGAGTAAATTCTAAGCACAAAGCTCTCAGCAGGAGCAGGCATGAGGCATGTGAGCCACAGCTTTCCATGGGATTGCAGTATGAATCATGAATGGAATGGTGGTTTGAGAGACCATGACAACTGGGTGCTTATAGAAAGGGCTTTATGTGCCTTGCTAATCTTCAGGAAGGTGAGTTGTCACATGCCTACCCCGAAGGTAACTCTCCAGGACTGGCTGTCCTGGACTGCACTGCAGTTATAATCATGAATTCAATGCTGGGACCCAGAGAGGGGACCAGGTATATACACCTTCCTGGAGTCATGGCCATCACTATCTTCCCCATCGGAGCTGCAGACTCACAGCTGGCAGGGACTGGGACACCTCTGAGCTCTTTTCTCTGACTGTCTTCACACACCAGCCAGGCAGCCCAGGCTCTGTGCTTATTGCCTTGATTGTAATATAATCATTGGTTGGAGCTGCATCTGAGAGTCAGATTCTGTTAAGGAACTGAAGAATCGCAGCTTGCTCGGTGCACAGGTTTCACACTTCCATGGAATGAGTTATCAGTAGCTGGTGGTGTCTCTGCTTTGCTGGCCAGAGACTGTACCAGACCATCACAGTAATTTCACATGCATGTGAAAGGGCAGCTAGGGTGTTCCCATCTTTCTTTGTGAGACAACACTGCTGCTTGGGTTAGGATTGAGGCAGGCAGAGGGTGAGTGAAGTTCCAATAAAGGTGGCAGATGGGTTCTTCACAAGGGCTGGGAGACAGAGGGAAGGAAGTGTCTTTCTCCTTTGCTTTCCTCTGCTTCTTTACTTACAATTCCCCTTCTGTGGGAAGAGTAGGTCAGTGAGACCTCAGAAGAAGGATGCTTATCTCCTGTACTCATTCCTTCTTAAAAAGGAATCACTGGATGTGGGTACATGGGGGTGTGCACACATGTGTGCATACTTGCGTGTAGGCGCATGTATATGATTACACTGTGCAAATCTGTGCATGAGTCTGTGGAGGTCAGAGGTTGAGGTGGGTGTCTTCCTTGATTGTTCTCACCTCACATACCGAGCCCCAGAGAGCTCTGATTTGGTCTAGCCCACCAGCTTGCTTCAGGGCAACCTTTCTTTAGGGCAGGGATTACAGGTGGGAGGGATGTTTGTCTGGTTTTTACATGGATGCTGGAGATCTGGACTCTAGTTGCCACTCTTGAAAAGCCAACAGTTTATCTACTAATTGGGCCACCAGCCCTGCTGTCTTTTTTATGGCATTTCTACATCAATGCCAGAGCTCTCACAAGTGGGTCTATTGCATATTGAGCCCCCTCTTACCTACCTCCATTTCCTTTTCTCACCCTCCCTGCCCCCACTAGTCTCTCAGGTTGACTCAGACAGTTTTACTTCTGTGTCCATGTCACATACACTCCCTTATATCTCTATGACATCCAGGAGCTACAAATGAGAGGAAATCCATAGTCAGCCTGTTTGAGACTGACGTAATTCACTGGATGTGATTACATCTAGTTGTACTCATTTTCCTACAGATGATCCAGCTTTGTTCTTCTGTATGGCTAGGACACATTTTCCTTATTCAGCCCTCTCTCGTTGGATGCCTGGGTTGTCTCCATTCCTTAGTTATAATGAAGAGGAGCACTTCAGTGAACACGGATGTACAAGTGTCTCTCTGCTGTGTCAATGTCAATCCAAGGCCTTTGGATGAATACCCAGGGGTGCTTATAGCCGGGTCATATGGGAGATCCCATGTCAGGTTTTCTTTAGAGAAGCCTCCACAGTGACTTCCGTAGGGACTGGACTAATTTACATTCCCGCCATTAGTACATGAGGGTTCTACTTGTTTGCACCTGTTCCAGGAGCATCTGGGGTCTCTGAATGTGCTCCAAGATTCAGGTTGCAATCTGTGAGCACCCACTAAAAACCACAAAGATCTTTGTGAAAAAACCAAAGTTCCCTTTTAAATGACAAAACACACCCAAGATGATCAATCTCAGTCCCATAACTTGGGCTCAAGAGAGTGAGCACTGCTTAACAGGAAGAGTATGTGGAAGAGGGAGGCACAGATGGAGACCAAACGGGCGCCATGCCAGAAACATCTCCCACAATCAGTCAGCTCCAGAAAACTTATCAAGGGCAGCACGTGGCATCACTGCTTAGATTAAAATAGAGAATATGGTGCTCTTGCTGGAGAGACAATAAGTGTTCATAGGGTGACCTTTGCAATACATAGTAGTAAGAAGCAGATGCTGAAGCCCAGGGTTGGGCTGATGGTGGGCCATGGAGTAGAGACCATCTGCAGAGAGTTGACTGTACACCTAACCCTGCCATGCCACAGTTGGGTGGAGACTCAGGAGTTTTGGTTGCCAGAAGACAGGTAGATATGGGAGCTGACAATCTCTGGAAACTGAAGCCCTGGTAACATCTACTTGAGGTGACCTTGGGAAGCTCCTACTTGTTGTTATCTACTCTATTGACAGTCAACAGCGACAGTTGTCCCAGCTGCTGCGAATGTCAAAGGAGACAGGTGTCCTGTGTTATTCTTACCTATGTATAGGCAGTGCTTACTGTAAACACTTCATGCTTTTAAACTCATAAGAAAGAAACTGGGTCTATGTCTGATTTCAAGATCATGTCCTTGTGGCCGAGTGGAGCACTGAGATCCAAACATAAATCATCTGTAGCTGGGTCATATAGGGAATCAAGTGTTGGTTTTTCTTTTTAGAGAAACCTCCACAGTGACTTCCATAGTGACTAGACTAATTTACATTCCAACCACCAGCATATAAGGGTTCCAATTGCTTAGAATCAATAACCAAATGCCTACTCTGCTCCATCCCAGGAGTGTTCAGCAACAGGGGCAGAAAAGGGTGATGTTTATAGAAACTCCAACTCCAGTGACATTCAAGGCAAGCTATGATTGTGCGTAGCTTAACACCCTAATTTCCAGAGAAAGCCTGGCCTGAATTGACGATGAAGTCCTGCTGATTTGCCTTGGTGTCAGGTCAGAGCTCTCTTCATGGAACTAGTGGGGTGGGTTCAAGAGTGCTATTATTTTTCATTAAAAATGAGATGACACATCTGTGTTTACCAGGGCTACAGGCTGTGTCAGAAGCTCAGCAGCTGTTACCATGGCAATGAGATGCTCTGTGCCTCTTTGCAATATCACCTTTGTTTTGCTAGAATCCTTTCCCCCAGTGTCTGGAGTCCTGTGTCCCAGTGTCATGGTTAGTTTTTGTCAATTTGACACAAACCTAGACACACGTGGGAAGAGGGGATCTTAACTGACGAATCGCCTCCATCAGATTGGCTGTGGGCATATCTATAGTGCATTTCTGGTTGTTAATTATGTGGGAGTGCCTAGTCTACTGTAGGCAATGCTAGCCTTGAACAGGTGTATCCCTGGGCTGTACAAAAGAGGCAGCAGGCTGAGCAAGCTGGAGGAATTAGCCAGTAAGCAATGTTCCTCTATGGTCTCTGCTTATGTTTCTGTCTTGACTTCCTGCCATGACTTCTCTGATGATGGACTGTGACCTATAAATCAAATATATCCTTTGTCCCTCCAAGTTGCTTTTGGCCAGTATTTTATTAATTAATAAGAGCACTTTCACTGAATGCAGCTATAGAATCTCAGCTAAGAACATACATCAAGTATGAGTCTTAGTTTTGAAAGAGCTCAGGGTTGGAAATTTTGGGGACAAAAAAGAAAAGGAAAGGAAAAAATAAGCATTAGTCAGTCCAAACCTATGTAAAAGCTGATTGGCAGCTAGGCAGGGTCACAAGGTTAGGACATTCCCCATGCACTTGGTCCAAGAAAACAAGGAGCCATTTGTCACCCATTCAGATGAAGCCAACCTTTAGAAAAACCAGGACCTGATGCAAGTTCTCTGCCTGAGAATGCAGAGGAGGAGGTTGTGAGGAGCAGGATACAGCCAGGAAACAAAGGAAGCTGCTTCTGGGTAAATAGATGACAGGCTCTAGCCTTGGAAGATGATGTAGTCATTCGAAAGAGGCTGTGGCCGGCAGCTGGTACAGTCTAAGCTCAAATATAGGTTCTGCTAGGCTCTTTGTGACCTTAAGAAGGTCACTGTATCCCTTTTCCATACTAGAAAAGTGCAATTTAAAAATTCAGCTCCTACAGGCTTTTGTGAAGATGAAATGCTGTGCAGAGTATAACCTCATGGTATGTGACATTCTCGAGTATGATGTCATGGTGTGTGTGACACAGAAAGTGCTTGGTGCTGTTATGGACATGCCTTAATGCATATCTTGCAGGAGAGGAAGGCCTAGTAGGAAGGGGCTACATGGCCAACCTGAGTATCAAGGACTTTACAAGGCAGCTAGTCATATTGGGATTCAGGCAGGGACCAGTTGCTAAGCCACACTTTACAAGAAGCACTGGCAGTTCCATATGGCAAAGGATCTGAATGGTGGTTCTAGCCAGACTGCCAGTGGTACAGGAGGTCACACCCTGGCTGCCACCCCAGTAGACTGCAGTCTCTGGCCTAGGAGCCAGCCACCCCAGCAGTTCAGCACTAAAGCTTCCTGGACAGTTCCCTGTCCCTGGTGTCTTGGGTTTGGAGGGGTAGCTTGCTTAGAGAATCATAGCTAAGATTAGCATGTCAAACAAAGTCAACGCACACAGACACATTTGCTTTTTAAAACAACAGTTTCCTTGATGAGCCTTGTAAAAATGCATCTGAGCTGGTAGACTGCTCAACTTTCATTTGTGAAGCCCTGGATCTGATCCACAACACTGTGCAAACACTGTAGTGGCACACACCTATAGTCCCAGCTCTCAGGAGGCTCAGAAGTGCAAAGACATTTTTATCTTCATTATGAGTTTAAGGATAGCTTAGGCTTTGCAAGACTCTCTAAATAAAGAAAAAGTAGTTTCATATTGAGAGAATCTGTGGAACAGGAAACTCCTGTTTAAAGTTACAGATCAATCTTAGAGGCAGCAGCACAATGTGCTCAAAACTAACCCCAGCTATATAGCCAATTTGAAGTCAGTCTGGGCCTCATCTGAAACTCCATCTCAAAACAATAGCAGCAGCAGCAGCAGCAGCAGCAGCAGCAGCAGCAGCAGCAGCAGCAGCAAAACCCAAGCAAACCAAAACAAAACAAAGAAAAAGAGTTTTAATATAAACTCCACAATTCTGTGGTTGGCAGTGTGCTTGCAGAGCTCTGCCATCACACCTAGGTCAACTTTAGGATGTCCTCATCACTTCCTGGTGGCCCTCACCTCTGACTTGGATCAACAGTGGTTGTGTTTTCTACAAGCACTTCACTCAAGAAACCTTTCCGTTGGTCCCGAGAATCAGATCAGATGTCCACAATCTTGAAAGCCTGATTTAAAATGCACAGTGGCAAGAAATGATGCCAGGGATGGCATTGGAGTTGACTCTGGGCCACTACTTCTTTTTCAGTGGGATGCTCACCAGGCAAATTAACTGTATGGCTTGGCATGGTTGTTAGGTAAGATGTGATCGTGGGAAGGTTCTACAGTGCAAGGGCAGGGGGAGTGTTCACATCAAGTTGTCTGTCCCTTGTCCCATCAAGGGTGCTTTCTACACCAAGTGATTAAGAAATACTTAAGACCTTAATGCTCATTTGGTTGGAGACTGCAATCCTTTTACAGTGCCTTCAAATCTATAATGCCTGAGTCCAATGGAAGCAGGGGCCAAAGTGTTGGCCTGTGGGATAGCCAACTCAGATACTTCAATCTTCTTGGTGTTCTATATGCAGAGGGTGAAGCTGTGCTGTGCTGGACTGAGACACTCCCCAAATGGTACCAGTAGGTGGCCTGGGTGAGAACAGGTTGGGTGCTGTGTTCAGCCTCAACACATGGCTTATGTGTTTTCTTCCATCCTGCATCTTCCCCTGTCTCTTGGAGGGTAGAGGCAGTGGCAAATCTTTCTGTTTGAATTTGGATTCAGGATACATTGCCTAATGGATGGGCCATTGCTTTCCAAGTCAGTTTGCTATTGTGCTCATAAAGTCCTCTCATTTCTGGGATGGTTGCCAAGTATCCTAGAACAAACAATTCCTCTCAGCCATTGGAGTATGACTCTGGCTTTTGGGCTAAACCCCCAAAGTCACAAATTTCTCAAGGCTATGTTTTTCTTCTGAGGAATAGCACCGATTCCTTTGCAACGATCACCTTTGGATAAAACAAAATAGAACAAGGAAGTAGCATATGTATTCTGGAACTGCAGTACTTGTCCAGGCTACCTCACTCTGGCCCACAGAAGCTGCAGAAGGATCCAGGAAAGCCCTGGCACCCTTAGTCCCAGGACTGAAGACAATGGGAAAGATGAGACTGTGGTTTGCCAGCTGGAGGCAAGGGGCCTGCTTCCCCTAAACCCTGGGGCAGAGTGGAGAGGGAAGACCATGGCACTGAACAGAGAGAAAGGGAACACTTGTGGCACCTTGGGCACAATTCCCAGTGGAAAGTATAAGGTATGTTCTTTCTATTTTTTTTTTTTTGGTTCTATGTATAGTGCTTTGCCTGCACTATATCTGTGCACCACGTATGTGCCTGGAGCCCTTGGAGACCAGATTCCCTGGAACATGAGTCATAGATGGTTGGGAACCAAAATGTGGGTACTGGGGTTTGAAAATGGGTTTTCTGGAAGATAGCCCACACTCTTCATCTCTGAGTCCTCTAATTCTTCTGCTGCACTCTTGAAGATAGAGCACTTGATTTCTTTGAGAAATCCCTCTCCCCTCACCCCTTCTAGTTATTCACACATCTATCTGTTGTTGGTGGGGGTAGTGATTTAGTTTGGCCCTTTTGTTTTTCAAGACAGGTTTTTTTCTGTGTAGCTTTGGCAGCCCTGGAATACCTGGAATACACAGACCTACATAGTTCCTGAACTCAGCACAGCTCTCCCTCTCCCTCTCCTCTTCCCCTCCCTTTCCCTCTCTCATCTCCCCTCCCTCTCTCCTCTCCCTTCTTCTGCCCCCTCTCTCTAACATTAAGTGTTCTGCTCCATTATTCTCTGCCATTTGAAATAGGGTCTGCCATTGAACCTGAAACTTATATAGGCTGGGTAGGCAGAGAGTTCCTGGGATCCACCTATCTCTGTTTCCAGTGTTAAGGTTACAGAGCAACAGACATATGGGGTATATCTGGAGATTTGAACTCAGGTCCCCATGCTTTTATAACAAGTGCTTTTACTCACTGAGCCTTCTACCCAGTCCTGATGTTCAGGTATTCTCTAAAGCAAGAAACATTCTTTTACCTTCTGTCATCTTTTTCACACTATTGATCTGGAGTGAGATTAGTAGGAAAAGCCAATGTCTTTCACTGGGTATGGAATGCTCCTGGGAACGAGTCGGCTAGGATCAGTGACTTTCAGAGACACTAGAGTTTCTCCCTGAGAGCAGGGAATTCCTCTGCACCTTCTAAATCCCATAAAAAGTCTGAACTGCAAAAGCAAATCAATAAATTTGAAAAACAGAAAGCTGGAGTGCTTCAGAGACAAGAACAAGCCCATGGGCATCAAGTTTCAGTTGAAAGTATCAATAAATACTGTCTGCTTTGTAGGTAAACACTAGGACAGAAGCCTAAGGGGCAACAACTACTTTACTCTGGCTGTATGCAAATTGCTAGCCAAACTGCCAGCCAATAATTCTAAATGGCCAGACTTCTTCCCCTATTCTCCCCTGTGTAGACGGTATCATGTGGTGACATATTTCCTGGGGAATCTATTTCCATTCACATCAGACAGAGAATGGGAAATGATGTATCCAATTCTGACTTGAACCCATGAGTTTATTTGGGTTACTTACAGGAGTATTGGGTGACTGAGCTGCTCACTGAAGAGGCATCTACCCCAGGACTGGTGACAACTTGTAAAAGCTACATCACTTTGTGCCTCTACTTTAGGCAGCTTTGGGGCACAATTTCTCCCCCAGAAGTGAAGCACTGTTTATATGACCTAAAGGAAAGACTTATGCATCTTGAGATCAGCAACACTATGAGTTAGACTTGCTGATGCCAGCTTGGCCCTCCTCCTGTGCAGTGCTCAAGGATCCGGATTACACAGCACAGCAATAGAACAGGATTTAAAGTTTAGGTTCTGGGCCATCCTTTAGGTACCATCCTGATTCCTCTAGATTCATAATGGAAGGTTCTGACAGTCTTTAAGGCTCCCTTGTGTGCCTCCAAACAAATTTTCAGCCCACAGAAGTGACAGAGTGATAGATGCAAGCCACAGCTGTACCTGCATTTCTTTTTTGCTTAATAGAATGAGTAACCTAGCAAAATGGGAAGATACCAATGGAACAAAAGATGAATCAGTTTAAACCAGTGGTTCTGAGAAGTCAGCTCAGGAACTTTCAGATATTCCACCAGGGTCTCCTCTCCCCTCCCAGCATATGGGCACCCCTCCCCTCCTGGAAAAAACAGGTTCATATAGGCTAGAAGGGAGGGGTTAATTAAGCCCCTGCTACCTCATTCCCTAAAGACCAATCAATGTAAAAGTCACACTGTTCTGCCAATCACATTGTGCCTAATGGCTGCTGCTCTTAAATCCATATATAAGGTCCCTGGCTGGGCTCCGAGTGGTCACTCTCCTTTCTTGGTATGCAGAGTGACCTCAGCATGCTGAATCAACAAGTTCCTCTTGCAGTTTGCATCAATCCCCAACTCCATGTGTTCACTCAGAGGTCTCTGGTAAGTTAAGGTTCCCTAGAGTCTTACAGTTCTCAACCTCGTGAATGCTGTGATGCTTTGATACAGTTCCTTATGTTGTGGTAACTCCTGAGTATAAAATTATTTTCATTGCTACTTCAAAACTGTAATTGTGCTACTGTTATGAATGGTAATGTAAATATTTTTGGAGAGAGAGGTTTGCCAAAGGGGTTATGACCCACAGGTTGAGAACCACTGATCTAAAACTATCAGATAGTTGCTGGATCATCTAAGACAGAGTATCTTAGAAATAAAAGTTGGAATGTCAAAAGTCCTTAAAAACACACGATACCTATCTCATGTTTAAGATCTGGTACATTCCAGATGATCTTTTGTTGAAGAATTTGCTGAAGAAATGAACCCTATTGTAGAATGTCAGTGGCCAAAATGATTAATAAGCAGTATCAATTCGGAACTTCAGCCTAAAGATATTGTGACATGGAGGTGTGACTCTTCAATGAGGGGACAGCTTCACACATAGACACACCTACGCTGTCATTCTGGTTTCTAACAATATTGATATTTCTCTGTATGTAGAATATAGGGATCTCTCTCTCTCTCTCTCTCTCTCTCTCTGTGTGTGTGTGTGTGTGTGTTAGAGAGATGAATATGGGTGCCCCTGGAGGCCAGAGGAAGGCATTGGATTCCCAGAGCTGGAGTTGACTGTGATGGTGCTGGGAATCTATTAGGGTCCCTTTGGAAGAGCAGAAAACACTCTTAATTGCTGAAACATTTCTTCATTCCTTTGTCTGTACATTTTAAATATACTCATGGTATTTTCTTTCTTGGCTCTCAGCTATTGTTTAGATTTAAGATGGACAGGGTGGTCTGAAAAATTTTAAATTTGAAGGAGTCCACACCTGCTTCTCCCCCAAGCCATCTGATGTGGATGTACTGGACCAGCACAAGCCAAGTACCAAGGCTGGGCCAGTTGCTGGAGATGCAATGGGGAACAAAGTTTGATCCTAGAGACTTGTGTGGCATCCTATCATGATTTCAGACTTGGCTCATGGAAAGGCTCATGGAGTCTTAAATGTGAATGGCTCTGGCCAAAAAGAAGAGAGGCCATGTGAGACCAAGATGTGCAGCGATGCTGGGCTACCCATGTGCTCTGTCTGTGGTGAGCAGGGCATGCATTCCAGTTATGGGAATGGGCTTCTGTGGAAGATGTAAGAGTGACGACTGCCTTGCCACAAGCCTCTGTGAAACCTTGCAGCAGAACTTTAGATTTCTTGATACTTTTGCACCAAGAAAGGAGCACAGAAACTGGTTTTAAACAACTGAAATCGGGTTAAGGGCCAGAAAAGTCTAATAAAAAGTTTATCATTGAAAAGAGTGACTGAGGAATTTTTTACAACAATGAAGGTTCATTGAAGGATGAGGCTATAACTGTCACAGGCCTTTATATATAAAATAATATAAATGAATAGCAGTACTATTGTGCATAAAATATACATTAGCTCTAACATGTGTAAAATGTAAACTCCAGGAAATATGAGGAAAAAAGTAGACAGGAATATAATAACACCAGGGGTTTTTAGTGACTGCCAAGAGTTTATCATTCACGGAGAGACAAACATAACAAGAAGTCAATGAATATTCCTACAAGCATAACTGATCAAGTTACTTAAAAGATACATTAAACTTTAGCCCAGTCTAGGCAACTGTAAATATGTCTCCTTCTTTACTTCCTGTGGCACCTCGTTAACCATCTCCGACTGCATTTTTGCATAAATAACATCCAGACAATTCCTCCCAGAATGTGAAGGAGAAGGCAGGCCCTCTGATACTATGCAATAGTCTTGTAACTTTTTTTAAAGGCTTAGTTTTATGTTATGTATATAGGTGCTTGGCCTGAATGTATCTAAATACCACACACAGTGCTTGTGAAGGTCAGAAGAGGACACTGAGCCCCTGTAAATGGAGTTGCAGATGGTTGTGAGTGGCCTGATGTGGGTACTGGGAGCTGAACTCAGGTCCTCTGGAAGAGTAGCAAGTGCACATAACTGTTGAGCCATGTCTACAGCCCCTACATCGCCACCCACACAAATACACATAAACACATACACATGAGTGAGATTATACAGACTGAGCAAGTTATATTTATATACTTAGGAACACACTCTATCTATCTATCTATCTATTTATCATCTATCTATCAACATTTTCAGGGGGAAAAAAAACCTCTTAAGATTTCAGAATAGGCCCTATGACAGAAAGTATATACCAGGGATATTAAACAACTGAATTTACTTCTCTCCTTCCGGAGGCTGGGATTCTGAGATTGAGATGCTGGTGTGGTTGGATTCTGGTGAGCCACAGGTGACTGTGTCTCTTCAGGGTTCTCAGAAAGGGAAAGTGGAGAAGATGCAGCTATTTTCTTTTTTTAACTAAGGCATTCCCAGGAAGGCTAACTAAGTGGGAGAAAGACCTGCCCTTCATGTAGAGGCATCATCTCTAAAGTCCTGGTGGAGTAAAGGAGTCAAAGAAGACATCCCCACTCCCGCCTTGCAGCCATGATTCCAGATGCTCAGCTCTGCCACTCCCTTCCCCTCTGTTTGCTTAAGTCAAGTAGATTATCAACGAGAGAAAGTTCAGCAAAGGTGTTAATATCATCAAGGTAACTGCGTTGTGATTTAATGCTTTCTGAAACCCAGGTCTTTATCCCAATACCCTGGGGGATAGGGAGGTAATTTGTGAATGTGGAAGGGTATAAACATTCCATTTGTAACAGGCAGAGAAGTTGTGCAGGTGAGTCCACACAGCATGCATCTGAAAAGTTTGGACAAAATAAAACAAGCAACTCTTTGGATTCACCAGAGAGCGCATGGAAGGAAGGCAGAGGTGCTTAAAGTTGTAACTGCAAGGGGAAGGACAACATCGTGAACCTGTGGCCCTTCATCATGGGATGCAGTCTGACCCCAAGGCTGCCACCATTAGATGTAGCTAGGGAGGAGGAGAGGGGACAGCAGCGATTTCCCTCTTAGTTAGGGGCCCTTAGAACTGGGAAGAATCTCTTAAGAAAAGAGTGGTTATACCAGCTTGCAATCCCACCAGCAATGGAGGACTGTTCCTCTTTCTCCATATCCTCGCCAGCATCTACTGTCACCTGAGTTTTTGATCTTAGCCATTCTGACTGGTGTGAGGTGGAATCTCAGGGTTGTTTTGATTTGCATTTCCCTGATGACTAAAGATGTTGAATATTTAGGTGCTTCTCAGCCCTTCGAGTTTTCTCAGTTGAGAATTCTCTGTTTAGCTTTCTTCCCCATTTTTTGATAGGGTTATTTTGATTGGATCTCTGGAGTCTAGCTTCTTGAGTTCTTTGTATCCATTGGATATTAGCCCTCTATCAGATGTAGGGTTGGTAAAGATCTTTTCCCAATCTGTAGGTTGCCATTTTGTCCTATTTACAGTGTCCTTTGCCTTACAGAAGCTTTGTAATTTTATGAGATCCCATTTGTCAATTCTTGATCTTAGAGCACAAGCCATTGGTGTTCTGTTCAGGAACTTTTCCCCTGTGCCCATGTGTTCGAGACTTTTCCCCACTTTCTCTTCTATTAGACTCAGTGTATCTGGTTTTATGTGAAAGTCCTTGATCCACTTGGACTTCAGCTTTGTACAGGGAGATAGGAATGGATCAATTTGCTTTCTTCTGCATGTAGACCACCAATTGAACCAGCACCATTTGTTGAAAATGCTGTCTTTTTTCCACTGGATGGTTTTAGCTCCTTTGTCAAAGATCAAGTGAGTAAGTGTGTGGGTTCATTTTCTTCAATTCTACTTCATTGATCCACCTGCCAGTCACTGTACCAATACCATGCAGTTTTTATCACTACTGCTCTGTAGTACAGCCTGAGGTCAGGGATGCTGATTCCCCCAGAAATTCTTTTATTGTTGAGAATAGTTTTTGCTACCCTGGGTTTTTTGTTATTCCATATGAATTTGAGACCCAGATATTCCACTCCTGGGCATATACCGAGAAGATGCTCCAACATGTAATAAAGACACATGTTCCACTATGTTCATAGCAGCCATATTTATAATAGCCAGAAGCTGGAAACAACCCAGATGTCCTTTAACAGAGGAATGGATACAGAAAATGTGGTACATTTACACAATGGAATACTACTCAGCTATTAAAAACAATGACTCTCTGAAATTCAAAGGCAAATGGATGGAACTTGAAAATATCATCCTGAGCGAGGTAACTCAGTCACAAAAGAATGAACATGGTATGTACTCACTGACAAGGTGATTATTAGCCCAAAAGTTCAGAATACCCAAGAGTCACTTCATAGCAACCATTGGGCTGAGCATGAGGTCCCAGATGGAGGAGTTGGAGAAGGGACTGAAGGAGCTGAGGGAGTTTGCAGCCCCATGGAGGGAGCAACAGTGTCCACTGGCCTGACCCCTCAATGCTCCAGGAGACTGAATCAACAACCAAAGAACACACGTGGAGGGACCCATGGTGCTGGCCACATATGTAGCAGAGGAGGGCCTTGTTAGCCATCAGGGGGAGGAGAGGCCCTTAGGCCTGAGGGTGTTAGATGCCCCAGTATAGGGGAATGCCAAGGAGGGAAGCTGAGAGTGGGTGGGTGGGTTCATGGGGGAATACCCTCATAGAGGCAGGGGAGGGGATAAGAGGGTTCCAAAGGGGAGATCTGGAAAAGGGGAAACATTTGAAATGTAAATAAAGTATCAAAAAAGAAAGAAAGAAAAGAGAAATCACAGCTTTTCGAGCACCTCAGGAGAGTGAGAATGAATTTCAGAGAGGAAGACCCGACCTCTGATGATGACCCAGAGCACAGGTATGGGGGAGACCCATCCAGGGACTCATGAAAAAGCAGCCAGAGGGCGGAGAGAAGGGAGTTCTGTAGCGGTGAGTTTTTGCTACACTGCTTGTGCTCCTTGCCTGGGAACTCTTTGGGTCTGTGGATCCGCGAATGAAAGACACACACACACACATTAACTTCTTTTTGAAATGCCTTGGCTACTTAAAGGCTGAGCGCTTCTAAACCTTCCCCTGCTACCTCATCGGGGAAGTGGCCAGTGGCCATTCACCCGAAGCCTCACATGACTGGTTGGCTTTCTCCTCTGCAGCTCCTCCATCCCATCCTTCTTCCCTGTCTCATGACAATTCCATGTCTCCCAGGGTCCCACCCTGGCTCCTTTTGCCCAACCACTATCCACTGGCATCTTTATTGATCGATCAAAAAACAAAACAAAACAAACAAACAAAAACCCACAAATGGTGACAAGGACCTTTATCGTGTGGACACGAAGATTCCGGATTGAATCAAAGCATTAGAATCAATCTCCCAACAGAGTTCTTCATGGATAAGCGGTGTGGATGGAGATCAGCTTCCCCATCAGGAGCAGAGGAGAAAGCTGAATCTGAATGGACCCAAAATGCCAGAGCAAGGAATACAAAGTCAGCCCAGTACCTGCCGAGAGGAGTCTCTTGGTCCTAGAAAACAGGAGTGGAATTTCGCCTCTGCTCAGAGCCTTGTCTGACCATCAACTCTGTGAATGAGCACAGAGGGAGCCAGTGGGACCAACATCCATAGGAGAGAAGGCTTCCCTGTGGGTCTCACAGCTCCCTGCCATGGGAAGAGTAGATCTCGAAGCTGCCTATTTCCAGGAGAGTGGGTCTCTGAGCTGCCTTCTGTGTGGAGAGGGAGCATGCAGTTGGAATCCAAATATGCTCAATAGTCCTGCGAGACCCAGTCCATCACCACACATATACACATTGTTTACAACATTATCCATTGTCAGTAAACTTGCCCAGAAAGAGGGGTTCGTGTCCATATTCCTGAAGAAAAGATGTTAACAGAGCCTGCCTGAGTTGGGCCATAAACAGACTAGTCTTTCAAAGCTATAGTGATATGTAAGCTGAAAGAATTCAAAGAAAATACATGTAAATAATGGCGAAAGTATGCCTCATGTGCCTGGAGAGTGCAACCGAGCAGTGTAAACGATATAAAAAATTTTGGTGCAAACAGCTCAATACTAGAATGGCGTTCACTTAGCTGGGTATAGCTGCACTTTAGAAACATCAGCCTCCTCAGGAGATGGTGACAACAGATCAATAAACATGCCCTTCTCAAAAAAAGGGGCAGGAAAATATTGAAGAAAAATAAAGTTTCCGAGACCTGTGGACCACATGAAGTGGCCTAACGTATGCGCACTAGAATCCCAGGGAAGCCAAGAAGGAGGTAAGGGAAGTATTTACTAGAAAGGAATGATTTAAACATGGGGGACTGCCAGAGATCCGAAGAGCTCAACAGAGCCTAAGGAGTGTCTCCCAAACACATGATAGTCAGATTGTTGCAAACCAAAGATAAACTGATAATCCTGGGCAGATGCGATGGCTCAGCAGGTAAAGGTGACTTGCTCTCAAACCTGAGGGTCTAAGTTCGATCCCTGGGACTGGCATGGTAGAAGGAAAGAATTGACCCCTATCCTGGGGTTGTTCTCTGGCCCACAAACACACAATGTGGCCACCCCATAAATCATAAGTGTAATTTAAAAATATAAAGGTATCAATCTTGAGAATACAAACCATTTTGCACAGAGGGATACTGGCATTTTAATGACCGACTTAAGTCATTCAAATGGTTCAATAAAGGAAAGCAAATAAACAAAAAATCAATCTCTCCTCCTTAACCCACGTCCTTGAGTTTAGCAATCCAATCACGGTGGCACTCTCTGCCATAAATGAAGGCATATTTAAACTTGTTCAGATAAGCAGAACCTGGGAGGAGGCACCGCCAGCCACTGCCAGCAGATGTACATCTAAGCAATGATGCAGCTGGTTCTTCAGGCTAAAGGGAACAGATGCCACAGAAGTGCCTGTGCATTTAAAATGATATTTTTCTCCGGTTTCTCTTTACTTAAGAATACATGGCCATGGGGCTGGAGAGTTGGTTCTGTGGTTAAGAGCGCTTGTTGCTCTTATGCAAGACCAGGTTTAGTCTCCAGCACTCCACGTGGTGGCTCACAATCATCCTTCATTCCGGTTCTAGGCAGTCCAATATCTTGTCCTGATGGTCTCTGAAGGCACACATGCGGTACACATACATGTGTGCAGGAAAACCACTTGTGAATAAAAAAGCAAATGGAAAACAGTTTTAAAAACACATGATTTAGTAAAGTTTAATAACACAGCACAGAGGCCATGGGTTTTATATCCAAGGGTAAGATTTGCAAGACAGCAGTGTCACAGGAGATATGTGTGGGGATAAAGACAATTACACTGGATTTTACCTGAAGTCATTCAGTATTTACTCAAAAGAATAGTTTGACTTATTTAAGGTGTATGTTACAATCCTTGAAGCAACCACCGAAAAACAAGTGCAGAAAGCTGCAGAGATAATGAAGCCAACTAAAATGTTGCCTTCTAAGAGATCAAGGGGAAATAAAATGGGATATCAAAATACACACATACACACACACACACACACACACGCACATGCACGCAGAGCAGTGTAAAAACAGGAAAAAATTAACAAATGAGACAAACTTTAATTTTAGTTATTTTTGGTTTTGAGACAAATTTTTATAATAAAAAGTAACAAACTTACTTAAAATTAAAACTATTTTATTTCATTTTTGTGTGTGTCGGTGTGAGTACACAGACATGTGTACATGGATCCTCAGAAGACAAAGGTGGTGTCGGACTCCTCAGACCTCATCGCATAGGCATCTGAGAGCCCTCTGACATGACATGGGTGCTGGAATCTGAACTCTGGTCCTCACAATTGCACCACAAGTGTGCTTAACTGCTGAGCCATCTCTTCAGCCTTGATCAAAATTAACAGTTTTTAATGCATCAATATAATAATCAAAAGCGGACAAACTGAAAATCATGTTAAAAGATAATCTGGGAGCTGAGGAAGAATTTTTTGCCTAGAATACACCAAGTCCCAGGTTCAATCCCAAGCATTTTGTAAACCAGCTGTGGTGGCCCACACCTGTAATCCCAACACTTGGGAAACAGAGGAACAAGGATCAGAATTCAGCTACATGAAGAGTTTCAGGGTGGCTTGAGATATATGAGACCTTGTCTAAAAAAGAAAAGCCAAATAGATAAAATAGGAATGAGCATCTAACTCTTTGGGAACACTGGGCTAGCATGCTTAAGACCTTGAGTTCAGACTCCAGCACAAAACAACAACAATAACAACAACAACAACAACAACAGCAGAAACAACAAAGAAAACAATAAATAAGTTTAAAATTCAAGAATCAGGGGCTGAAGAGATGTCAAATTAGCAAATAATCTGTAAATACTGCCTTTGTAGAGGACCTGAATTTAAATTCCAGTACCTAATTTGAAAGGCCCACAATCTCCTCTAACTCCAGTTCCAAAGGATATGGCACCCCCTACTGGCCTCTGTGAGCATCTGCATTCATATGCAGATACACACAAACACACATACATACACAACACATACTTAAAAGTTAAATAAATTTAATTATTTATTTAAATAAATAAATAAATAAAAATATAAAAATTAGATAAGTCTTTAAAGCAATTTAAGAACCCTTGTACATTATATAATGTTTATTTATTTATTGGATAGTTTTCTTTTTTTTCTTTTTCTTTTCTTTTTTTTTTTTTTTTTTTGATATTTACTTCAAATGTTTTCCCCCTTTCCAGGTCTCCCCTTCTGAAACCCCATATCCCATCCCCCCTACCCCTCCCTCTATGAGGGTATCCCCCCACCCACCCACCCACTCCCATCTTCCCTGCTTGGCATTCTCCTACACTGGGACATCTAACACTCTCAGGCCCAAGGGCCTCTCCTCCCATTGATATCCAACAAGGCCATCCCTTGCCACATATGTGGCCAGCACCATGGGTCCCTCCATGTATATTCTTTGGTTGGTGGTTCAGTCTCCAGGATCTCCTGTAGGTCTGGCCAGTTGACACTGTTACTCCCTCCATGGGGCTGCAAACCCCCTCAGCTTCTTCAGTACCTTCTCCAACTCCTCCATCTGGGACCCCACGCTCAGTCCAATGGTTGGCTGCGAGCATCTGCCTCTATATTTGTCAGACTCTGCCTGAGCCTCTCTGGAGACAGCTTATCATGCTTCCATCAGCAAGCACTTCCCAGCATCCACAATAACATCCGGTCTTGTTGGCTATATATGGGATGTATCCCAAGGTGGGGCAGTCTCTGGATGGCCTTTCCTTGAGTCTCTGTTCTACACTTTGTCTCCGTATTTCCTCCTGTGAGTATTTTGTTCCCCCTCCTAAGAAACATTGAAGCATCCACATTTTGGTCTTCCTTCTTAGGCTTCACATGGTCTGTGAATTGATTTCCAGAGTGGTTGTATCAGTTTGCAGTCCCACCAGCAATGGAGAAGTGTTCCTCTTTCTCCACATCCTCACCAGCATCTGCTGTCACTTGAGTTTTTGATCATAGCTTTTCTGACTGGTGTGAGGTGAAATCTCAGGGTTGTTTTGATTTGCATTTCCCTGATGACTGAGGATGTTGAACACTTTTTTAGGTGCTTCTCAGCCCTATGAGTTTCCTCAGTTGAGAATTCTGTGTTTAGCTCTGTTCCCCATTTTTAAATAGGGTTATTTGGTTCTCTGGCATCTAACTTCTTGAGTTCTTTGTATATATTGGATATTAGTCCTCTACTGGATGTAGGATTGGTAAAGATATTTTCCCAATCTGTTGGTGGCCATTTTGTCCTATTTACAATGTCCTTTGCCTTACAGATGCTTTGCAATTTCATGAGATCCCATTTGTCGATTCTTGATCTTAGTGCATAAGCCATTGGTGTTCTGTTCAGGAACTTTTCCCCTTTGCCCATGTGTTCAAGACTTTCCCCCACTTTCTCTGCCCTGTCCAGTGGGACCTCTTTATTCGTGGGGTGCAAGGAGAACCAAGCCTGAAAAGAAAATGGGCGAGAGAGAGGAGGGAGACTGAGCAAGGTTTCGTCAAGGTCTCACTTTATTCCAGACACACATGTAGCTTTTAAAGAAAAAAACGAAGGTAGAGGGGAGGGGGAAAGGGGACTTATGGCCCCCCGGCTGGACGATGTAAAGGCCCTGGCTCGGGTGTCTCCAGCTTATCTTGTACAAACACAGCTGGTTCTCAGACGGTCTCAGATTCCCAAGGACCGTGTGGAGGCCCTGGCTCCTGACATCTCCCCCTTTCTTTTACAGTAATTAAGGAGCGGCTAAGAAGAGTCGGTGGAAGGCCTGTCTTAGGCTATGTAGTTGGCACCTATGACTCATGCCCGATTTTTATTAGGGCAGGGACCCTGTCTTAGGCTATATGGATGGCCCCCATCCCTGCATCGTCCTTTTATGGTCTCGATGTGCACCCAGGTAATGGATCCATAATAAATCCCGTCATGGGGTTACCCTTGCAGCCTTTAAGGGTGTGTGTGAGAGTCATGGCACTACGATACATTCCTGTCATTGGCTTTTCCACAGCTTATGGCCCAATAGCTACTTCTGTTAACTAAGGGATGTCAGGAGCTGAAAGGCTGTTTAAGAGAGCTTCCACAACCTGGGAAACCAGGGAGCTTCTGTCTCTGCTGCTAAAGCCGTAAACTGTAGGCTGCCAGACGAAACACCGGGGGCGGGGGGGAGTCCTTGGTGGATTCTTGGGCACTAAGTCGATGGTAATGAACAGCAACCAGCTTCTGGAGGGCAGAATCAATCTGTGACTTAACAAAGTTAGTTAGTTTATTAAAAGCCCAAGGGCCAAATGTCAAAAGAAGTAGGAGGCCCACAAGGGGTCCCAGGAGGCTAAGGAGTAATGTAGAAAGCCAGAGAGAAGTGAAAAACCAGTTTTGATACCAAGCTTTGTCTTGTTCTCTCTTTCGCTTTCTGTCTTCTAAGCTCTTTTTTATTTTTTCTATGCTATCATCAACTAACCCTGTCTTGTCTGCATAAAAGCTGCATTCCTCTTTAAGGGCAGCACATAGACCACCCTCCTGTAAAAAGACGAGGTCTAGCCCTCTTCTGTTTTGTAATACTACCTCTGATAGGGATGCTACAGATTCTTTAAGATATTTTAAGCCTTGTTGTAATTCACAGATATCAATAGCTATGGAAAGTTGATTATACTGTTGAGTAGAAGAAATCAAGGAGGCTATACCTGTTCCAGCTCCTGAGGCAGTTAGGCCCAAAAGGACGGCCAGTGTAATGGCTGTAATGGGTTCTCTTATGGTACGGGCTGTGCCCCGCTCCCAAAATGTAAGTAGGTCTTCTGCATGGTGGAAGGTAATTTTTGGAATAAGAAGGACCAAGACACAGTAATCTCTGTGTGTCAATAAAGAAGCTGAAACTATATAAGGAGTAAGCCCAGTGGAACAGATGAAATAAGAGCTATTGGGTGCCTGAATGTACTGAAAGGTGGAGTTGACAGTAATTGTTTGATTACAAATTTTGCTCAACTGATGAGGGGGTGCATATTAGCGGCTAATAAGCAGAGGCCCAATCCGGAGACCTGGGAAAGGGTTAATCCAAGGCGCTCAGTATTGCCCCACCTTAACTGACTGGGGTCATTAGTGAAAAGAGGTTTACCAATAATAGCCACTCCCTCATAGAAGGGAGGCCGAGGAAAGCAGCAGACCCAGCACTCCAAGTAGTCTGTCTGATTGTTGTGTCTCGAGGTCTTAATGGAAGCGTTGACTAGACTGAGAATAATGTTAGATGATGAAGGGGGTCCCATAGGGAGGGTTGGTTGGAAGAGGGTGCTAGCGGGGGGAGGGGGGGTTGAGGTTGGCCTTATAATAACTGAGGGAGCCCCTGTTTTGATTTTTGGGCTCGTCTGTCCAGGATGTAAGGCTACGTTAGGTCCAATAGCTATTGTAGGGCTCTGTGGAAGTGTTTTAATGAGTTTAATTTTAAATGTGAGGCCCAAGTCGTATCCTGGTATATAGAGTCTCAATCCCCATTCGTAGCCTCTGGAATTGTCCCAGGAGGCCTTTTTCCCAGTGTTAGTGAAAGTGATGGAAAGGGGGTTGCACCAGCTACATATGCATTCATTAGCCAGGGGGGCAGGCCCACCGGAAAGGCTGTATGGGGAGGGGTTTATTCTCTTTACTATAATATAATCCCATGAAGAGGAAGGTTTCCAGTAAGTGTCTCCAGAGGTCTCGCAGCCCCAGGAGGCACAGTAAAAGTCAGAAGAGAAGCCGCATTTTGTGTTAAGAGAGGGGTCTCAGTGTCTTCCAAGGCAGATATAGAGGGGGGCCATTTGTAAGAGGGTCCTTTTCATCGGGGATCCACACCCCGGTTGCCATACTGGACGTAAGACAGGATTGGGGGGCTTTTGTTGTGGCACAAAGAAGTCCTGGTAATCCTAATAGTCATGAGCCCCAAGGGCCAGCACACATAGATCAACCTGTAAGGGGCCCCAAGGGATATTGGCAGAGAGCTGAGAGGCTGGTTTAGCTATATCTTCTGCCTCATTAAGAATCACCCATGAAAAGTTAAAAAGTTGATGTGGCGAGGGATTGTTCTTGCCGCTGGAGCACAGTAGAGCCTTGAAGAAGATCCAAGGGAGCAGCGTCATTGGAGACAGGGACATCTCTGGCTTTTCTTAGTCTCTGGAATTAAACACAATGAGAAGCTTTCTCGGGGGGGTCCCTGGGTGGGTTATAGAGTTTTATGAGGTGATCTGGGAGCCATCTGGCATTTTGTGTCTCTGAGTCTATAGATGCATGCATGCCCCTTGCCCCAGATGAGGACTGGATTTGGGCCCTGCCATTTGTTGGATAGGGGGGTCTTTCCACAGTGCCTGTGCATAGTTATCGGCTGTGGATGGGTGCCAGAGACGGTCCGCAGCAAATCTGCCCGCAGAGTCATATGTAAGAAAATTTAGGACAAATAAGGCATGGTTTAGGAGGGTCTTAAAATTGCCTGCTCTGGGGTAGAGTGCTTCTCCCCTAGACTGTAATTTGAAGAGCATGTTTTTAAGTGTCTGGTGGGCCTGTTCAACAATCCCTTGTCCTTGAGGGTTATAAGGGATGCCCGTGATATGTTTGATGCCCATTTAAGCACAGAATTGTTTAAAGCTGGAGCTGGTATATCCTGGGCCATTGTCTGTCTTAAGAATTTTAGGTATTGGGGTGGTTGCCAGGCTGGCAAGGACATGGCTGATAACATGTTTAGTAGCTTCCCTGATCTGTAAGGATGCATAAAGGAAGCCACTGTAAGTGTCTATAGAGACATGAATATATTTAAGTTTTCCAAAGGCAGGATAATGTGTAACATCCATTTGCCATAGTTTGCCAGGGACTAGCCCACGAGGGTTTACCCCTAGATGTTGTTCATGCAAGAGGGTCAGACAGCCTTTACACTGTCGGATGATCTGGCGTGCCTGTTCATGGGTGATGGAGAATTTAAGTCGCAGGGAATGGGCATTGAGGTAGTGTAGGTCATGGGCTTGTTGTGCAGCAGCGAGTGGGGAAACAGAAAGAGCAGAAGCAATTATCTGAGTGGCTTTATCTACTTTATCATTGCCCTCAGACAGTGGTCCAGGCAAACCAGAATGGTCATGAATGTGCCCAACGAAGAAGGGAGCATCACGGGCAAGAATCAATCTTTGTAGTTCAAAGAATAAGGGAGAGGCATTTGTTGAGGGGCGAATATATGGGACAATCTCCAGGAGGGGTACAGAAAAGGCCTCATAAGCACTATCAGTATAAAGATTAAAAGGCACATCTGGTAACATCTCAAAAACCCTAATAATGGTTGTCAGTTAAACAAGCTGTGCTGAGGAGAAGGCTGTCATAAAGCGAGAGACTGTTCCATTGATATTAAAAGCTGCCATACCCGAAGAAGACCCATCAGAAAAGACCAGTGTAGCCCCAGCAATGGGGGAGGCTTTTGTCCTTTTAAGAAAAACAATTGACATCTTTTGTAAAAACTGGGCCAGCTTATCAGCAGGGTAATGATAATCTATGGTGCCTTGAAAAGAGGTGCAATTAATGGCCCAATCATCATCGGTCTGAATGAGCCACTGGACTTGGGAGGCATTATAGGGATGGATTATGATATCAGGGTCTTTCCCAAAAAGTTTGAGGGCAGCCTCTCTACCGAGTCGTAGAAGATGGGCAACCAAGTATGGGTAGGTGGGCAGCACGTGTGAGGGGGATGCTGGTAAATGAACCCAAAATAAAGGCTTTACTTGCCAAAGTAGGCCAGTAGGAGAAAAGGGGAGGGAAAGATGAGGAGGCGAAGGGGCAATTCTGGAGAATAATAGCCAACGGATTGATTGACTATGGCTTGTTCTACCCTGGCTAATGCCCTTTGGGCCTCTGGGGTCAATGTTCGTGGCGATGATGGATCAGAATCTCCTCACAATATGTCAAATAAAGGTTTTAATTAACCTGTAGTTAGCTTTAAATAAGGTCACAGCCAATTAATATCACCCAGTAGCTGCTGAAAATCATTAAGTGTTAGCAGGGAATCACGCCTCAGTTGAATCTTTTGGGAAAGAACCTTATGGGGGAATAGTTCAAACCCCAAGAACAGATGGGGAGGGTGTACTTGTATTTTTTTAGGGGAGACTTGGAGCCCCCAGTCTTGGAGGGCAGCAATAAGTTGCAGTCCTGCCTGGTGGAGCTGTTGCTCATTGGGCCCTGCCAGAAGAATATCATCCATGTAATGTACCATATAAAGGTCAGAGAAGAGGGACCTGAAGGGATCAATGGTTTGAGCCACATATTTTTGGCAGAGAGTAGGGCTGTTGGCCATGCCTTGGGGGAGGACCCTCCATTGGAGGAGGGGGAAAGGTCCCACACAGTTGATTATGGGAAGACTGAACGCAAAACGTTTACAATCTTCAGGGTAGAGGGGGATGGAAAAGAAACAGTCTTTTAAATCAATGACTAATTTTAGGTAGCCATCAGGAATGGCCACAGGGGAGGGTAGACCAGGCTGTAGGGCACCCATAGGGACCATGGTTTTATTGACTGCTCTGAGGTCCTATAGCAGGCGCCATTTACCATTTCGTTTTTGGATGACAAAAACAGGTGTGTTCCATGGTGAGGTAGAAGGTTCAATATGTCCAGCAGCCAACTGTTCCTGCACTAACGCTATGGCTGCAGACAATTTTTTGGAGGGGAGGGACCATTGGTCAATCCAGACAGGAATGTCATCTTTCCAGGTGATTTTATCTGCCTGGTGTGCAGGGATAGCAATGGCCCTCATGAAAAATGGCTGTCGAACCCTAAGCCTGTGCGATCTCTTTTGTGAGGGATGGTCAGGGGTGTAGGGCTTCCTTGGTTTTGTTTGCCAAGCCCCTGTCCAGGGAGGTAACCTTGTGCAAGCATCTGTTGGGCAATCACCTCGTTGGGACTGCACATAAAGATTTTCATCTGGGAGAGGATATCTCTGCTCCAGAGATTGACAGGAAGGCCAGGAACAACAAATGACCAGACAGTGCCCTTATTTCCCTCGTTGTCCTCCCAAGTTAAAAGCTGGGAACTCTGTAAGGTATTTTTGGACTGTCCAATTCCTTGTAGATGGGTCATGGAGGCTTATAAGGGCCAATGGTGGGGCCAGGAATCCTGTGACAGTACAGAGGAATCAGCTCCAGAATCTAGGATTCCTTTAAAAGTCTTTCCCTGGATTTTAAGGTTCAATGTAGGGCACTGCCTAGTGAGAGCCTGAACCCAATACAAGTCCTAGGAGCCTGGTCAGGAAGGGCTGCGTTGTGTGCCTAGAGTGGGGTAGGGCGTGTCTAGAGGTAAAGTTAATGCCTGAGCCAAACGTTGGCCCTGGGAGATAGATATTGGACCCCAGGGGGCGCTGGCCAGGACCTTAATCTCCCCAGTATAATCATTGTCTACCAAGGAGGGGTGGATGCTGAGGCCACTCAAAGTAGAGGAAGCACGGCCCAAGATCAGGAAATAAGTATTTTTAGGGGGTGACCCAAAAATCCCTGTAGGGAGAATTTGTACTCCATCCTCCAGTTTTAGTATTGTGTGGGAGGAGGCACACAGGTCCACTCCTGCACTTCCTGGGGTGGCTCGGTAAAGGGCAAGAGAGGGGTTACTAGCCAGCTGTTCCCCGAGGCCAGAAGAGATGAGATGGGTCTGGGGGCCTGGGGCTGGCCCCCCTGCCCGTTTTTTTTTTTTTTTGAAGGGAAGGCAGCAGGAGCCTGGAGATATCAGTAGAGGAGCGACAGGTATTGGCCCAGTGTTTGCCCCGCCGGCAGCACAGACAGAGGGTGGAGGGCTGTGAGGACCCGCCCATAAGGCCCGAGGACACCCAGGGAAGCTCGACTAATGCTGGAGCACTGGGGCACTGGTGGACAAAGTGACCTGTCTGGCTGCACCTAAAGCAACCCTTTTGAGTATTATGAGCCTGGAGTGTGGTGCCCACTGCAAGGTGGACGGCCTGAGACATTTTGGAAGAGAAGGGATCTACATCGAGACACAGGCGGATCATCTCATCTAGAGTCTTGTCTCTGGTTTTTCTGAGTAAAGCGGCCCTGCAGGCTGAGTTTGCATTTTCATAAGCCAGCTGTCTGATAATCTTATCATTGGAAGCCTCATGGCCCAAGGTTCTCTCTGCAGCCTCTAGGAGGCGGCTCACAAATTCACTGTAATCCTCTTGGGTCCCCTGAGTAATTTTAGTTAGAGGAGTGAGTGTTGAGACCCCTGTTGGAAGGGCCCACCAGGCACTGAGAGCTGCATTAGCTGTCTGGGCCAAGAGACCGAATGGAAGGCGCTGTTGTTGGGTCTCCATTGAATATTTTCCTTGGCCGCTGAGCTTGTCTAGGGTCCATGTCGCAGAAGGCAATCATGGAGACCTTAAGTTTGTGGCGGCAGCTGCTTGGCAGTGATCAACAAAGTTGGCCTTCCAAGTTAGAAATTGGCTGCAGGTGAGAACTGCCTGAACTACATGAATCCACTCTCCTCGGAGCAAATAGCCGCCCGAGACAGGGAGTACAGGACCGAAAGGGTAAAGGGGGCATTGGGCTCGTAGGTCCTGATGGCAGCATTCAATTCTTTTAAATTTTTAAAATGTAGCTTGTGGAACTCGCCGTGCCCACTAGATGGCTCTGGCGATTCATGGAACTCGCTGTGTCTGTCAGACGTTGCCGGCGGCTCATTTTCACTTTCACTGTCTCCGGCTCCCTCCTCCTCACCATCAGGGTCGCTCAATGCATCCTCAGAGGGGTTAAAGGCGGGGGGAAAGGTTTTTAGGCGCCCCGGAAGAACGGGTTACCACAGGGAAGGCCAAAGAAACGCTATGGGACCCTCCGGCACCTTTTTTATGGGGTTTGGAACTGGGGAGAGGTTTATTTGCCGATCCGGAAATCGGAGCAAGGACGGTCTCATGAAGAGTGGACTGTAAAGAGACGAGTTCAGTGGAGAGTTGGGCGAACTGTTTTTGTAACTTTAGGACTTCCTTAAGCTCGCTTATCTTTGCTGAGAGTTGTTTTTTGGACTCAAGGAGAGATGAACTAGGAACAGACAACGCAGGGGTACAAAATTGCTGGGAAGCATAAGGAGGAGGTCTTCGGGGAGGAGCTGAAGGCCGTGGCGGTCTGTCAGGGTTAAGATATTTTGCAGCCTCGTCTTTTAAAGTCCCAGCAGGACCCAAGGGATCATTGTTTAGTTCCCGGGCCACAACCAGGAATGTCAAAGCAGCTCAGGGGGAGGGAAGAGGGGACTGGTCCTGGGAAAGGGGGTGGTTCATTTTATTTCTTAATTGGTTTTGGGAGGGAGGACCTGTTTTTAGATCGGGAAGTCCTGGGGAAGGTCCACTGAACGGAGGAAGGTTGTTCTTTGGGAGGGATGGATAAAGAGGTTTTGGAGGGGGTGCCTCTGCCCCCAAAGGCTTGGACTCCAAGGAAGGGATGTCTGAATCTGAGGACCTGGACATATCTATAATTACAGAGGGAGACTTGGTGGGGACCCTGGTGTCTGATTGTTTATCTGGGAGGGTAGCTAAAGATCCGGCACAGGAAAGAGGGCGGAGGCAATACTCCGCAACTGATAGCAATTGTTGCTTGTCTGGATTGGAGGATGCAGCCTCGACTATATCTCTGATTAAGCCCCAATATGTAAAGACTGTGTCGGGGACAGCATCAGGCCCCTTGAGACTCATTTTCTCATTAACATCTCGTCCCACCTTTTGCCATTTTCCCCGGTGAATTTCTGGCCCATTTACTATGAACCAGGGACAGGCTTTATCTATAAAAATGAAAAACTTAATTAAATCTTTCTTTTTAACTTTAACTCCTCTCTCTCTGAGCGAACTCTTTAAGTCTTTAATGAAGACTGCTTTAGTCAACTTTTGGCCCATTTTTATGAGATAGACGAAAATCACTTACTGAGGACGAAAACTCTTCATGAGCTGTGTGAGGGGCACTCAATCTTCCTGGAGCTGGTGCGATGCCTCTTTTGGATTGGGGTCCATCTGGCAAAAGTCCCCACGTTGGGCGCCATGTGCCCTGCCCAGCGGGACCTCATTATTCGTGGGGTGCAAGGAGGACCAAGCCTGAAAAGAAAATGGGCGAGAGAGAGGAGGGAGACCGAGCAAGGTTTTGTCAAGGTCTCACTTTATTCCAGACACACATGTAACTTTTAAAGAAAAAACGAATGTAGAGGGGAGGGGGAAAGGGGACTTATGGCCCCCAGCTGTCATGGCTTAATTATTTTATTATACCAGACCATCTGGCGTCAAACTGTTTTATGGTAGGTCTATTTCCCGGAGATGTGAAGGACAGCTTATCTTGTAGAAACATAACTAGTTCTTGGAAGGTCATTAGGGTCAGATTCCCAAGGACGGTGTGAAGGCCCTGGCTCGGGTGTCTCCAGCTTATCTTGTACAAACACAGCTGGTTCTCAGAAGGTCTCAGATTCCCAAGGACGGTGTGGAGGCCCTGGCTCCTGACATTTCTCTTCTATTAGATTCAGTGTATCTGGTTTTATGTGGAGGTCCTTGATCCACTTGGACTTGAGCTTTGTACAGGGAGATAGGAATGGATCAATTAACAATCTTCTACATGTTGGCTGCCAGTTGAACCAGCACCATTTGTTGAAAATGCTCTTTTTTTTCCATTGGATGGTTTTAGCTCCTTTGTCAAAGATCAAGTGACTGTAGGTCTGTGGATTCATTTCTGGGTCTTCAGTTCTATTCCATTGATCTACCTGTCTGTCACTGTACCAATACCATGCAGTTTTTATCACTACTGCTCTGTAGTACAGCTTGAGGTCAGGGATGCTGATTCCCCCAGAAGTTCTTTTATTGTTGAGAATAGTTTTTGCTATCCTGGGTTTTTTGTTATTCCAAATGAATTTGAGAATTGCTTTTTCTAACTCTATGAAGAATTGAGTTGGTATTTTGATGGGAATTGCATTGAATCTATAGATTGCTTTTGGCAAGATGGCCATTTTTACTATATTAATCCTGCCAATCCATGATCATGAGAAATCTTTCCATCTTCTAAGGTCCTCTTTGATTTCTTTCTTCAGAGATTTGAAGTTCTTGTCATACAGATCTTTCACTTGTTTGGTTAGAGTCACACCAAGATATTTTATATTGTTTGTGACAATTGTGAAGGGTGTTGTTTCCATAATTTCTTTCTCAGCCTGTTTATCCTTTGAGTATAGGAAGTCTACTAATTTGTTTTTGGTAATTTTATATCCGGCTACTTTGCTGAGGCTGCTCACACAGTGAGAGCTGAGTAGGATTAGCCATGTGGATACCACACAAAACAGAACTGAGACAGAAATGCTACTGCAAAAAGGAATAGATTGTACATAAATACAGTACAGTTTTCCTTTTCTTTTCCATTTCCCTGTGTGAAATCTTTTTATCACTTTTTTTTGGTTATTTCTCCTGGGATTTAAGCTTCTGCTATTTGCTATTTTTGATGAGTTCAGTCATGTTTTCTTTTTGAACTTGTAGGGTCTTGTGGATTTTATTTACATGTACAATTGTGATCTGTTTCTATGAAATATAGTCATTATAAAAAATTTCTTCAAAATGTGTACTATCTTACTGGGTAGTCACAGTGCTTGTCTTTACTGGTACTTTTTTTATGCACTTCACTGGCAATGATAAAAAGAAAGTTGTGCATCTGAACAACTTGAAGCAAAATCTCTCCAAAGGGCTCTCTTCTCATGATCAAAGGGCTGGGGACTTTGCAAGTGCCAGCAGCTCTGGCCTCTTTCAGCTGTCTGGTGGGTTACTCTAAAGCCAGCAGGGTACCAGTAGGCGAAGGTATAAGGGTGGATTATTAGGTGCTGTGGTTTTAGTTTCTTAGCATGACTGAGGTCACAGTGGTCCTCTGCATTATTGGTGACACTCAGTGTTTCTTCTAACTGTCCAGTTAGAGTGTAAGAAGGCTGGATTCTGAACCTGCTCTGAACATGAAGCAACAAAGAGCACACTGTTTCAGAGGTTGGCAGACAACAATCTGTGATGTGACTCACAGGGTTTCTATGTCTGGCTTTTCCTAGCTTCAACTCATGAACAGCATGGATGAGATCTGGATAAATTCCTCACTACCCAGGGACTAGAGCAACCAACAATTCTGTCTTGACATACAGCACAGTTTCCAGGTGCAGATACCTGCCTGCCAAATGCCACCATGTATGTGGATTTCATCTGCCATCTCTCGTTTATGGTTCTTAAGATTTGCGTCTCTCCTGTTTCTTTTGGACATCAGATTAGTTTGGATACCTGGTTACTATTATTAAATGTTGTATGTAAACATTAGGTGTTAATATATATTTGTGTGTGTGTATGTGTGTGTGTGTGTGTGTGTGTGAGTTGTCTCTGCTGGCCTCTGATAGGATCTTGTCTCCAAGAGCCTTTTCTTTAAGTCAGTTTGATATGTATCAGGCACCAAGCCAGGAGAAGAGGGATGTCAACGAAATATCTAGGGGTCACTCTACTTGAGCAGACCTGCAATTAATTTAAAGTGTACATAAACTGAAGTTAAGTTGGACCTGGCTTGGATTTGTTGTAGCTAACTGGCCAAGAAAAATCCATCCAGACTCTGCCTCAATATCCCCTTATGGAAAATCATGTTGATAACAATGCATATGTCTTGACAATAATTTTTAAAACTAAGCAGATGACTTGTGTATAATAAGCAAATTGACTTTGTGGATATGAGAAGACTAAATCAGGTTATTTGTGTCCACATCTCTGCTCCACAGTTGGTTGGTGTGTCAATGTGAACACGTTAGTCTATCCTGTCTGAACCTCAATTACCCCATCTGTACAGTAAAGATAACAGTAAGCCCTACTTCATAAGGAGTAAGGGCTTCACAATGTAAATAGTTATGATTAAGCCCACAGCATAGTTGCTATGGTTACAAGAAAAGATGTTTGGAGATGTCAGATGTTGCAGAATAAATAACTAATGGGTACTGCATCCCAAACAAGTGGTGGGTATTCTCGAATGTGTACAAATCCTTTCTCAATGCTTGGAGAATCCCTGCGAACTGAGTGCCTGCCTTTATGTGGGCAAAGAGAACTTAGGAATTTTATGTAGGAAACCACGTCCTTACCCCACAGTCATCCCTTGCACCTATTGTCTTATTTCAAAACACAAGTGTGCCACAAACATTTGTAGGCAGCCCTCTCCTTCCAAGGCCAGCTCCTTGGATAGCACAAGTATCTACTCCTTTGCTGATGTGCCCTGAAGGGGGAGTCCTCACACCACTCCTCCACCACATACAAATGATGGGCCCTGCTGAGCTGTCATGCCTATAGCATGCCAGCTATTCCCTTGTGTCCTGGCCCTGTAAATGCTCTCTTACCTTCTGACTCCAAGCTTTTGTATGTCTCCATCACCTGGAATACTCACATCCTTGTTTAACTTTTCATTTGAGCCAAATCACAGGTCACAAAGCATGGTCAAAGGCTCAGGAAATAACCCCAAGCACCTCCATTTATTTTGTTTATTAGTGGCAGTATTGGAGATTGCCTTTCTCTGGAAAGAAAATAGTCAAGGCGACAGAATATTTATTACTCAGTGGACCTGTTTATCTGACTAATCAGCCTCAAGAACTGGATATAGGTGAGAATGAGTCTGTTCTGTTCTTGGCTCTTGAGCATTAATTAGAGACCATCTTCTGCTTTCCTTGACATTCAATGTGAAGGAAAAAACGGTTCCTGAAATGCCAAATTATTTCACTACAGGACCTATTTTAATTTCTCAGGAATATAACCTTTCAACACAATGTTTATACTAGCTCTAGAGTTGGTGATACATATATTTTGGATAACAGTGTGAGTTCATAAAGGTTTATTAAAGGATAATGGAATATATCTAGTATACTTCATAAAGGAAGCCTGCTATTACTGTATTAAACCATATGTAATTTCATTAGCCTCTCTCTTTGTCTTTGTGTTCATGGAAGAATACCTGTTTGCTGGAAACACTCTGGGAAGGAGAAAACATACATCTCCACCAAGATGTAAAAATTAATATTAAGCCTCTGGCAATTTTTAATGCAAATTTTAATGTTTATAACTGAAATGTACTCTTTAGTGGCCTTTCCTATAATACTACCAGACCGCTTCAGGGTCAGTTTTCAGAGGCTTCAACCACCCTTCCCAGAATCAGAAACCAGAACTCAAGAGCTCTTATGGCCAAACCACTCTGAACACACCCAATCTCATCAGAACTAAAAAACACTTCTCACCAGAAGGCACAGCCTCTTCCTCCTGACAGCTGGAAGGGCTTTTCCTAACAAGAGTGTTGTTTAGCACCTGTTACTTGCCAGCTGTGCTGATGAGTTTAGATCAACTTGACACAAGCTAGAGTCATTGGAGAGGAAGGAACCTTGATTGAGAAAATGCCTGTAGGGCAAGCCTGTAAGGCATTTTCTTAATTAGTAATGGATGGAGGAGGGCCCATCCCATTGTGGATGGAGCCAGCCCTGAGCAGGTGGTTCTACCTGACAATAAGAAAGCAGGCTGAGGAAGCCATGGGAAGCAAGCCAGTAAGCCGCACTCCTTTATGTCCTCTTCATCAACTTCCACTTCCAGATCTCTGCCTTGTTTGAGTTCCTGTCCTGACTTCATCTGGTGATGAACAGAAGTGTGGAAGAGTAAGCCAAATAAACCCTTTCTTCCCCATGTTGCTTTGGCCAGACACCAGGACTGTCTCTGGGTTAGATATCAACAAAGCTTCTGAAAAGAGCTAAGGAGTAAACATTTAGGCTTTCTAAGCCTCCCTTACCACTTTCCTCCCTCTCTCTTAAATTCTGCTTTAAGTTTTGTTTTATTTCTCACAAAAGCTCTGGAACATTGTGACAAGGAAAGACAAGCAGAAGTCCCTTCATCTTATATTTGTGCTGAGGCTACTTTAGGTTTGAGATTAGAACTTTATTTCCTTGATGGGAAGCCCTGTAGAAAATTACCTAACTCTGTTCTAGAAACTTGAGGTCAAGATGTCCCAGCCAAGTTATCTTTGCTTAAGTTAAATTGATTGATTGTGCAATCCCCCCAACTGCTTATCTTAGCTTCTGTTAAACTGATTGCCTGCATAAAGCCTCCTCCTGCAGATGCTGTGTGAGATAATAGGATATGTTTTTTGCCTTTAAAAGTTCATTACTCTAAAAGCTCAGAGCTATGCTTGGGTCCTGAATACAGAGTGTAGTTCCATCCAGCTGGAATAAAGATTTTTAATTGGCTATAAACTGTCTGAGAGTTCTTTTCTGGTGGGCTCCCAACAACATAAAAGCCATTCTTAGCCAATGAACACACTGAGACAGAGTACACATTGAATTTACCTTGTGTTTTTATAGACTCTGGGATGAAAACTCCCTAAGTGAACCCTGCTTTCAGAGATAAGGAAGAACCAGGTATTTTCTTTGTGAGGAACAAGGGATCTTGAATGTAAAAGTACAGGTGGAGGGGAAAAATGGGAAGGAGAGAGAGAGAGAGAGAGAGAGAGAGAGAGAGAGATAGGGCTGGGGGACATGAACTTATCTGTGTAGACTGAGAGAGGCAAGAAACACATGAGCACTCAGATCTAGGTGTCCATTCTATAGCCTGAAGCAGTGGGGGTATGTTGAGGGAAAGCAAAGCCTATCTTTTCAGAGGTTCATGGGAGGAGTCAGAGACTTGGACTGAAAGACAGTTGAGAGTTCCTGAAGGATGCTAAGCATGATCCAAATTGTTCCACCTCGCACTGAGAAGGGGTGGGTAGGACGGGCCAAAAATATGGTGCTTCTTTAGAGGAGAGTAGTGGAGGGGCACAGAGGGGGAAGAAAGGCTCTGACTTCTCTACTGACCTTGAATTTTATTAAGCTGTGGGGCAGGGCATGGGATGGTTGGATAGATGGATAGATGAAATGATAGGTAGATGATAGATGATAGTTATATAGATGGATAGATGATAGATAAAGTCATCCTGGATATGGTACAATGCTTGCTCATTCTAGAGATTGCTTGGGGAACAAGAAGGACTTGGGGTTAGCCTGGACTGTTCCACAGTCCTTAGGACCTTTCAAATGTGAATAGAATACTCACTTTCTTATATGCCTTGGAGCTGGGAAGTAGGTTCTTGGTCATACAGAGGCATGAGTCATGAGTCTTCTTAGGTGACCCACAGTTCTCAGCTTTAATATCACAACCTGATCATGTGTTTATCCAGGTCCTTGTCCTAGGATTCTAGAGAGTCTGCCATATGCCTCATACATGAGACTTCGCAGAAGAGAACTAGCCAGCCTGATTTTTTTCTATTGGAAGTTGGCAGTCCTTTTTAGGAGGTGTGTAGATAATGCACAGAAAACACACACACACACACACACACACACACACCAGTCAGCACTAAGAAGCTAGGAAGGAAGCAGCATGGGGAGGAACTAGATGATGAGTGGATGTGTGAAGGCAGGTTCCAGGGCTCAATGCTCTGGTCAAAGGTCAGCTCACTGTCAGGCATAGTGGCATGTGCTCAGCACCTGGAGTAGAGATAGAGGAGCTTGAGGCCAGCCTGTACTACATGAGGCCTGTGGTAGTTCAAATAAGATTGGTGCCCATAGGCTCACAGATTTGAATACTAGGTTACCAGGGGGTGGCACTATTTGAAAGGATTAGGAAGTAAGACCTTGTTGGAGGAAGTGTGTTGCAGGGGATCAGCTTTGAGATTTTTGAGACATAAGCCAGGCCCTGTGTCTCAGTCTTCCTGCTACCTGCAGATCCACATGTAGAACTCACAGTTCCTTCTCCAGCACCATGTCTGCCTGCATGCTGCCATGCTCCCCCACCATGATAATGGACTAAATTTCTAAAAACTATAAACAACACCAATTTTAATGTTTTCTTTCATAAGAGTTGCTGTGGTCATAGAGACTCTTTAAAGCAACAGAACAATGACTAAGACAAGGCCTTTTCTTAATGACATTTAAAGAAAAGAAAAGAAAGGTTAGCCATTGCCTCCTTTGACAAATCTACAATCCTAGGTAAAGAATTTCCATTATGATAACTTTGGAGGCAAAGGAGGTCTCCTTGGTTTGGGGTACCTTGGCTATAGTACAGACTCCAGGCTGAGGAGAGGACTGAGTAGACTGAGGAGAGGACTGAGGTAGAGAACTCACTGAATTGCAGCCAGCTCTGACTCACCAGTGTGTGCCTGCAACATCAGGCCTCTATATGCAGAAGTCCCATTTTAGTCTCTCCCCTCCCTAAGCCCCTGCTCCCCTCCACACACCAGCCTGCCTGATCCATGGCTACCCAACCTTCTCTTTGAGAGCAGAGCAAGTCATTAGCAGACAGGCCAGACAGACAGGAGCCACTGTGATAATGACCTGCATTCATTACCCACTGACAGCAGGGACTCAAGTGAAACTAATGACAAAGCTCTTTACTTCCAACAGGGACTTGGTGCCAAACTTCTTGTTGATGACACTTGAAAAATCATAAGAAGTCATTAGGAAGCTTCTCCCAACTGTGTGTCCTAGTGTAGAAAACTTCTAAAGAATTAGATTCTGGTGGATAAGAGCCTGCAGATTTCTGGGGCTGGCATAAGGCATCTCACATGGGTGGATAGAATGAGCAGAGATGCATGCATGATTCACCTTGGCCTGACCATGACCCTCACACTTGTTCCCTCCAGAATTTCAGGGTCAGCAGTGTGGTGGAGAATTTCAGGCAGATTCTTAGCTTTGCAACATAGCTTTGTGGACTTCCAAGTTCATACTGGAAGACTGTGCAATCAAGGTATAATTTTGTATTTGTTTGACTTGGGAAAAGTCATAAGAGTTTATGTAAGGTTTTGATTTTGTGTTGGTGTGCTAGCTTGTCGTTATGTCAAGACAACACAGGCTAGAGTCATTTGAAAAGAGGCAACCTCATTTGAGAAAATGTCTCCAGAGATTGGCCAGTGGACAAGCCTATAGTGTATTTTCTTGATTGATAATTGGTGTGGGAGGGGACAGCCCATTTGTTGGTGGTACCAGCTCTGGGCAAGTGATTCTGTGTTTTATAAGAGAGTAGGCTGAGCAACCAACAAGGAGCAACCCAGTAAGCAGAATTTCACTATGGTCCCCACTTCCCTTCCTGCCTCCAGGTTCCTGCCTTGAGTTCCTTCTCTGGCTTCCCTTGGATGATGGATTTATCAAGTGTAAAATGTTATAAACCTCACCCCTTCCAAGCTGCTTTTGGTTGTGATATTTATCACAGCAATAAATACCAAAACTTACATAAAATATTAAATTTGTTTTCCAAAACAAACAAGTAGAAATTGTACCTAACTAAGACAATTGGTTATGTATATAACTATCCTGGGCTACATAAAGTCCATAGGCTGTGGATTGATCATGTTGTAGACAAAAGGTAAGTTCAATGCTATGTCCATTCTATGTTCACGTCCAGGTTGGAGGAATAGGAGATCCGTTTTCTATGGCCTTCCTGGTAAAATGAAGTTTCCCAAATAGTCAAGGCCTAACTGATTGGCACATCAGGTGTAGCACTTCCCACTTCCGTGTGATTTGGCCTTCCTTCCATGGGAGGCAGGCCTGAGTTCTACAGGAAGCTGCTGCTTGGCCTGGATGCTGAACGTCTCTGAAGGACTGCATGCTAGAGGCATGGTTTCCATGCTTGTGTTCTTAGGAGGTCCTTTATTCAGTGAGGGCATGTGGTCCAGGTGACTGAAAAGCCCCTGCCTCTTCCTCTCGATTTCTTGCACCATGATGTAAACACTTTTCTCCACCACATATGCTTGTCAAGCTATGTCACTAGTCCCAGAGGCTCAAAGCCATGGGACCACCTACTCTTGAAACGAACCTTCAGACCTTTGAGCCCAAATCCTTCTGCCATTTTTATAGGTTTAACAATGTGCCTCAGGCATATCATTGTATGGACATAAAAGTCAATGAGATAAAATATTTCATTTTATGAAATATGAAAATATTTCAATGAAATATGAAAATGAAATAAATTGAAAATGAAAATGAAATAAAATTATTTCCCAAACCACAGCTTAGCTGGTAACAGTGAAATCCTGGCTACCAAGTCTTCATACACAGACTAAGGAGACATAAGGAGAGGGCACAGACTAATCCTGCAAACTAGTTCTTGCATGGTCTTTACAAAATTTCTTACTGCTTTTTATTTAACGTATTCTTATTGTTGAGTATGTGTGTACCTGTGCACATTTGTGTACATATTCACAGAGAGCAGAAGACAGTGCCAGATCCTCTACAGGCAGCGGCCAACTAATGTGTCTGCTGGAAACCAAACTTGGGTGCTCTGAAGGAGCAGCCAGTGCTCTTAACCACTAACCCATCTCTCCAGCCCCTTATTTTTATTTATTCTGGAATTGTGTTTGTTTTTGTTGCATGTATGTAATATATTTTTGGTTCTTTTCACCCCTTTATCCCTCTCATCCTCCTCCTACCCCTGATAAACCTCCTTTTTTTCTAAACAAATCTTTCTTAATTTTCTTCCTACTTTCATGTCTTTTAGGGTGTTTGTTTGTTTATAATCCACTGAGTTTAACCAGGGTTGCTTGCATAGGCCTGAGTGAGTGGAAACTACTTACTGGAGCACAGATAACTTACCAGTGGCTACAGAACTGGAGAAAATGACTCCTCCTCCCTCAGCAATCATTGGCTGCCAGTAGCTGGTTAAGGAGGGGTGAAGCCCCAGGAGCTCCTTCATCATCTACAATTGGCTCCATCTTGTGCAGGTCTTGAGTTCCATTGCAAAATAACTACATCATGTCTTAGACTCAGTGGTTCATGTGTTTCCTCCTCTGTACCCTCGGCTCATATAAGGTCTCTGCTCCATTTCTTCAATGGACTCTGAGCCTTGATGTGGGGTGAGGGGTTGATACAAATTCCTACAAATTCTTGTAAGATCTAGTATTCAATGGTCATTTAGTCACAGTACTTTGACGAGTTAATACATCTGTATTATTCATCACCTACTACAAATGGGAGTTTCCCAGACCAACAGTTAGAGCTGCACTAGCATGGGTGTAAACACTAATATTTAGAAGGCACTTTGACACCATTCCCATTTAATAAAACAACAGTAGCATGTCTTTGCCTAGGTCTATGACCTCCCCAGCTGTGGGCTTTAGGGTGGTAATTCTTATGACAGGGTAGGACTGGAGAGAAGTGGACGTCAATCTTAGCCCATTTGAGTCCACATTACTACAGTTCCACCCCCAGTATGGCCCCTCTGGGAACACATAGCTACTTGTTAGACATGAAAGATGGCCAGAATATCAGTTTTCAGACAACATGACTGCAGAGGGCTACCTTGAGTCTTTCATATCAATTCAGATTAAAAGAATTTTTGATAGTGGCAGACTTTTTTATTTCCACTGCTTATCAAGCAACTTGTAAGTAAACGCTAAAGCTACCTTTCAGAGGAATGGCATCGAGGAAATGTTATTTTTAATATTTTCATTTTTATTACATTTTTCTCCCTTCCAGTTTTATGAGAACGATAAAACTTGATCACATTGATAACCTGATCAGACTTCCCACTGTAAACCTGAAGGAAATTTAAGTCTGATATTATAGTTATTTGTAGTTAAGCATTGGAAGCAAGTGGGGTGTGCATAGGGAAGAAATCTATCTGACCAATTCTGGCCGGATTCAAGGCTGAGCTATAGCTTCTAACATGTCTGCTGACATTCAGCACTTCAGAGGCAAGGGCCAGGGCCAGGGCCAAGGCCAGGGCCAGGGCCAGGACAAGGTCCATTCAAGGCCACTTGCAGCCTCAATGCTGATGTGCATCATACAAGAAGTAGAGCAGAACCTCTCTGCTATCGGATGTTGGCTCATCATTCATCTGTAATGGAAGCATCAATTCCGTGGGCCGAATAGATGCTCCTGTTAAAAATTGAGGAGGTCCATGTAAAAATGGAGAAAAGGCAGCAATGTTAGAGACACAGCAGCTAGTGTGAGACAGCTCAGTGAGTAACAGTGCCTGCAGTAGAAACATAAGGACTTGAGATCAAATCCTCAGAATCCACACAAGCCAGCTGTGGCCACACATGCTTCTGTAACCTCAGAACTGTGGGAAGTGAAGGCAGGAGGATGGGTGGGATTTGCTGGCTACCAGCTTAGTCAAGGTTCAGTGAGACTGTGCCTTAAGGTAATAATGTGGAGAGTGGGCCTCTCCTGGCTTCTGCACATGCTACACAGGTGTGTTGGCTAGTTTTATGTCAACTTGGCATAAGCTAGAGTCATCAGAGAGGAAGGAGCCTCAATTAAGAAAATTCCTCTATAAGATCAGGCTGTAGATAAGCCTGTAGGACATTTGCTTAATTAGTGATTGATGAGGGAAGGCCCAGTCCATTGTGGGTGGTGTCATCCCTGGACTGGTGGTCCTGGGTTCTATGAGAAAGTAGGCTGAGTAAGCCATTGGGAACGAGCCAGTAAGCAGCGTCCATCCATGGCCTGTGCATCAGCTCCTGCTTCCAGGTTTCTGCCCTGCTTAAGTTCCTGTCCTGACTTCCTTTGATGGTGAACTGTGATGTGAAAGCATAAGCAGAATAAGCCCTTGCCTCCTTAAGTTTCTTTGGTCATGGTGCTTCATCACAGCAAGAGTAACCCCAACTTAGACAACAGGCATGTGTACTCACACACATACATACTCATATACCACACACATTACCCCTCCCACTCTTCCACAGACAGCAGCTGAACAGTCTTCTCCAAGAAGGCTTTTCTTTGTTTTATTTTAATTTTTAAGGGTTTATTTATTTTTTATTTATATGAGTACACTGTAGCTATCTTCAGATCCACTAGAAGAGTGTATCAGATCCCATTATAGATGGTTGCGAGTCACCATGTGGTTCCAGGGAATTGAACTCAGGACCTGGAAGAGCAGTTAGTGCTCTTAACCACTAAGCCATCTCTCCAGCCCAAGAAGGCATTTCTTAACTGACCACAGGCTTCCTGATATTGGACCTGGCATTGAGTTGATGATCAGTTATGGGGACATACAAGGTGGTGATAGGTCTGGAGAGGATACAACAATACTTCAGGCATGGCTTGGTGAGAAAAAAGAGGGTGAGAAAAGTTGCTTTAAAACAAGCCCTATGAAACATCTTCTGGTCTGCAGGGATTGCAGATACAAACTCAAGTTCTTCACACAAGAAGCTGTGACCTATTGTGGTCTCAGATACATAAGCAGCTCAATGCCCATTGCTAGTACATCATGCTGCAGGCAGGTGCACTTGTCAAGAAGGTTGAGTCTCACTTAAGGGGGCAAGTTTACCCAAAGGAAACATGATGGAAGTGATCAGTCAGGATGCAAGAGTGTGAAGTGTGAAGTGTGAATTCCTAGAAGTGTGAAGACATTGTCTCCTTGTGATCTTGAGATTCTCCACTGTCTCCTGTGTACCTCATGGACCACAGGCTTGCTTATCATACTTTGTACTCACAAATCTTGAGCTTGAGGTTCACTTTGCAAAGACCATGGTGATCACATTAAGGTATTTTCCAGTGGATGACTCATGTAATGGGATACTATTTTGGAAACCAAAGAAGATAGTTCAAAACACAGAAGACAAGATTGCTTGTAGAAATCTGAGCTCTGTGACCATGTGACCAGTAGAGGTAGGAGGATTGGGGAGCACATTCAAAAGTTAAGAGTAGGCAAGGTGTATTTCTAAAGAGGAGGAGCTCGGGTACTTCCTGTTTGGCCACAAAGGGAACACATACAACCAACCATCACATGGGCTAAAACTCTAGCCACATAGGAAAATTAGTGAATACCCTTCACAAAAAGGCAAAACTATAGTATGTGAGTATGCTCTGTGTATATGGATGGATGAATGAGTGGATAAATGGATGGGTAGATGGACAGATAAAAGACAAAAGATTTTTAATAAGGAATCAGCTCGCATAGTTACAGAAACTCACCAATCCTAAGATGTTCAGGGAGAGCCTTAAGCTAGACCTCAGGAATACTTATAGGTTAGTCTCCATTTACCTTCAAATGTCAGCAAGTCAGAAATGCTGGTGTATAGTTCTGGTAAAATCCTGGCAGATCTGAGATGCTGAAAGACTGAAGTGCGTAGCTCAAGGTCAATGTAGGAGAAGCTGCTTTGAAGGAGTCAAACAAGGGAGTTCCCTCCTACCCAAGGAAGGGTTAGCACTTTTGTTTCATCCAGGCTTTCAGTTAGGTGCTGACCAACCACATGAGAAAGGGAAATCTGCTTAAGCTACCAATTCAAGGTAGTTTCATCCATAAATATCCAGATGGACATTGGAGCAAATATCTGGACGATCTAGGCCAATCAAGTTGATGTATGCAATTGACCATTGCTGTATACATTTAGGGAGGAGTTCCTGAATGATTAATATGGATTCTTCTTCAGGAATTGATGCTATTTGGAGTCAATTTCCTTTACTTGTGGATGTAGACTTGTGACTAAGGCCCCTGTCATGGTTCACACTGTCGACTTGACAGGATCTAAAATCACTTAGGAGGCCAACCTCTGGACTGTGAGGAAGTTTCTGGATTAAGCTAATTGTGCTGTGAAGGCTCACTGTAACTTTTGGTGCTACCATTTTGGGCTTAGATCCTGAACTGAATAGAAAAGAGCAAGCAAGCTAAGCACTAATGAGCACTAGTGTTCATTTCTTTCTCTCTCTCTGCTTCTAGACTGTGGGTGCAATGAGATCAGCTGCCTCAAGCTCCTGCTGCCGTGATTTCCTCATCATGATGGACTGTACCTTAACCTGTGAGTCAAACCAAACCCTTCATCCTTAAGTTTTTGTTAATCACTATCTGTCATCTCACCAGTAAGATCACTCCACCCTTCTATGAGACAATAGTCTTCAACAATACATGTCCACATGTCCCCTCAGACAGCCTGAATTTAACAGATCCCCACTTCATGCAACTAAGTCTTGGCTCATCCAGTTGCTGCTGCCCAAAGTGCCTTCTGCTCAGCCCACTTGGGTGATGTCTACTTTGCCTTCCAGGATTTGTGAGCAGAGCCTTCTCATCTGGAATCTCCCTTAGGCAGCAGAATAACTAAGGTGAAAATAGAGATTGACTTCTTCCCCATCTGATTTTCCTCATCAGCTGTTGACACTCTGACTTACCTGAAAGCTTTCTTTTAGTCTCCAAATAAATCAATGTTTACTAGGAGAGTGAGTGCATAGACCTGCACATAAGTTTGTTGTTGTATTGACGCTCCTCAACTGCAGCATCAATTTAGTCAAGAAGTTATCCTGTTTTCTTCCCCTTGTTAGTTCATTAAGGGAATGTCGCCCCATCCTTATCAGCCATCAGTTGTTGTCCATGGTGCTACAAGGCATGTCGGATTCCATCTTAAAACACAATGATCAAGTGTATATTCTTCCCTTTTCTTCCTTAGTGAACACATACATTTTTCCATGGTGGATCTTTATGGTTGAGCCCTTCATGCTGGTCAGGATTTTTTGTCAGCTTGACATAAGCTAGGATCATCTGGGAAGAGGGGACTTTATTGAGAAAATGCTTCCATCAAATTGTCAACTCTATGGTGCATTCTCTTAATTGGTGATTGATGTGGGATGGTCCTGTCATTGTGGGTAGCGATAGTTCTGGGAAGATGGTCCTGGGTTGTACAAGATAGCAGGATGAGCAAGCTGTTGGAGAGTAAGCCAGTATAGAGGGTTCCTTCATGGCCTCTTCATCACCTGTCTCCAGGTTTCTACCTTGAGCTCCTTCCCTGACTCACCGTCAGGAAAGACCAAAACTGTAAGCTGGAATAACACCCTTTTCTCCTCACATTGCCTTTGGTCGTGATATTTATCACAGCAACAGAAAGCAAACTAAAACGCCATATAATTCACTAAAGAAATGAATATATTACACAAGGCAAATGTTTAAAGATTCATGTTCATTTTTCCAGAGTTACATTACTAGTTAATAAAACATTTGGCTGTTGGCTTTGTGCATTTCCCATGAGGATGTGCTAACCATTTTCTCCTGCTGCTGTCAACTATAGTGCTAGTTGGAGACAGGGAAAACCTAGGAATCAGCCTGCCAATCTCTAGACCAGGGTGCAGACAGACGTCAGTGGAAGTCCAGAAGCTTCAGTACTAGTCAAGATTTCAACTGGCCTGACTACTCTGCATTTCCTTTCCAGATGTTCTTTAAAGAGAAGCTGTTGTTGGCAGTGGTTTGTGAATTCTACCTGGAGAAAGACGTGCAGGCTGCAGGTAGTAAAGGGTACAGGCCTGCACCAGGTGGCTAAAATTGAGTTCCACTTCTGCTGCCTTCTAGTTGTATGATTGCACTGCATGCCTCCTGACTCAGTTTCTCCATCTTCAAAAGAGAATAATAATATCCCCGTACTTTCAGGATTGTTTGGAGAATGGTATGTATCTACGATGCAAATATAAATTAGGTAAATGTCAGCTGTTTGAAAATTGAACCTCAAAAAAACACCACACCACTTATAAAGTTCCAGAGGCATATATGTGATCCAGAGATTAAGATCCAGGACTGGGCAGCCACATAAAATCAATCTTGACTCAGAAAAATGTAATTTCTCTTTTGAATTTTTTATTTTATCTTGTGTGTGTGTGTGTGTGTGTGTGCATGTGTGTGTGTGTGTGTGTGTGTGTGTGTGTGTGTGTGTGCATATGTTCATCTCCTCTCTGGTCTTCAGTCTGCCTTTTACTTTTTGTCTCCTGTTGTTCCTTTGTCCTTGCATCTCAGCATGATCTTACAAACGCCAAGCAAAACTGAAGACTGATTTTGACCTTCTCCTCCTCCCCTTCTCCTCCATCCTCTAAACCCATCACTGTCCCCTGCATCTGCTGAAACTGCCTGGTTCTCCCTAGGGGTTCACTGAGAGATAAGTGGGCCAAGAGAAGGTACCACAGAGGAGTGGCTGAGGATGCCCATCATTCCTCCGAACATCTGTGACTAGCCTTTGCCTTTCCCATCTGTGCTGTGGATACTCCTGTTCTCTTCATTTTTCAAAGCTTGAACCTGGCTTTGGGATTGTCTCTATCAATGTCTGTTTTATGAGTCTCTTCTTATGAATTTTCTTCCTTATTTAAAGCCATTTTTCTTTTCCTTCCCCCACACTCCCTTTCTCCTTTCTCTCTCTCCTTCCTTGTTTTGGGATAGAGTTTTATGAATATTCTAGGTTGGCTTCAAAGTCAGGCTCCTCCTTTCTCAGACTCCTCAGTGTGGGGATTAAAAGTATGTTACTGTGTACCCAGCATCTTCCTACTCTAGACTCTTATGGAGCTGGAGAGATGGCTCAGAGGTTAAGAGCACGTGCTGCTTTTACAGAGGTCCTGAGTTGCTAGCACCTATATGGAGGCTCACGTATGGATCTCCTGTAATTCCCATTTCAGGAGATCCAACACACTCTTCTGATCTATGTAGGCACTGTATGCATGTGATATAAACATATACATGCTGGGAAAACTCACCCATACCCCCTCCCAAAACCCCCAAAACTTATACATAAAAAAATTAAAAATCTTTTTTTAACAAAAATAAACCATATCAATCTTTCTCCTTTTTAGGTGGCTGATTTGCTAGATAGATAAAAATGGGCTCAAATTGCCTGTGCTATAAATATTCTCATTTCATTTACTTCTGTAAGCTTTTCTTCATTCCTTGGGAACTCTTGTGCCTTCCTGATAGTCAACTATTTTTATCACTGTTGATCTCTTTCTTTGCCATATTAACATGGCTATATTAAATTACATTTAAAAGATAAGATTGCTATAGCTTTCCAAAATGCTTGAAATGTGCCTGCTAGATCTTTTTATGTGCCTTTCGATTTTCTTTGGGGTTTTATTCCATGCATATTTCTTCTTGGCAACCTACTAGATGAAAAATACATTCATTAGATCCCCTGGCTTTAAAAAAAAGTATGTACACTTCCATTTGTTATCATGACTACTGTGTATTTGCACTTCTTTCTCCATCTTAACTCTGGGGTTGCTCTTAACTTCCCCCCCCCCTCCTTTCCTATATCCCAACAGGTCAGAGATTGGCAATTTTATTTTGATAATATTTTGTAACCTCTGGTAAACATCTTAGGCTTTGGGAGCCAAAGGCCAAAAGCAGTGGTGTCTTATGATGCCCATTTGGCAACAGAGAGACAAATTTCCACAGCATATTTTGCATTGTGTGTTTTTGTTGTTAGTTATGTTAAAATCGTAACATGAAATGGCTCGGCATGGTGGTACATTTTTGTAATCTCAGCATTTGAGAGAATAAGGCTGAAGATATGCTACAAGTTCAAGGTCAGCTTGGGTTATATAAGGCGAGCATGTCTTAAGAAAGAAATAACAACTAATCATATGTAATTATAAGAGCAGAACCAAGGACAAGAAGTTTATCATCTGAAATTGATCTGTTTTTCTCCATGCCCTTTCTGGCCACACTTCTTTGATTCCTGTGCTCATACTTGACTTAATCAGTAAATGGCCTTTGCTGACAAGAGAAACACTGGGAAACATTGTTGGTGGCGGCCTAGTTTTCAGCTATGTGCTCTTGTGAAGACAGTGTGTTGAACTGAGAACGTTTGTTAATTTGTTTTTCCCCATCATGGCTCCCATGAGGCATAAACAATCATGTCTTAAAATGTACAAGAGAGAGCAATGAGCTGAATATGAAGAAGAGCACATTCTATACATACTTGAGAGTTTCACAGCAAACCCCACTCTTGTCTACAGCTAATATACACTAATGAACAAAGACTGAAAATTACAATTTTGATTTTGTTTCTTCTCTTTGACATGTAGGATTTATTTGGGTCATAGAAAAACAGATCTATGCATGTGACCCTGATGATGCCAAGATATGGGTAACCAAGTCCTGCTCCTTTCAGTTTGCAGTATGTATCCATGGAAAAGCCATACTGGTTTGATCCAGCTCCCCAACTCTGTCCATTGAATGCAGAGGCAATCATATCTCAACAATTGAGCAAGCTGACTCTCAGTAAAACTACATTTATAGATACTGAAAATTTAATTTTATGTCATGAAATAGTCTTCTTCATTTGAGTTTCTCCAACATGAAAATAACCTTTAATTCATGGGCCATACATGGAGCTGGCAAAATAACCTTAAAATATCTCCTGATGAATTTTTTTGTTTGTGTTTTCCCCCATTGTGTTGGAAACTATAGATTGTATTCATGTAGTGGTCTTGTTTAAATTCTAAAATCTTGCTTACTAAGGTAGACTTAATTTTTAAAGGAATAACTGTTTTACATGTATGAGTGTTTTGCCTGCATATATATATATATATATATATATATATATATATATATATATATATATATATATATGAACCTCTTGTGTGTCTGGTGCCCATGGAGGCCAGAAGAGAGCATTGACATTGGTTCTTCCAATTCTGGGAAATGAATCTGGGTCCTCCTCAACTGCGATAAATGCTCTTAACAGCTGAGCCATCTCTCCATCCCCTAAATTAAAGTTTACAGAACAAAAAACAAATGTAAGCATATTTATATTTCAATTCAATCTTATTAGGTTGTTTTGCATCTGCTCAACTACAAGGCACTTATATTCCCATCTCATGGAGCTGGTCTTTGTAAGAGTCGGCACAATCGACTAAATACTCCTGGGTGAAGCTTTAGTAGGTCCAAGCATACAGCATTTCTGACCACTTCCAGTTATTATATAAAAAGATAATGCAGACAGTGGGGGGCAATGGACCTTGGGTCAGACAAAGGAGGTTTTAGATTTTTGTTCCTCTGTCCTCAAGAAGTCACTACACTCTGTGAACCCTAAGTTTGTCGTTTCTAAGGCGGAGCTGGCAACACTCATTCATTACTATCATGCATGGCTATCACAAAGCCACTACTCATAGTAGACATTACATGGAGTTTGTGATCACTCTGACTTCACACCGTCCTGACTGGTGCTTTGCAGTGATGTTATCTGGGTGCCTGGTACAAGAACCCTGTTCTAAACTGTGCCTCTGGGCAGGTAGGAAGGCTCTCAGGAGCTCACCCAGTTTTTCTCATGAGAGCATCTATAACATATGTGACACACTCAACTTAACACTGAATACCTAACCACTGAAAACCCTAACCCTTCTTATAAGGCCACAGAGTCATGACTGGCCTGGTGACTGCAGAGCAGGATGGGACAACTCTACATACACTCATTATTCAGGTATGTGAAGAGCCATTTTCACTGTGGACTCCCCATTAGGCTGTCAAAGAGGTGTTGATTTTGCTGTGTGGATCAGCTCTCATGAAATCCGAGCTCAAGACTGAGCTCCCTCTTAACAGGTTGGAAGGTGGAAGCACCCATATTACTTGTTATCTGAAAATGTATGGCTCTTTTCTGGTATAAATCTCATTTCCATTTTCTTCTAAAGATGAAGGCACACATAGTGTTGTACGTGCTAACAGACTCACATTTGGAGCCCAGCAATTGGAATGCCCTGGCAAGGAAGAGAAATCCCATCTTGTTAGGAAAATAGAGCACTGGTACAAGTTATTTCTCATGATGCTCACATTTTGCTCATGTACTAAACATATTAGCCAGGGCACTAGAGAAAAAGATAAAGTAATATGACAAAAAGAGAAGCTAAAACGTATTTCTAGAGATAATTTAACCAACAATTCTTTAAAAGTTTTTCTTTTGAGATTTCTTTCTTTTGTGTTATATTGTTAGAAGCAACAGGTCAAATAGCTTTTTAAATAATTTTTCTCCAGCTAAAATACATAATTCACAATATACATTCTTTTCATCCTAGAGTTTAACATTAAGAAGTCAGATAAAACAATGTATACCAAAGAACAAAACAGTTAAGTGTGTGGTTTTCAGGACTCCTGAAACTAAAACCTCTCATTAATGTATTCATTCTACTGACTCCAGAGTCCATCTTCCTCCATGACCTGCCCAGAGGCTCCTTGTAGTAAAGTGGTCTCAGCCTGGGCAGGTGAGTTTCAGTCAAAGGTCCAGGTTGCTTGGCTCAGGTGTTGACACTAATAGGTGCCTCAGGCAGCTCCCATCCAGTGGTGCGTGCAGGAGCAAGGGTCTGGGTGTGGGAGATGGATTGGGGGACCATTAAAGGCTTGGGGACAATCACTTCCAGAGGGCATAAAACTAAGCTTTCACACATGCATCCATTGTCTTCCACCCCATCATGGAGCCAAGTGAGAGCCTGAGAAAGAGTTCAGCAGTGGGACTCAGTAGTGTCTTCAAGTTCTTGCTGCCTACTTGGAAGCTAAGGCTGATCTATGTCTTCTTAGATAAGGAGAGTGGGATCAGAAGCATGGAATAGAGGATGAGGTGGCCTGGAAAATGCTCCAAGGGAAAGTATACACATCTAGTCAGTCACTAAGGTGAGACCACAGAGGCGACATCATCCTAAGTACTCCATGACAAAGCAGACACCCTTATGGATGGCTGCTTTTATGTTTGCCATGGAGCACACAAACATGAGAGCCAACAAAACTGTACTAGTCTTGTCACCTTTAGCTATGCTCTAGTGCTATCCTAGATCTGTGTCCTAGAATGGCACCCAAACCCCAACACAGGGTGCTCAGCTGCAAGGACTTCCAAGGTTGTGTATGGACCACATCTGGGTCACTGAGGTCCAGTAGGATTGTTTTCTGTGAGGGCACTCAGAGTCTGGGATGGCAGAGTGTATGGAAAGCATTGGGTACAAGGGGGCTCACCGTTCACTCATTCAATCATTCATTCAACAATTACCAACTACCCAGGCTGCCTGGACACTGGAGATGTTGCTGACTTGGACTTGGGGGAAAGACTCAAGTAGGCAGAAAGGATAAAGGAGAGCTAGGGAAGTTGGGTGCAGAGAAGCTAGGTTCCTCTTGTTGTAGCTCAGTATTAGCTGTGACCCCCAAGAAACAAGTCATCTCACCTCAAGCTCCTGTATCAGTATCATGGGAACAAGCATGGTCACCTGGCTGAGATTTGAGAATGTGAGAAAACAATGTACTTTAAATATTGGTTACACTCTTGACACCTTGATGTCAGTGTGTCTGATGGATGAATGGGTGACTCTCAGTTCTTAGGGACAAATGCATACACTTCATTTGTTTAGACTTGAGGCAGGGATACAAGTCTCTGTGTGTAAAGGTCTAGTTTAGTATGGCATTAGTTTATTCTCTTTAGAGAAAGGGTAAAGTTGTCAGTTGTCTGTGTTCAGCAGTAATTTAACTGGTCAACGAGAGCAGCTTCCTGCAAGGCAGAGTGCTTAGCCTGAGTGATGTTGCTTAGCATGCCAGGACTCAAGGGGTTCTCAGTGTTTCATCTCATGGATGCAGAGAAGCCCCAGAAGAATTTTGCCCAGAAGCCCTAGAAAGCTTGGACCAGTCCCGATAGATGACAGGTCTCCCAACAAGAGGACAGGTCTTCAGTTAAACTCAGGTCTCCCCATATGCTGCTGTGGGGAGAGGAACAAAGCAGACCCACCCCAGCCAGACTGCACATGCCTGCACATGAGGTTAGGGAGAGGAAGCAAAGTGTGGAACACAGTTAGGTACAGTTAGTCGGTGTAATGTGGCAATATGGTATTTGGACTTGTGTATTTAAAGTAATCACTTTGGAGCCAAATAACCTCCATTCAGCCTGTGCAGTGGCTGCTCATCATCTTTGTCCTAACCATGGGAAGGAGGCTCTTGTAGGGCAACAACCAGCACATACCATTTTCTGCTGGTCTGACAAAGATGGATTCTTAGTTGGTCCTCCAAAAAGATTTATTGGCTGAATCACATTTTATAAGCTCTGTGATATTCAACTTCTGATATATTCTGTAACATTTCTGTGATTTTCACCCACTTTGGTCCAATCCTGAACGCAAGCATGACCTTCTCAGAGTATTATTTGAAGACAACGTGGGATCATGGGTAGATGGTGTGATGAGTGAATTTTCCCTTGTGGATTCTGGCCAGGAGAGTGCTTTATGGTGTGTGTGTGTGTGTGTGTGTGTGTGTGTGTGTGTGTGTGTGTGTATGTGTGTGTGTGTGTGTGTGTATGTGTACAGGTGCATGGTTTGATGGTTTGTGTGCTAAGAGTCCTTTGTAACCCTCAATGGATGAGTCTATGCCCATCACCTAGTTCTTGAGTTTTATTTACTTGGAGGAAAACTTCAGACTCTAAGCTAAGGCTGGCCCTGAAACTTGATTTTTTGTCTCTGACTCTTAAATGCTAGAATTGCATTCATTTGCAACCACACCCTACTGGAATAGTTTTAATTATGTTTTTCTCATAGAGAGCTCATTTGTTTGCTATACCATTACTTATTAGTGCTATGTAGCTCTGAATGGCCAAACCATCTTTAAGTACCCAAAACTGACTTTTAGGCAAACAAAACATAAGAAAAGATTTTTTTCCTTTCTTAATTTTAATAGAAAATCCAGCATCAGAAGCAAAGAGAAAAAATGAACACAACTTCCCATGATGCAGCTGCCACACAGCCATGACACCCGGATGGTATCCAATTTTGTGGAAGCCCTGATGCAAGTTGTACTGTATTTCTTCTTGTCGTAGCTAGTTATTTTTTTAACTTTCCGAATTTCTTGCAAATATAGAGTATAAAGTGGGATGCTCCTTTTTTAGTGTGTTATTCTATTAAAACAGGCCCCAAAATCTAAAACCCTTTTTATTTATATTCTAAATAATTTAATTTGCCTGAATTTTAAAAATCAAATTACATTTGGAGAGAGAGTATGGGTTGACTGTAAACTTGGTTAAGCAACACCAAGGCCACCCACCTAGCACACAGGTCACCTCCTCATGGCAGCCACTGAGATACCACAGCACACCAGGTAGGAAGAGTACCAGGCAACCAGGAGCCAGGGCTCCTGCTCCCTGCTCCCTGCTCCCTCTCCATCTGGGATTCTGCAGGTTCAGAGGACCATGGCTCTCCCAGCAGGCAGACTGGAGATAAGCCAAGGCAAACCTGCCATGTTGGTGCAAATGGGCTGGACTTACTAAAGAGCAAGACTGATCTGGCTTAAGAGTTCACTCTCTGCTCTCTTCCAAGGAAAGTACTCCTCCTATCTGTCCTGGCTTGGTATGTGCCCATGTCCAGTGTCCATGTCCCCAGAGAATGCCAGATGATACAAAGACTCATGACAGCCAGCTGGGACCTCAAGGAGCTCCCGAAAGCACAGAGGTCCAAATGATTTTGAGTTCCTTGCCTGTTGCTGTGAAGATAAACAGGCCTGGAAAGGCTGGAGAGTTCAATTCCTAGGAAGTTCTCAGGATTCTGCTTGCCTGAGAGCAGCTGCAGCAAGGGAGGAGGCAGGAGTAGAGAGAAAACAAAAATAGGTGTGGTCACCCACCTGTCTCAGGTGAGCTTTAGTGTGGGCAGTGATGGGGAGGGGGGGCGGTCAAGTAAGGCAAACCCAAAGCTGTTTAGGGATTCCTAGGTGTCAGCCACTCTGTCGTCTGGGATCAATGAGGTTCTGTAACAGGGGCACTAACAATGCCAGGAGCACAGTGACAGGGGAAGGAGCTGGTGTCCCCAGGGACCTCTCTCTGCTGAAACAGCTCTTCCCAAGCTCCCCAATTTTAGAAAGTTCCTCTTTCTATGCAGCCAAAGCACAAGAGTCCAGGACTCCCCTCAATGTGCAATCTCATGAGGGTGGAAGGCATCCACCTGTCCTCATGCAGCACCCTTACCCCATTCCTTTGCTGCCCTGAAACAAGTGGGCCAGAGATGGGAGCCAATCACAGAAGGGCTCTCAGGATGCACTTACAACTCAGCTTCCTCCCATCCTATCACCAGCTGCAAAACATCTCTCTGGAGAACAGAGGCCTCCGGGCTTCTTTAGGAACCTATCACCCCTTTAAGAAGGCTTTCTGGGGCTCTCTGTCAGAGAGCTCGGGGCTGGATCTATTTCCCCTGGTTGATGGGTACACAGCAAGCTGTACCTGCCTCAGCCAGTCCCCACAGGAGCTCCACCATTTCCTATGCAGCACCTGAGGGGCTCCCAGGAGGGATTGATTCAGGGCCTGAGCTCAAAGTTGGGACAGAGCACCTGGCCAGTCTCCAGCCATCCTTCAAACTTCAGTCCCATCCCGTCTGTAGATGAGGTGCCCCACTCTAAAGCCAGTAGCCCCTGTCTGATGGCCCAGGGCAAAGCCTGGGGCTGTGTTAGAACTCTGAGGACTGTGGGCAGCCGTGGTTGGTGGTCTTCGCAAAGAAAAGTCACGGGCCAGAACATCAGGGAGGGTGCCAAAGCCCCCGGCCAGGGCTCCCATGGCCGTGGAGAAGCCTGAGAGGCAAGCAGCGGCTTCGGATGCAGGCCGGGGTGGTGAGGTCTGTGGGTCTTGGGAAGCTGAGCCATGGGGCTCCAGGGCAGTTCCCTCTGGGTTGCTGGCTCCTGGCACAGTGGCCTCGCTAGTCTCCCCTCTCCGTCTCCTCTTCCTTCGGAAGTTCCCGTTGTCGAACATCTTCTCACAGTTTGGGTCCAGCGTCCAATAATTGCCTTTTCCTGTAGGGGAAGGCAGTTAGTTCAGAAAACCCTGTATTGACTCCACTGGTCCCTACAAAAGGTCCTGAGCACCCCTACCCCCAGCCTTGAGGGTTCACTGTGTTGAGAATGGGCCTCCACAGTCAGACTGCAGGGAATTTGGGTGCACTAGAAAGACCCACCCGTGGACCCTTGACGGAATATCCAAGCACATCAAGTTAGAGGCTGGCGAGACTGCCCAAGGGCTCAGCCAGTGGAAACGAGCTAACCACATCTGGCCTCTGTGTAGGGTCCAACGCTTTCCAGAGACACATCACTCCTTACCCTGCCCAGATTTGTAAAATGTAGGCTCTGTTTCTTTCATTTTACAGAGAGGTGTATCGAGGCCCAGAGACCTTACACTCCCAAAGCCGCTCATTCACTCATTCAGTTGGCTAGCTTTCTAAGTAGGTCTCAAGCAGATGAGCAGAGAGTCCTGGGACATAGGACTGGAAACTAAGACCTGAGAACTCTGCAGCCCTCTAGGAAACTGTCCTTGCCTAAAATGTCTCTCCTCCCCATATCACCCCACCCCACCTTAGCTCTCTTGTTTGCATCAGTGGGTTCCCTTGGGGTCACTTCCACTCCAGCCGCCCCACCATGGGTCCAGGATACTGTTTACCTGGGTCATTCTCATCTCGGGGCACCTTCTTGAAGCAATCATTGAGCGACAGGTTATGGCGGATGGAGTTCTGCCAGCCCGCCTTGCTGCGCTTGTAGAAGGGGAAGTTGCTGGACACATACTGGTAGATCTGGCTGAGTGTCAACCTGCGCAGTGGCGCGCTTTGGATGGCCATGGCGATGAGCGCTGAGTAGGAGTAGGGCGGCCGTACCAGCCTCAGCAGCTCCTGCTGTCCGGACAGGCTCAGCCACGTGAGATCGGCACCCGCCAGACCTCCTGAAGCACCGAGGAGCGAACCCGGGACGGCTAGAGCCGCTGCAGCATAGGATGGAGCTGGTCCTGGTCTTGTCGCGTAGGGCGCGGGGCTGAGTGCGGCCGAGTTCACCCACAGGCGCCGGCCAGAGTCCAGATCCGCTTGGCCGTAGCTTGGGGGATGCGCGATGGCCCGAGTCAGGCCGTGCGGGACCGAACAGGAGCCCAGGCCATCGCAGAACCCAGCCATGTCCAGCTCTCCTCCAGCCTGGGCCGGTGCAGGAGGCTCTGCGCTGAAGCTCATGGGCGCTCCATTCACCCAGCCAGGCTGCCCTCACACTCCGGACCTGGGCCCTTTAAATGCCATTGGGGAGGAGGGAGCACTGGGTGAGAGTATCCAAGGTGTTGAGTCACCTCGGAAGAGTGATGTCGCCGCCCCCTCGGGTCAGTTTTCAGCCCCGCCCTGGGACACCCAGATAAGCAGTCCTGGAACTCTCCCAGGTCTCTCTGGGTCATGGCCTGCAGTGGTCCTGAGGACAAGGACTCACCATTTTCTCAGATCCCTGCTCCTAAGGTGAGGCTAGGGAGATCTGCTCTCTGTGTTGGCCCTTTTGTGCATCTCAGTCCCCAAATTGAGAGCAATTGTCATGTATAAATTTCTAGAGAGGTCCTTGGGGGTAATGGACAGGTCTCAAGAGAAGGAATTGTCTGGAGTCCTGTACCATGCCAGAAGGAAGCCTGGTGCCTTTTTCTGGAAATCCCAGAAATCTCCCACCCAAGGAATCCTAATTTTCAGATGCTGGAAGAGTCTAGGCTCTTGCTTGACTTGTTTGTCATGTAGCCTAGTGCACCTAGTGAAAGCAGTATCGGTGAAGGCCTTCCTGGGCATCCCCTGAAGAACCTAAGAAACTAATGTCTTTCTTGCAGTTGGGCCAGCTCCTATCCATCCCTCCAGTTTGATGCTGAAGTAACTACAAGGCTCTGGCCTTCACTCCTGCTCCGGATCCTGGTTAACTAGCATACTCAGTTTCCCATATGCCCTTGCCTTAGGCACCATGGAGGCTTAGTAACAAATAAGGCTACAGCTGTGGCACCACAGAGTGGTACAGTTCTGGCTGGGGTGTCTTAGAATCATTCACTGAGGCCAATTGACTGGAGAGATAACATTTCCGGCATAAGGGAAATAAGGGGTGGGGTGAGGTGGGCACCACAGTAGGTCCCACCGTCCCCTAAATTATTGTCTCCAGTGTGAGAAACCAAACCAATTGGACTGACCTAGAGACCCTTCCTGATCACCACAGCAACTCAATATGTTGGTAAATAAAAGGAAAGGTCCAATTAGGCCTGGCTTTTGGCTGAGGAGGTTCCTGCTGGTTGGGCCAGTGTTTTGGACTAGTCTTGGAGTGAAGGGATTCTGTGCTGTAATAATACATAGACATCATGTGACACAGTCAGTTAATGAGGCAGTTTGACAAGCTCAGGAGGAAGTGAGACTCCATCCAGTGCAAATTTGGCCTCTGTACTCTGTAGCCTTAGGAAGAGGTTGGTTAAGTAAAGGTAGTGGCCAGCCAGTGACAAAAGCAGCCTGGAATGGATTCATGTGGGCTTTCTAGCCAGACTATGGCCCTGCCTCCTTCCCCAGAGGGCTGGTTGGGGAAGCAAGTACCCTCAGATATCACTGATATTCCCACGAACACACACACACACACACACACACACACACACACACACACACAGAGAGAGAGAGAGAGAGAGAGAGAGAGAGAGAGGCAGAGACAGAGAAATACAGAGAGAAAGACAGAGAGAAGAGACAGAGAAAGACAGAGACAGAAAGACAGACAGAGAGACAGAAAGACAGAGAAATAAAGACAGAGACAGAGAGAAAAGCAGAGAGACAGAGAAAGACAGAGACAGAGAGAAAGAACAGAGACAGAGAGACCCAATGATGGGAAGCTCTCTGAGCTTCCACCCACTCCCTGGCTTCTCAAGAGGTGTTATCTATTTATTGTATTTCCCTGAACAGCATCCAGTGCCACCACCTCTATTGAGCCATTTCAAAGATGTGCTCAAAATTATAAAACTGTTCTCTGTGGGTTTAAAGAGCTTTAGTAACCGACTTTTGAAGGGAGTTTCTTTCCACCAGCAAACGTGTGTGTTCCTCACAGTGCCAGCAAAGGGGCACCCACCCCCTTCCTTTTCTCCTCACTGGTTTGGGACCTTTCTCCACCTGCTGGAATCTCACTGTAGATGAGAAAGCACCTTCTAACAGCCGGAGCATCACTGTCTCAGCCACATGGTCCCCAAGACAGTCCATTATGAGAGCCGCAGCCAGATGGTGGGTCATGAGAATCTATCTTTAAGAATTTACCGGCCTTCTCTGGCTTCTCTGTTGTCTATCAGGCTGTTCCTTAAGGTCTGGATGACCCAAGGTATTAAATGGAGTAGACATTTGGCTCACACTGTGATGTGAGAGGGAAGTTTTATTTTATCCACAGTTGGCTATAATATTGGTAACAAAGCTACAGTCAACCAGACAACATGTCACTGGCATAAAGATAGGTAAATAAACCAATGGAGCAGAATGGAGAAAGCTCACCCATGTACCTACAGCCAGCTGACTTTCCACAAAGAATCCAAAAGGGTACATCAGAAAAAAGACCACTTTTCCAATAAACAGTGCTGGGAAAAACTCATACCTACATGCAGAAGGAAGCTTGACTCTCCTCTGTCAAAAGTTGACTTTAAAATGATCGAAGGTTAAAACGTGAGACCCGGAACAATGAAACTATAGATGAAAACACAAAATCCTCCAGAAAAGAGCCCACCCTTCTAAAAATGATCCTTAAAACACAGGAAACAAAAGCAAAGAAAGGCAAACAGGATTGTGTTTAACTGAAAAGCTTCTGCACAGTGATGTCATGAGCTACTGAGTGGAAGACAGTGTTTGCAAGCTGTGTATCTGAAAGGGTGGAGGGGTGGTAAACATCCAGAATAGACAAGGAACTCCAAACTCAACAGCAAGTAATAGTAACCCAGTCAAAAACAGACAATAAGCTCAAATGCCTAAATTCTTTCTTCAAAAGATAGCATACAGACAGCTGATATAGGAAAAGATACCCAACATTATCAGCCACCAGAGTGATGCAAATCAAAACAGCACAAGGAGATATCAACAAATGAAAGGAAGAATAGTAGTCATCAAAAAGGTAAAAGATAGGCAGTGTGGTGAGGAAGTAGATAACAGGGAACCCTTGAACACTCTTGGGAAAGTGTACATTAATGCAACCATTGTGAAGAGCAGTCTGGGGGAACCCTAAAAAAAGAGAGAGAGAAAAAACTGTGTATGTGGTCCCACAATCTTCCCAATATGTGTTCAAAAGAAGCAAAGTCAGAATGCTGAAGAGTCGCCACCACACCCACATTTATTGTGGCTCTATTCACAATAGCCAAGAAACAAAACCAGTGCAAGTGTCCAGCCACAAATGAGATGTGGTATTCATACACAATGGAACATTATACAGGCATAAAAGAAGGAACTCATGCCATTTATGACAACATGGATGGAATGGAGGTCAAGTTAAATGAAATGAGCAGAGCATGAAAAGACAAGTACTGTATGATGTCACTCATGTATAGGATACAGAAATCTTGGCCTCATAGAAATTGAGAGACAAATGGTGCTTAACAAGAGGCTGAGAGTCTAGCACAGAAACTAAAGTACAGGGCAATGGGGTAAGAAGTCTTGGGTGCTAGGGTGCAGTAAGTAAGATGATCACAGATAGAAGCTGTGTACTGTCTAATTCCAGGAGTAGAAGAAGGGATTTGGGATGTTCTCATCATCATGAAGAAGAAGGGGGGAGGGGGAGGGAGGAGGAGGAGGGAGAGGAGGAGTGGGGAGAGGGAGAGGGAGGAGGAGGAGGAGGAGGAGGAGGAGGAGGAAGAGGAGGAAGAAGAAGAAGAAGAAGAAGAAGAAGAAGAAGAAGAAGAAGAAGA
>JADRCH010000138.1:2319133-2353912 GCA_019843965.1 Rhynchomys soricoides | reverse complement strand
AAGAAGAAGAAGAAGAAGAAGAAGAAGAAGAAGAAGAAGAAGAAGAAACTGTGATGGGTACTGGAGGAGCTACGTGGGTGTATCTGTGTATTTAAAGATGATCCCATGATTCCTTGTAGTATGTACAATTTCGGCTTTGTGCATTAGTTAAAAATAAAATTTAAATCATTCCCCGGGCAGGGCACACACACATTTCTGAGAGTCAATTCAATAGTTTTAGGAGTGTGTTGAGTCGTCTCTTACAATGCAGATGAATAAAGGATAGCCAGTCTCTTTCCTGGTTAACATCTTTGCAGCTTCTTCCTGTTGAGGCTTTAACTCTTGAACTCTGTGGGCTCTAGGACCTCCAAGATCAAGTGAACCTTCCTAGAATTTTCCTGTAAAAATCATTACAATTTGTGCTGTATCTCTATCCCCCTTCTCCAATGTCCAAGCCTGCTGCCTGTCTTTACAGTAATAGCTTTCTGAGCTTACAGCAGGCTGGACCCCAAAATGACCTTCAGTGGATGGAGTACAGTCATTTTTGGGAAAATGCTCTAACACCTGAATCATCCTTGAGGAACCCTGATGAGAATTTTCCAAAGAGAAAACTCACAAGGCTGACATCATGCCCTGCTGAGTCTCAGGGCAGGACAATAGCCCTGGCCCTGTTCCAATCTCTGACCCTTTTGAAGTGACCCGCTACCTACCTTGTTGAAACTACCTATCTTCTAGGCATCCACCACCAAACACAAGCCCACCTACAGGTGTACCCACACCTGCAGATGCCCCCACACCTGTAGCTGCACCCATACTTGCAGCTGCACCCACACCTGGAGGTGCACCCACACCTGCAGATGTACCTGCACCTGCAGATGCCTCACACCTGCAGATGTACCCACGCCTGTTGCTGCTGTTACCTCCCCTTTCACCAGCCGAGCCTCTCCTGTGGGCAGCAGTGATGTGCAACATAGAGACCCTGATGTGTGGCTTCTCAGCCATTAGGGATGCAGTCGAAGGAACTCAATCACTGGAGGCGTGTCCTTGGGGAAGGGGTGTCTTGTTTTGTCTTTGTTTCCTGTCCACCATGAGGTGAAGAGTCTCTTCCTCTCTCTGCTCCTACCACTATTATGTATGACATTATGCCTGAGCTTGTGGAGCCAAACAAAGATGGGTTGAAGCCCCTGAAACTGTGAACCAAGATAAGTCTTTCCTTTTCTAAGTTGTTCTCTTAGGTATTGAGATACAAAAGTAATATGCTCAGTTAAACACTTGACTGTTCATACATGATAAACTCTAAATATGTTATCTATCAGTCTGTCTATCTGTCTGTCTGTCTACCTGTCTATGTATGTATGTATGTATGTATGTATGTATCTATCTATCTATCTATCTATCTATCTATCTTTTATCTATCACTAGGGACTGAACTCAGGACCTTTCATGTGCTAGGCAGGCATTCTATACCTCTGGCCCCACCACATACATTTTTGATATAAAACTGAAGAATAATTTTGCCTCCGGTATGTTTTTCTCTCAATGCACTTTTACTAGGTAGGGAAACATTGGCCGGGATTTAAGTATAGCTCATTTAACTAATTTCAAGACATGTTTTTTGTTGTTTTTTTGTTTTATTTTGTTTGTGTGTGTGTGTGTGTGTGTGTGTGTGTATGTGTTTAAACTTTAATTCTAAAAAAACCTTCCAAACATAAAATTAAAATTAAAAAACACTGCTAATTATTTTTGGTTTTATTCTGTAGCAATCAGTGGCCATCAAAACCAAAACAAACAAAATGACCTTGTTCTACATACACCCAACCTTACCAACACAACTAGCAAATTAATGGCAATCCCTTAATGTTGCATAATACAGTAAATATTTAAAAGTCTCAGATTATCCCTAAATTAATTTTTATGTTTTCATATTAACCTTTATCGTTTTAGATCAGAATCCAATGTGTGCATGCTTTTGTATACACTGCTCCAGAGTTTGACTTGTGCCTTAAGTTTTAGAACTGTCCCTGCTCCCCACTTCCAGCATTTTGCATACATTTTGAGGTATGTGCTACACACTGAGTGTGGAGAGGGGCCCACATCTGAACCTATCAGCTGCTGCTTCTCCTTGTAATACTTCACATATTGCTGAGTCTCCTGCATCCCACAAATGCTAGAAGCCAGGGCTGACAAAGCCGGCATGAGAAGTATTGGGGAAAGCTGCTCATGTCTGTCACACAGAAAAGCACAGGCCGCAGCGTGAGAGGCTGGGGACCTAGTATGAAGAGGCTCCTTTGGCCACGACTCACTTCATAAACCATGAGGGGTGGGTGTGTTGGCCTGCTTTGGGATGGGTCGCTATGTACCAACTTTTCTTAAATTAAGGAAAACCGTTGACTGGTTTTCCGTAATTAAATTTTACTAATTTACATTGGAGGGGCACGAAGCTTGCATTTCATATTTCAGTTGTGGTGAGAAACTAGCATGTTGGGGGAAATTAGGATGGTGTGGGTTCAATTAAACAGTCACCATCAGTAGGTCTTTGGTCTTTTCATCATTCTGACCAGCTCTAAAGTTCTGTTTGAATTAAAGTTAAATGGCTTCTTTTCCGTCATTATACTGAGGAGGGACATGAAGCACCAAGGCTGAAGCACTGTCCCTGACATGGAGCTTGGAATTGAAGGGGGGATGGCAGCTGGTCTCCAAGATGGTGCATGGACTTGTATAATTCCAGTCTACAGGAAGTCTTCCCATATGAACTGCTGCTGGCTTTGTATTGGAGCAGCAGTCTCTGCCAGAATCAGCCACCCCACTGGGAGTTACAAAGTGGAAATTTTAATTCTGTCATTTCTTCAACATCCATTAACTGACAATTCTCTATTTAAAGAAAGAAAATCAGTGAAGCAAATATGCCAATTATCTGCACACTTTGTCATCAGCTGGAGTCTCTTGACTCATATGAACTACAACCCTTACATGATATTCACACGACTCTTTTTCCTTATTGAGTAGTTTTATCACAATTCCTTTTGAGGCAGGATCTTTTTCAGCAGACCAGGCTGGCTTCACATTTACTATGTAGTCCAGGCTGTTTTTGAATTTGGCAATCTTCCTGCATCTGCTTCTGAGGACTGAGCATGAATCATTCCACCTGGCATTTATTTTCCAAGTCTTTAATGACGACAACGATGATGGTGATTTGGACACCATCTATATAATGGTGATTTGGTTGCATTATATAGTATTGGCTGGCCTGGAACTTGCTATGTAGAAGAGACTGGACTAGAACTAACAGAGATTCAACTGCATCTGCTTCCCAAGGACTGGGATTAAAGGTATGTGTCACCATGCCTAGTCAACTGACTACTTCTTAAGAGCATTGCACTCACAAAAGTCACTTAAGTCATTGCTAATTTCTTATTATTGGCTCTACCTCTCTCCTCTCATCACCATTATTAATTTTATCTATTTAATGTTTTAATACATTGTAATTAAATGATTCTTATATCGTTCAAAAGCAGCTATTGTCATAGCTCTATCTAAGTAATTCCATCATACCTAATTAGTAAATATATACAGGAAAGGAAAATCTGTAAAGGTGAATTGCCTGTGTAGATATACAGAATATATCCTAGGAATCAGCAGAGGACACTGACGGGTGACAAGTGCAGGTACAGGCTGTCCTAAAGTCTGAATAGATTGGAAATAGGGAATAGTGGACAAAAGAGCCAGTTCACTCAAGTGGGATCTGGGCTGTGTTAACTACTGCCTATGTGATCTGGGATGAGTTAACCTGGCCTCTCAGTTTCTTCCTCTTTAGATTGGCAAGAGGAGTCAGCTCCCAGCCCTCAGCCTCAAACCCAGGAACAATGAAGTAATTTGTGTGAATTTGATTCTTGGAGCTGGACATGGGGTCCGTGTTATAATGCAATTAAGCACGAGCTTTCGAAAGTTATGTTGTATGTTCTTTGTTCAGAACAACTAAAGAGAAATCAAGTCCCAGTACTGGAAAGGGAGAGGCTGCCTTCCTTACCCTCCAGATTTAGTCTAGGGGGACCTCTTTCCTCCAGGGAGCCTCCTGCCTGTGAGTATGTGGTTATGGCGCCATCTAGTGGAAAATAACAGTCCGCTTCGATATGGAAAGTGATTGATGCACCTTCATGCCTTCCTTATTAAAGGTGTATGCAGAATTCATAGACATCAATAAAGATATCTCTGAATGAACTTTATCTTAAAGATACAAACTTTCTTCTCTGGACTTAGTTAATAGAAAGTAAAGAATCCACACAGAACAAGCTCATTTGTTAAGAAGTCTCCTTTGGTATTTTTTTTTTCTTAAAATTTGAATATTAATTTTCATGACATGCATGTTGATATTTTTAACACAGTGTAGCACAGCAATTAATCATAGGGCCCAGTGTTGGCCAGCTCACACCAGCACTGTTGGGACAGGAGGTCCCATCCACCCTTCTTAGCACTCCAGGAGCAGGGTTGGCAGCCCTCACCTTGCATATTCTGCACTTGCTGCTGTTTCTACTTGGAGTAGCATTGAGGACCCCAGAGATACTCATGAAGTTACGAGCTGCCACCAGAGAACAGGAGGCTCTTTGAAGTTTTGGCACTGGCACATCATTTTTGTGCACATTTTGGGCAGGTACATTAAATATATGCATCTCCCCCATCTTTCTAAACACACACACACACTTGCTGCTATCACAGCTGTGTGTCACCATCCCAAGACAATAAAGGTTTTCTGCAGTAGTCAGAATGAAACCCCAGACCTTTCACACTCAGGGCAAACGCTCTGCCAAGGAGCAACACCCCAGCCCTTGAACCTTCTCGAGGTTTAGTTTTCAATCGATAACGTTTACCTCACCTTGAGTCACATGTATCAGAAGCATAAAGATGTTCTGGGAATCTTCTGTAACCTAGTCTGAGTTTTGCAAGGGTATGAGAGGTTTTCTTTTGTGAAAGACACTTCTTTGAGAAGTGTGTGTAAATATTACACAATCTAGTTTTTGTAAAAGGAAAATATTTTAAAGATCTATTTTTGTGTGTCTCTGTGTGGGCCATGGGCACGTGCAGGAGCCTGAGAAACCCAGAGGCAGCAGGTCTCCTGGAGCTGGGGTTCCAGGTGGTTCTTAGCTGCTGTGTTATTGTGCTGAGAAGCAAACCTCAGTCCTCTGCACAAGAAAGAAGTGTTCCAAACACTGAGCCTCCTCCATCACCCAAGTGAAAAAATAAATTCGACTTCGCTCTTCTCACCAGAAGTCTGCTGAAAACTCTATCTTTGTCTGCTTGTGTTTTTGTCTGCTTGTGTTTTTCTCTGCAGACACCAGTGTGGTCAGTCATGTGATCAGAGCTGGGCACCCCTTAAAAACAGGTATCAAGTGTTCAGGGGCTGTCCAAGGACTCACTGCTACGTTTGCCCTGGTAGGGTCTTTCTGTGTCTTCTTATTCTGCTGGCATAAAAACCTTCAGAAGAAGCTGGGGTCCCACAAAGGCTTTTGGTGGCTGAGGAGGCGGTGAGAAGTCTTGTTTCTGAGGATGCTCTGGCCAGGAATGGCAACTGGGCTCCAATTCAAGACAGTGGAGGAGGTGTGGGAGCAGGAGACTCTGCAGCAGCTCTTGTAGTGTTGGCAGGTGAGAGTGGATGTCTTCTTGCATGGGTGGCAGCCTGCTCTGCCTGGAGAAACAGGACCAACATGCTGCAAGGGTCCTGGGCATGCTGGCTCTAGCAGAGGCATGTAGCCTCAACAATGCCTAATACTCCCATCATCCTTTGCCCTTCAGCTCTTACTGTAATCCCATAAGTTAATGTCCGTCAAACACCCCTGCTTGTGACCCTTGAAGCAGTCTCTGTCTTCCTAATGGGACACCAACCGATATGGGCAGGAATCCAGTAGGTGTTAGCTCTGGGTTAGCTCACTGATGTCTTGATGGTCCTCAAGGTCAGACCCTAAATCATCACTACGGAGAGGAGAGCACCACACACATTTTCACACGTGCTTGGACCATTTGAACACCTGTCGTGGCAGTTGCTTCCAGTGAGGTTTCCCACTGTCACCCCTTTAACTGGAGACCACAGGACTCAGTAAATCTCTAAACTATGAAAACTTCCCCTCCCCCACTTCAAGTTGCTGCACTGGTCACTGATGGGTGGTCAATTCACAAGTCCCATGCCTGTGAACTCCAGAGGCAATTTCCAGGAGAAAGGAAATCTCTTTCCCCCTCCCTCTCCCTCTCCCTCTTCTTCTTCCTCTCCCCCTCCCCCTCTTCAGCTTCCTTTACTCCTGGCTGCATACAGCTTGGGACCTTTTCTTTCTTCAAGGAATGACACTGCTATAGTCTAACAAGTTTCAGTGCATCCACGTGTGGATTGGGCTTAGCTCATTCTTGGGATAGCTTCGTAGTCACACCGAACAGTTCTCACAGATTGCCATGCAGAACCTTGCTAACTCAACAGCAACACAATAGACTAAGCACCTTGGATCATGCCAGCTTCTGTGGTAAGGCCTGTGAGGCAGACAGCTGTCTGGAAGCCAGCAAGGATGTGACGATATAAGGCAAGTGTCTAAGGATGTTGTGGAGCAGAACAGAGGGCAAGCTACCCTACTGGTTCACTACAGAGACAGATGCTATGGGCTGGAGCCTGGTGGCTGAAGTGATGGCTCAGTGGTTAAGAGCTGTGGCTGCTCTTTCAGAGGACATTGACTGTTTTTTGTTTGTTTGTTTGTTCTCCGGAGCCTACTGGGCAGCTTGTAACCATCTGTGATTCCAGTTCCAGGGGACCCAATGCCCTCTTCTCACCTCTGCAAATGGTACACAGATATTCATGCATACAAAACATCTATACACATACAATAAAATAATAATAATAATAATAATAATAATAATAATAATAATAATAATAAAAGACACAAAAGCCTTGGGCTTGTTTAAAGAGCACTTGCTATAATAAAAGCAATTCATGGGCCAGAAAGAAGGCTCAGAGGGTAGACGCCTTATGACTCGTGTTTGATTCCCAGATCCCATGGTGAAGGGAAATGATTTACTCTCAGAAAATCCTCTGATTTCCACATGCGTTCCATGGCATGTTCCCCTCCACTAATACAATTAGTATTATATTAATATAATAGTATCATATAATAGTAATTATTATAAACAAAAATAAACAATTAAAATAAAAATAGGGACTATCATTGTGCAAAACTCAGGAGGTTTTTTTTTTTTAACGAGTCTTCTCCACCAACTTCTTGATGCCTGAGCTTTAAGCTTGGACTATTATAAAGCAGCTGCTGAAACCAGACCTTCTACCCTGATCCCGTCCAACAGTGAGTCTAAACATTTAGTCTAGACCTCTGAGTTGAGTGGTTAGCCACCTTGTTTTGTTAACTAACTGGAGGAAAGGTCTGTGGGGGAACCTCATTGGGTCATGTGAGTTTATATCCTCCTAGCAGGGGGTAGTATGCAGTATAATTCACAATACCCAGATATCAACTGCCTTTTGAGCAGAGACTGAACGGAATCAGTCTTTTTGTGGCTTAAGAGAGAATCTGTCTGGTTCTTCTGTGCACATATCAGGGATGTGGGAGAAATGGATATCTTGTCTCAGGGAACCACAGGACAGCACCTCTCATGCGCTTAACAGCTCAGATGGAGACGGTGGGGGAGTCCTCAAAGCACCTGTGTATGTTAGACAGATCCCTCTGCAAAACACAGGTGCTTAATTGCTAAGACACCTTAACTGATAGTCCCTAAGCCCTGGGTACAGTTTAACTGCCCCCACCCAGAAACTGAACTCTCACTTGGCTGGTGAATTCCTGCCATCAGGACTCTTCCTTTAAACAATTCATCACAGCAGAGGACACAGGAATCAAACTCATGAATCAAAGCAAGATAGTCTTACATTTCTTCTAAGAACTTTCCTGGGGTCCTGAATCTGCCTGGAGGGAATCCTGGCTTGATTTCCCAAGCACATTCTTCTGAGACCAAAGGTGATCTAATTTCTAATTACGAGTGACTTTTGAGCAGCTCAGAGCTAACAACCCAAATAGCTTTGAACTCTGACTGCTCTACCTTCCAACGAGGAGAGTGTAGTTCCTACAATTCAACTCCAGCTTCTGAAGGAGCATCCCAAACAGTAGTAACAGCCTGGCCTCAGAGAGAAGGTCGCTGGCTTAACCTTTGCTTACAGCGAGGTGGATATGCCTTATTGGGCTCTTTACAAAACCACAGCTTTCTGGGGAAAGTCAACAGCCGTGTCTTGCTTCCCATACACTGATGGATTAAATAGCTGTCACAACCCCGACTGGATCCTTCTGGCTTTGATTTCTATCAGAGGCAGAATTGAACGGTTCACACATGGCCAGGTTTAGTGCACCATCCAGCTGTGTCCTGGGCAGTACAGCAGCCCTGCAGCTGAGCAGCTCTCACCTCTGACCCATCTCTGTCACACTGGTTCGATATCAGAAACATCTGTTTGAAATTTTTTTATTTATAGTTTGTTCACAGCATGTTAAAAAGAGGAATGCATAAATCTCATATAATTCTTCTAAGTACAGGGTTATTTCTTATTATATAGGATAACAGAACTTCAAGAGCATGTCTTACAATCATTTTTCTGGTGACTAAATGTGTGTGGAATTGTTTGAAGGTAATACCACCAGAACCACTTTTATATCTTGAAAGACACAGCCAAGGTTATACTTATTATTTCAAAGATTGGTCATAGTGACTAAAATGATTAGAAGTCCATCTACGGTACTTCTTATTATTTCTTTTTGTTACATTTATTTTGAGGGGTGGTACCTGGGTGGTAGGTCTTGTGTGTGGAGCTTGGAGGACAATTTACAGGAGTCAGTTCTCTCTTCCAATCACATGAGGCCCTAGGATGAAACTCAGGTCAGGCGTGGTGGCAACCCCCATCAGCTGAGCCTTCTCAGCAGCCTAATGTTTTTCTTGGTGTGTCTTCTCATGTACTGAAGTTACCGAAGGACAATTTAAGTGGAGTTGGTACACATTAACCCTCACTTAAAATTCTTAAATAAGAAGTTGGTAATTTCGTATACCGAATTTTAGTAATTTTTTTACCGCCTTACTGTGAAACGCTTCTCCCCAGCAAGCCATCCTTCTACTTTAATCTCTTAGTAATTTGTTTGGTTGTTTACCTGCTGAATTTAAATATGGATGCCTGCCTGCTCTTTGGAGTAGTTTTCCCTAGCAGATGGATCTACATACTGTTAATCTCCTTTTTGTTAGAGATTGTCCTTTTTTTTTTTTTAAAGAATAAAAGATCTCACTTCGTTGATGCGTTTCCTTCTCTTTCCCAGAAGGTTCAGAGAGAACTAGGAAGTGGAGCCATCTATGTTAATGTATACATTAAAGATGAGCACTTGCGTCTAAATTTAGGCCCATCAACTTGACAGCTCCCTTTTAATCACCCGGATTTGAACAGATATGTAAATACAGGAATGAGAAGTAAAAGGCCCATGATTGAGAAGTCAGATCAGCGGGAAAATTGCCCAAGAGGCACATTGGTTGGTAATTCATTCATGATGCTCTGATTCCAGAAATCTACAATTGTAATAAAAGTGGAAAAAGGAAACCATCTAGCCTGAGCAAACCCAGTGAACAGCATGCATTTGTAAACTCTCCAGTCCGAGAAGCTGAGGATGTCTCCCACACAGAGATCCCTGGACTCGCCTGTTGATACTAGGGAAATCGGGGTCCCACCCTGAGTTTCTTATTCGCATTAATAAAAGAATTCATGAATGGACTCAAACTGAAGTTTAAAGGGTAAAAACAAGACAAGCAAACAGACAACCACAATAGAGTAGGCATGCTGTAACTCTCAGCAGCTGCCCAGAGGAGAAAGTGGGGAGTGCAGGAAAAAGCCATGGCTTTGAGCTATCAGCATGGAGGTGCACCACGTGGCTGCAGATAGCCACATTTTGGGGATAGGAGCTGAGTAAAGAAGCTCAAAAGTACTAGAAAAAGCAAACTTGGACTCTGGCCAGCATGTGAAAGAGATAGAAAAACGAGAGAAAGAAAAATGATGCACATTTTTGAGTCTTCACTCAGACTGAACTTCTGGTTGGCTCGGCTCCTAGAGGGTGGATGTGGGTGGGATGGGGTCGTGGGAGTTCTGGGAAGGAATAGTATAGCATCTCATTAAAGGAATAATCATTCCATCCATTTCTTTAACATGACTCGAGGTGAACTACCTTCTTAGGTACCTTAAGCCATTCTGCTGACCCTGCTTAGCTGGAATGTTAGGTGTCCACCCAGGCCAGAGATTCTATTTTCTTTATCAGGAGTGGTTTTTTTTCTTAATGGGCTTTTACTGTTGCTTTAACACTCTGACTCTGGTGTTTGCCCTCCTTTGGTGCTGGGGAAATGATGACTGATAAATAAATGGAGCCATTGAAATAGGCCTTTGCTTTGTTTATTTAAAGACCAGTATACATTTAAATAACACGAGTGTCTGTCATTGCTCTCACTTGTAGGTCAAAGCCAGCCATGTGCTTTGGAGGACATCCTAAGTGCGAAATGAGAACTCAGTTGCACTCAATGTCCTGCAGTCATGGACAACAGTGAAGGGAAAAAGACAGCCTCTAGCCAGGTAAGTTGTATATTTTATCTTCTGGATTGAGTGGGACACTGGGTGGCTGGATGGCATCCAACAGCCTAGCATTAAATCACAGCCTCCCTGAGCTCCCAACACTGAGGCTTAGGCATCACAATTCATCTGTCTTCCTAGCTAGTAAACCACTGTGTGATCAATTCCTCTGCAAAGGATGGCCATAAACATTTTCAACGGTAACTGCAGAATTCTCATTTCATGAACCATCAGGAGGAGGAGCCTGATGATCAGTGTTTAAGCACAGGCAAGAATTAAAATATATAGCATAAGATTGTCCCAGAGATGGGGTCCAGGGTTGGAGACCAGTAGACAGCCAGCAGGTGTGACCGGGTTGCTGATGGCCTCAGTCAGTTTAATCACATGGTTTCCAGGAAGTGACTTGAAACTTCATAAGGGATTCTTCTCCTCACTTCTGCCTATCCCACCCAGCTGGACTTTGTTCCGTGAAAATACCACACTTAAACCTGTCTCTCTCTGATGGAATTTTCTGGCAATCAGCTTTGATCTCACCAGGCTGAAAGAATCATGGCCCCCTATCCAAGGGACAGAGTAGTGAAATCTTGAAGGGTCTCAGGGTCAGCTGTCCATGTAGATGCTCTATCAGCTCTTGGTTCTTAGGAAAGCTGTTTTTGATCTGGTCTTTGCAAATAGAAGAGGGTTAGGCATAGAGTAGCAGGAAGTCTGGAAGGCCCTTTGAGTTCTAGGGTGGTTGGCAGACAAGAACCCTAAGGAGAATTAAGACCTCAATATTGTACGGTGCTGGGGACAAGAACACAAAAGCCACACATACTCACTAGTTTTCTTTTACGTCTTGTGAGTGACAACTGTATCAGGAAGGGACAGAACAGCAGAAGCTGAGTGTGTTGACTTCTAAAGGGATCCAGGAAGATGTCTTGCCAAAACCTGGATGCTACCTATTGCAGAACTTCATCCCACCTCCTTAAGGGAGTTTCATTAAGCCTGAGCTGGGTGGGTGAGCATGCATGATGATTACCTGTTCTCTCCCTTCCATTTGCAGGCATCCACCATCAGAGCAGCAACTTGTTGATGGGTCATCCTGACAGCCTGGAGGCTGCACTTACATTTCTCACCTGCCACCCAGGACTCATGTTGTCTTTTCTGTCTCTCTCTTTCCCTCTTTTCCTTGGACTGCCACATTTCCCACTGTGTCTGTGACTGGCCTTCTGGAGGTGACACATTCTTTACGAACTATGATCTCATAGCTTATCTACCCTTTACTCAACCTGGAGCCCTCAGAAGCTTTAACATTGCAGTGTATTTATTTACTTATGTATTTATTTATTTAAAGAAGATTTATTTATTTATTTTATGTATGTGAATACACTATCCTGTTGCTGTCTTCAGACACACTAGAACAGGGCATCGGATTCCTGTACAGATGATTGTGAGCCACCATGTGGTTGCTGGGAATTGAACTCAGAACCTTTGGATGAGCAGTCAGTGCTCTTAATTGCTGAGCCATCTCTCCAGCCCCTGTATTTATTTTTTAATTTGTATTATATTCTCTTCCTGGCTTTCTGTGTGCATGCGTGTGAATGTGGTAAATGTGTGTGTATTCTCTCTCTCTCTCTCTCTCTCTCTCTCTCTCGCGTATACTTCTGTGAGAGTGTGTGAGTGTGTGTGTATGTGTATGTGTGTGATGAATGTATGTGTGTGTGTGTGTGTGTATGAGAGAGAGAGAGAGAGAGAAAGAGAGAAAGTGAGAGAGAGAGAGATGGCAAATGGTATACATGCATACACTTGTGTATATGTGTGTGGGGGCACCTGTATACAAATGGGGTCCAGAGAAGGACGCCAGTTATTGTACTTTATGTCACCCTGCCTTACCTTGGGGGTGGAGTGGGCAGGTAGAATCTTTCATTAAACGTGGGGCTAGGCTGGGCTGGTGGCCAGCAAGCCCCACCCTTCCCCTGGCTTCATCTCTACCTATCCCAGCACTGGGATGAATAAAACAAAATAAAATATAAAATATTGTTTTAATATTCTATTTGGTAAGAAAATGCATGCAACTATTTGTAAACACTAGCTTAAAGATGTAAACACATGTAAATATGCATATATTTGCATATTCATAAACACATGCATATGCATTGTTTTATACATTTTGCATTTCGTATGATATTTCATTTTTAGTTGCATAGTATCTCAAACATCTGTCGCTTTGCACTAGGATTGGCTTGCTACCTTCTGTTTGCTTATGACGAAAATCTGATTCATTTTCTTTTGAGGCTAAAATTGAAAGTAAATAAAAAATATTAAATTTCAACTGGAAAAATTGGCTCCTATCTTCCATAGATTAAATATACTTTTATTTATTTTGTTTGAATTTTAATTCCTTAGTTTACTTCTATGGCTTAACAAAGTATATTTCATTTAAAAATTAAACATCTGTGAAAGTTTATGACTGAGTTTCAGTGTTTCTAACTGAGCTGGATTCCCATATCCCTATTGTAATATCTTAGGTTTTTCCCTGTTGCCATGGATAAAATGTACAGATAAGAGGAACTTAATAGAGAAAGAGTTTCTTTTTCTGGCTCACCATTTCAGGCTCATATCCACCATAAAAGAGAAGTGACAGTAACAGTAACTTCAGACAGCTGGCCACATGCCACCTACAGTCTTGAAGCAGTGTGACACATGCTTGCTTCATCCCATTTCTCCATCTTGATAGCCCCGGATTCCCTGCTCAGGGAACGGTCCTGCTCACAAGTGAGATGGCAAGATGGCTCAGTGGGTAGAGGTGCTTGTCATGCAAGCCTGGCAATGTGAGTGGAGTCCCTGGAATCCTTACAAAGGTTGCAGGGAAGAACAGACCCTCCAAAGTTGTCCTTTACCATGCCGGGCCACACACCACCTCAACATTACCAGTGCATACATACACTCGATGTGAGTTATGATAGAAATGATCTTCCCAGGTTAACTAAGATAATCAACGTAATCCCCAACGGCCCTCCCAGAGGCCCATCAACCAGATGATCCCAGAGTCTAAGTCTGTCAAGCCAACAATCAACACTAAACATCACAACCGTCTATAGCAATTACTGTTACATCTCAGGAAATGCCAGTAAACAAACACCTTCTGTGGAGTGACTTGAAGCCTTTCTCCCTTCCCTGAGAGCACACACAGTTCAGTCTTGTGTGTGTGTGTGTGTGTGCGCGCGCACGCATGTGCGTGCGCGCAAGCATGTGTGTCTGTAATCTAGTTCCTAGCACATTTTGGTTTGATTTGCAGGTTGGTGGGACATGTGTCATTTACTTAGCAAATTTATGGCTGTAAATGATCTTCCCTTGAATTTTGGTACCAAACACTTATTATAATTAAACATTTTACTCAGGCCAGTTTATTTTGTATTGCAATTGTTTTATTATGCTTAAAATATGAATTTAGAAAACCTGATTGGAGATCGAGGGTGGAGATCGACTGAGCACCCCACATAGTGCTCTTCTATTTAAAAATACCCACCCCAACACACATACACACACACACACACACACACACACATTCACACACAAGACAGGTGGCTCTGAGGCCATGGCATGAAGAAAAGGTGGGAACAGTAAGTTAGTGAGTTGATCTCTTTGGCAAATCTCTCTCTCAATATATTTCCATTACAATTCACAACAGTAGCAAGCTTAGAGTCATGAAGTAGCAATGAAATGATTTTATGGTTGGGGGTTACCACAACATTAGGAACCGTGTTAAAGGGTCTCAGCATTAGGAAGGTTCAGCACTTCCATATGAACAGGAGCAGCAATATATGCATACTCCCTTTGTGTCTGTAATAAGTACAAAACATGGAGAAAATATTCACAGGAAACGGTTAACTCCTTTATGAAATGGCACTCAGAATGCTGGCCAGAAAGAATGTATACTAAGTCACACATTAGACAAGAGAATTTATTGACATACACTTAAGAGAGGAGTGAGTGAGATCCTGGAGAGAAGACTGTAGAGCAGAGAGTAGGTGGTGTGTTAACAGCAGCAGAGAGAAGGTGCTTGGACTTACTGTGAGACTCCTGGGTGGGGTCATATCAGAGTAGACCGGAGACATCTTTATCTGGTTGAGTACTAAACTTTATAGCGGCAGTTGCTTTTCATGAAACTGGCTATTTGTTTAAGTCGCCATGGGTCAACTGGGGTCAGGCTCTGGATGGTTAGATCTGATCACTGAAGTGTGAGGATTTAGCTTTTATTCTTGGCCTTTTGTCTGTAAGTTAATCTCATACATTTAAAGTAATTGCTCCCTGGGTTGAGTCTCAGCAGGCATCAGCCTGTTAAAGCCCCAATCCTGAAGACACTTTGGTGCCAGCAATGAGGGCAGTGCCTCTGATGGGAGCATCAGGTTAGCACAAGGGTCAGACTCAAAGAGTAATTTATAATGAACCAGACACACACTTCAAATAAACAGCAGAAAGAAGGCTGTTTGCCAAGACACACAACATTTTAGACGGGGCTTTAGGGGAGGAGAATGAATAGTAGCACAGGAGAGAGCACCGTACCATCTTACGCCGTAATCCTCGGCAGACTGAGAGAGGAAGCAGGAAACAATGAAAAGAAGGAAAAAATCTGCCCCTCAAAGAATAGCAAAACAATTTCCTGGGAAAGTTTTCTTAGTCTGAGAATCTTCAATTCAGCCCCAAACTCATAAAAGAAAACTGAGTTTTCATTACTTATACAGCTAAAATTTTCTGTAAGGAAAAAAATTCAAAATAAATTCAACAGGCACACCTGTAAGAAATGCCTGTGACCCAAAACTGCAAGATAAAAGCCCACTTCCTTCATCTCTGAAACCACAGAAAGTAAAGGAAGGGAAGACAAACAGCCGACAGGGAAGCAAGTAGCAGGAAGGACTGGGGCTTTCCTGGCACAGAAAGCATACTAATTAATCTAAGAAAACCTTATGCATAATTAAAGAAATGCAAACAAATATAAAGGCAAGCCATTTTCTTAGTTTCCCTGATAGTTAAAAATTAAACAATACCCTAATAATCTATGAAACCCAAAATCGTTCCTGCTGCTTGTCAGAAACCAGGGCAATTTTTAGAAGGCTGCATTCTGTTATCTTAAAGTTTTAAAAAATCATGAGCTTGCTCCAGATAAATCCATCTATTCAAAAGAGATACAGAGGTGGCTGGAAAGGTGGTTCACTGGTTAATATCATGAGCTGCTCTTCTAGGGGACTGGAGCTCATTTGATTCACAGCACCTTCATGGCAGCTGGCAACCATCTATAACTCCGTTCCAGGAAATCTGATGCCCTCTTCTGGCTTCTGAGGGCACTGCTGCATGGTACACAGATCTATATGCAGGTCAAACATCTATACACTAAATAAAATGAGAACAAAAAGAATTTTTAAAAGAGATGTACAGATTATCTATCTATCTATCTATCTATCTATCATCTACCTAATAATGAAGACTAAACACAAGACCTCACATAAGAGTTCTACAATTGAGTTATGTTTTCAGAATCTACAAAATATTTCTTAAACAACTAGTAATTGGCTGAAAGAAGGCAGTAGAGAAAATGCAGTGAGGATTATATTCAGGCAGCTCTTTGCTTGGAGACACTGAGATTGTCGCATGGGTGAACTGGAGGTGCAGCCACCCCATAAAGACTCACTGCCTGTCACAGTCATGTCAACGTGGCTGCAGAGTGAGAAAAGGAAAGTGTTCTGAAAAGGTGGAGCTGATTGGAAGGTCACCTGGAATCTGAATATGTACACTCTTCACTCCTGGCTTATTTTTGAAATGCACAAGGAGGGAAAGACCAAGGAGACCTAGAAGAAAGCAACATACAGAAAGAAACAATGAAAGAAAGAAAGAAAGAAAGAAAGAAAGAAAGAAAGAAAGAAAGAAAGGGAGAGAGAATGAATAGAGGGAGCAACAGAGACATCAGCTTCTGGCTTCCCAGGGAAATCAGCCTGGAGATTAATTGTTGCATGAAGAGATATACAGTCTTAAAAAAAGAAAGAAGAAAAAAGGAAAAAATAATCCAGAGCCTCTACGACAGGTCACCCACATGGCTTGGCACACAACAAGGAGCTGACAAAGGATGGGGAAGAAATTAATACTGCCTGGAGTGAGGAGGAAGGAGACTAGAAACTGACTTTTGCAAATGATCAAGATATTAGTGCATAAGGAACTCAAGGCCATTGATAAGCATGCTCCAGGACACAAAGGACAATGTAGCATTGTGAATACACTGTGGAGATTCTACAGGACAGATGGACACAGAGGACAAGGGGCATGTCGACTAAGTGATCACTCTAGAGGTAAAATAATATATAAAGTCAATGTTTATAAGCTGGACTGAAGAGCAGAAATATAGTTAATAAACGTAAGAAATTATACAAGCTTAACAACAACAACAACAACAATAATAATAATAATAATAATAATAATGGATCATTAGTGAAAATGAGAGAGTCCTTTGTGGTTCTCAAGTAATATCAAGTAGATTATCATTGCAAAGAAGAACGAGAATGAAGGGAAGCAGAGAATAAATGCAGAAATTTTCTAACACCGATGTCCTCTCTCCCTCGCTCCCTCCTTCTCTTTCTCCCTCCCTCCCTCCCTCCCCCTCTCTCTCTCCTTCCCTCCCCTCCCTTCTTTCCTCCCTGCCTATCTTCCTTTGCAGCTAGGATTTCACTATGTAGTTCAGGCTAGTCTGGAACTTGCTATGTAGCCCAGGCTGGCCTCAACTTCGTAATTTTCCTACCCCAGCCTTTCAAATGCTGCTGTCTTGTGTGTATCATCACCCATGATAAAATCTTAAACTTCTATCTCAAAGATGAGTGAATGTCCAGATGAACACATATTTAAAAATGATGTAAGTGTGGGACTAGTGGATTTGAGAAAACTCAGCAGAAAGAGAAGACCTCAAGCACACCCAGAGAATAAAGATGGGTGATACACGGGTGAGCCAGTGTACCTTGACAGGGGCTGTTCACCGCTTTCAAAGGGGATAAAAGGTAATAGGATGATGTTCTCGAAGCATCAAAAGAAAACATTCCAGCACAAAATTCTACACTTGTGAAAATATTGTTCAGAAAGAGAGAACAGAATAAAAGCATTTTCAAATGTGTGTGGAACACAAAGAATTTTTCATTCACAGAACTACAACGAACAAATGTGAGAGGAATTTCCACAAAGTGCAGGGATACCTCACCCCAAACTTACAGGAGGGAACAGAGGGCTGAGCATGTTGGAGCAAACCTGTTACCCAGTGTTTAGGATAGTGAGCTGCAGGCCAGCCTGGGCTAGATAGTGTTCTCAAATCACTAAAATGGAACACACATAAAGTACAGGAAATGGATAGTGCACATACGTGCAAATTTCTGCTGTGTGCACATTTTCCTTTTTCTTTGTTTCACCAGTTTAGCATATCTGAGGCAAGCGACAACTATGCTTGAGCGTTGTAAACACTTCCAGATGTTTCTAAAGCAGCGCTAGCATTTTATTGTTAATATTCCTATTTCTTCCTCAACATATGTTCTTGTTTTGTTTTAGTCTTGCCATACAGTAGCGGATGAGATGGTCTTAATGGACATTTCCCTGAGGAATGGTGTCAGATCCTTTCCCCATGTCCTTTGGCCATCTGCATACCTTCTTGGGAGAACTTTGTTCAACTTTGTAGCTGGGCTATATGCCTTTTTTATTGAGTTGTGAGAGTATTCATTATGTGCTTTACGTACTCCTTGTTCTCTTGGGGGAAGAACTCGTTGGGTGGATATTGGGACGCTGTAATACTATATGGGCATTGTCTATCTAAAGTAGATGTACTGCTTTGTGATGCGCATCCCTGCACAAAGCAGTGGGAAACCTTAACAATTTTGAACTTGGTGGCTGCAATTTGCACCATCATCATTTGGTATTCTGCCAGTAACCAAGCTCTTGTCTGCCAAATACACCTACCCTTACTTTCTTTGTATAAGCTGGGACTCTACAAAGCCCCAGATCTCTTTTTACAGCCTCTTCTGCCTGGGAACAACCAGTAGGGGGCAGTAACAGCAGCTTAGAAAACTGGAAGAGACAGGACACAGAATTCTGATACTAGGAATGTTGGCGTCCTTATGTCCGCACATTTATTTACATTTATTTATAATAAAACATGCTTAATTGCTATTAAAGCTGTAGATTTAAAATTGCGAGATTTAGTCTGGTGAGATTACTTTATAGGTAAAGATTCCCCCCCCCTTTTTTTTTTTGATATTTACTTTATTTACATTTGAAATGTTTCTCCCTTTCCAGGTCTCCCCTTCTGAAACTCTCTACCCTCTATTCCATCCTCCTTCCCCCTGCCTCTATGAGGGTGCTCCCCCACCCACCCACCCACCCACCCACTCCCATCTTCCCTCCCTAGCATTCCCCTACACTGGGGCATCTAACACCCTCAGGCCCAAGGGCCATCTCCTTCCATGGATGGCCAACAAGGCCCTCCTCTGCCACAAATGTGGCCAGTACCATGGGCCCCTCCATGTGTATTCTTTGGTTGGTGGTCCAGTCTCCAGGAGCTCTAGGGGATCTGACCAGTTGACACTGTTGCTCCCTCCATGGGGCTGCAAACCCCCTCAGCTGCTTCGGTCCCTTCTCCAACTCCTCCATCTGAAACCCCATGCTCAGTCCAATGGTTGGTTGTGAGCATCCACCTCTCTATTTGTCAGGCTCTGCCTGAGCCTCTCTGGAGACAGCTTATCATGCTTCCATCAGCAAGCACTTCCCAGCATCCACAAGAACATCTGGGTTTGGTGGCTGTATATGGGATGTATCCCCAGGTGGGGCAGTCTCTGGATGGCCTTTCCTTCAGCCTCGGCTTAGCAGTGACCTTCTTAAAGGTTCAGGTCCTAGCTCCATTGTGACCATCCTCCAAGTTTTTAAATCCCAGTAAGTCTCATTATTGCCTCATGACCTCTAAACTCTATACCTTGATTTCTGCTCTTTTCCTTTTTCTTTCTATAGAAGAAAAATAACAAGTCTTAATATTAAAATATTCTGTTACGTAACTAGAGTCAGCTCAACGAAGGGCCTTCTGGATAGCAGGGTGACTTCTGTTTTTATCTTAATCGCTCATCTACTTCACACATTTTAGAAAAAGAGACAAACATCTTCCTTAGGCAACAAGGAGGAATCCCAGGGCATGATGCTGAGAGTCAACAGATAGTGCATCCCTTAAGAGTGTGTGATATCTCTGAATTCACCAGGGTCTTCTGTCCAGAGGGGAGCTGAGGGCTGATTTCTCAGCTGGGTAGTTAAATCAGGATTCTCCTGGTTTGTGGGTCAGGAGCCACAGGGCATCTGTAGCCCCAGCAGGGGTGGTGTTGTGGTCTGAGTGAGTAATGTCTCCCATAGGCTCATGCATGGGAACATTTGGACCCCAGTTGTTGGTATGGTTTGGGAAGGTTATGCAACCTTTAAGAAGTAGAGCCTTGCTAGGGTTTGGTTTTGAGGGTTTACAGTCTCAACCCACTTCTAGTTCTTTCTCTCTTCTTCCCACTTATGGTTGATATGATATCGCTCAGCCGCCTGCTCCTGTTGTCACGCCTTCTCTGTCATTATGGACATCTATCCATGTGGAACCGTAAGTTCAAAACAAACTCACTCTTAAGGTGCCTTTGGACGTGGTGTTTTACAAAGCAAGAGAAAAGAGACTAATTCAGGAGCCTCTCCAGGCCTCCTCTGGATAGCTGAGTGTGCAATCCACACACTCCGCCCCTTTTCGAGATCTTGCCTAAGCCTGTGGTTTCTGCTGCAGGATCTTCACCAAGACTACAGCTGTGAGCTGAAGCCCTGATAAGTCCTTCCCAATATCACAGGCAATCAACTCCTTTCTGATTACCTCTATCTGTCATGAATAATTATTACTGTTATTATTAGACCTAAAACATAACAGATTAAACAGCCATCTTAGAAGGCCTCAGAGCACAGCATACACACGCAGACCCTCACGGTGCTGTTGCCATTGAGCTTGACAGTGGAGTTTGCCATACACTATTATTTTCAGAATCAGAGGGAGGAGGAGGAGGAGGATCAGGAAGAGGAGGAAGAGGAAGAGGAGGAGGAGGAGGAGGTTTGGTCCTGGAGGTTAACAATGAGAACTCTGATCCCTCAAATGTCAGTGTCCACCAGGTACTTTCCTCATAGCCCTTAACAATGGCTGATAGATGAGGGTCCGGCAGACAGCAAGAACATGATCACTCTGGGGTGCTCTGAAAGTCGAAGTTGAAAGGCAAGCCCAGTCCAGAAACTGCTCTCTCCAGAGCAGTCTTGCTGTTGGTCATTAACACTGTAGAAAACTCAATGTGATAGTTGATGGTAAGGTGGACATGCTCTAAATCATCTGGAAGACATACCTCAGGGTATGTGTGGGAGGGAGTTTCTAGGATGGGTTTATTGCGTTGGGAAGACCTACACTAAGTACAGGCAGTGGCATACTATAGGCTGGGGTTCTGGATTGAATAAAAAGCAGAAAGCAGCTAAGCAATCGGCAGCATCCACTTCTCTCTGCTTCCTGATTGCTGATGCAGTATGACCAACTGGCCACATCCTCCCTGCAGTGATGGACCCCTGAAACTGGGAGCCAGAATGAACCCTTCCCTCCTTAAATTGCTTTAGTCAGGTGTTTCTGTCACAGAAATAGGGAAAGTAACCAATATACCCATTACATAAATAACAGGGACCAACAAGATGACTCAGTGGGTAAAGGCCATTGCTGCCAAGGTTGATGACCTGAGTTTGATCTCTAAGACCTGTATACAGTAGAAGAGAACTGACCTCTACACTTGTTCTGTGACATATGCATGTACACATACACACACACACACACACACACACACACACACACTCTATCTATCTATCTATCTATCTATCATATGTATACGTGGGTGTGTGTAATAAAAATGGTTTTAAAAACCTGAACACAGCTGGATGACTCAGTAAAGCCATGTAACTACAGTCACATGGGCTGCTCCTGATTGAAAACCAGTGCCTGTGTGGTAGAAGCTAGAGCCCCATTCCTTTCCAGGAAACTCTACCATAAGATTCTCACTTTTGGTGAGAAAGCAACAGTTTGCTCCGCTCCTCCTGGAGTGGTTTGAATAAGAATAGACCCCAAAGGCTCATATAGTCAAATGTTTTGTCACCAGGGAGTGGTACTATTAGAAAGAATTACAAGGATTGGGAGGTTTGGCCCTGTTGGAGGAGGTGTGTCATTGGGATGGGGGTGACCTTTAAGGTTTCAAAAGTCCATGCAAAGCCCAGAGTTTCTCTCTCTACATATGGATCTGGATGTAGAATTCTCATCTACTTCTTCAGCACCATGCCTGTTTGAGTACCATGATGCTTTCTGCCATGATGATAGTGAACTAACCCTCTGAAACTGTAAGCAAGAGTCCAAGTGAATGCATTCTTTTATCAGAGTAGCCTTGGTCATGGTGTCTCTTCACATCAATAGAGCTGCCACCAAGACACCTCCCACAGTGGAGTCCAATTACATAACATTAAAAAATCCTTTTAGAATTTGTGTTTTATAGTCTCCTTCAGGAGAGTCAGTTGAAGTGGAGAGCAGGTGTTCCCTAAGCTCAGACTAAAAGGTGGAATTTTTATGTTTGGAGAAGCACCTCGATTTTGAGCAGTCAGGGAGATGCCCACAAACTCCAGCATCAGGGAAGGCAGAGGACTGTCAGATTCAAAGGTGTTAGGAAAACAGCCCTAGAGTCCAGGGATGTCAACACTCAGAGTGGCAGCAAAGATGATATAGCCAACCTGCCTTTGTGCACATGCACACTTACCCCAGGTGAACACTTACCAGCATCTTCCTGTAGAGCTCATCTGTCAGGAGCCAATCCATCCTCATTTACATCAGGTGATAGTGGGTTAGAGATGGTAGGACCCTCGAGGCTCCTGAATTCCATTTCATTAGCTCACATCCTGCGTTCAATAGTTCAACCTTTACTTTCTCTTCAACACTAAGGGCCTGCCATCGTTGTTCTTTTACCACGGGACTAACGTGTCAAGTTAGGTATTTGCACCATTTAGAAGAAGTTGTTATTTGACTTCCTCTCTCTGAAGCAACTATGCATTTCTTATCCTCCAGACCCAGAATTTGTTGAAGGCAGATATATAACCGAGGCAGAGCCGGCAGATCTGAAGGGGGAAACGGAAAATAAATCACTGGAACCCAGAATGTAAATGATAACTTCAGCAGATAAAAGTTACATTTTTATTTGCAATGAAACTGTAGCATAGTTGATATCCCACACCCCCAAGGAAATAATATCTTTGGGAAAAGCTGATCTAATATATTGCAGAAATTGAAGCCAGTATTTTAAAACCCTATATTTTTGCATTAAAACGAATTGTCTTGTCTACTGTTACTCAGAGTGATTCTTGTAGAGAGATAAGTAAATTAAATAGTTTACTTCTTTATTTGTATTTTGGTGATCAGTTCTAATCTGGGTTGAAAATCAAAAAGTCCAAAGCTCTTCTCATTAGCTTTTTGGTAGAGAAATAAACTTGATCATCATTGGCTGAGATGGGTTTAACTGGAAGCATGTTCTCATTCACTCATTTTCGATTCCTTGTCAGAACTGTGGAATACAGTCCTTTAGAGTGGACAAGAGCTTGACAATGAGCAAATAAATTCATTCGAAAGAAAGATCTATGTGCTGTGCATGTTGAAGTTAAGCCTTCTTGTTCACCATTTACCTCACACCATATAACTGGGAGAAAGCCCCAAGATGTTTCGTCATCTTGGGCATTTTTTGAAGGAAAAAAGAGCCAAGGACATTACCTGACAGAAATAATGTTTCTACATGAGGCAGAAAATATTTGTGAAGCTTCCTTCATGGCAGCAATTCCTCCTAAATCACTTTTATAAGAGCTGTGACTCCTTCCTTCTCCCTGCCTTTCCTAGTACCCTGGTTGTTTACCAGAGCTGTGGGTGGCTATTGATTGTCCTCAGGGATCTGCCACCCTAGTGAGAGACTACAATGCCAGAGCAGGGATCTGCAGGCAAGAGTGTCTTGTGCCTCCCATGTCACACTGCCTTGGACCAGAGCCCAGCAGATAAATTCCAAGAGAAAGAATGAAGCTTAATTTTCAAGCCCACTGACTCTCTGGCCTCTTTATAAAATCTGCCAGTCTGTGGAAGATCTCCTTGACAGGTGAGGGAAATTTGCTGTGCACATGGAGCTTGCTATGTGGTGTTTGGTGTTGAAGTTCAAGGAAGGATCTCGATTGTCAGCATGGGCAGTGTTCTGTTGCTGTCAGCTAGGGCCAGTTCTCAATAACTGAAAGATTTCAGAAAATGCCAAAAATAGAAGAAAGAGGAGAGAGAGAGAGAGAGAGAGAGAGAGAGAGAGAGAGAGAGATTCCAACTTCAGAGAGTTTAAACTTTAGCAGGTGTGAGGGGAGGGTGGCAATGCCACCGGCTTTGACCAAATACTTGTCAAAAGCAACCTGAGGAACCAAGGGCTTGTTGTGTCTCACAGTTTAAGGGTACAGTCTATCATGGAGGGAAAGCATGGTGGCACAAACATGAGGTAACTCAGCTGTGTCACACCCACAGTCAGGAAGCAGAGAGAACAATGCTGGTGCCCAGCTCTATTTTCCTTGGTTACTTTTTCTTCAGTCCAGGAACCTAAGGGTTGGTGTCACCCACATTCAGAATGAGCTGTCTCTCTGGAAACACCCTCACAGACTAGCCCAGAGATGTGTCTCCTAGGGGATTCCACACCCAGTCAAGTCAATGGGGACAGTTAACTATCAAGTTCGCCTTCTTTGTCTTTAAGTCAGAAAGTTGTCAGAAGGTAACACAGAGCATTGTTCTCTTTGTTTCCTCAGTTAATGGGTTTTGGAATGTTGCCCACATCCAAATTCCCTCTGATGAGATTCAGTGCCAATTACATATAGTATGTGGGTGACTTGGGACTACCGAAGCATTCCGAAAATGAAGTACTGCTCTCATACAAAGATGCCAGAGACCACTAGACAACTTTAGGCCTCTTGTTGGCTGAGAACTTCCTTGGTGCAGAAGAGGATAGAAGTGGATTTGGAGAGACCTGGTAGGTGTCATTCTAGTTCATGGAAATCTTAGGTCACTTGTCTAGCACGGTCCCTGAATGGGACATTGATGACTTGAGAGACAAGACGTTTTCTGCCAAAATTCTTCCAAAGGCACGGTGCTGAGTTTGAGCCTAGTCTTCCACAGAGGAAGAGGTGTTTCTTTATGTACTTGATAAGCAGAGTTGGATTTCATCAGTTAGAACAAGATGGGGATGTATTTTCAGGCAATAAAGTTCATTCTACTCATGGATGTTGTTCAATTTAATAGGACATTTTAAAATCATTGTTATTAACTAGAGGTGGTGACACACGCCTTTAATCCCAGCACTTCAGAGGCAGAGGCAGGGGGATAGCTTGGGTTCGAAGTTAGTCTGATCTACAGAGGGAGTTCCCAGAGAGCCAGGGCTAACATAAAAACCTGGTCTCAGGAAAAAAGAAGAATGTTGGGCAGTGGTGGTGCCCAGCTTTAATCCCAGCACTTCAGAGGCAGAGGCAGTATTATTATTATTTAAAAGACAAGGTCTTTGTCTATAATACAGACTGGCTTTGAAATCGTGGTCATGTAACCTCAGACACCTGAGGGTTGGAATTATAGGCATGTGTGTGCCCATATGCCCTTTAAAACATAGGTTTGTTTATTTGTTCCTTTATGTTTGTGATACTAGGGATGGAACGCTCTACGGAAAGCTATAATCCTAGCTTCCATAGGATTGTAAAACAAAATGACTTGATGAGCTGTAATATTTCAAACAAGCTTTCTACCCTGAATAAATATCTTAATACCAATTACCTAGGAATCTGATCATATTTGGGAATAGGCTTATATATAGTAGATGTGATTAGTTGGGACAAGTTCATATTGCAGTAACGTGGACTCCTTATTTCCTTGTCTAAGGTGACTGGTGTCCTCATGAGCATGAAGATGAACTTGAAGAGAGCCTGTAGGCCAAGAAGAGAGGACCAGCATAGTGCCATCCTTCAGAATGGGCCAGCCCTGCTTGCATCCTGACCTTGGATTTCCAGGCTTTACAACAGTAAGGCCATGAGTTACCATTATTTAGAAACTGGCTTGTGGCTACCCTGGCAGATGAGTACAGGAAGGGGATTGAAAAAGGCAACTTAGGGCCGTAGCAAGGATTGGAACGTCTTATGTGGTCCTCACCGGAAGAGAGAAGTGGGATCATCTGGTAGAAAAGAGACCTGTGCCTGGTATACTTCAGAATGCCATGGAGATGCCCACTACCATGAACGAATGTGAGACTGAAAAGGAGACAGACAATGGACCACGCAGGGGTTCTGCATAGAAGCAATGTGATCAGCAAGACAGGAACCTTGTTATCGACAGGCTTGAATATGCGGGAGGCAAGGCAGCAAAGCCCATTCATATGAGACAGGGTCTCACACTGAATCTAGGGCTAGGCTAGTTGTCAGCCAACCCTGGCTACCCACCTGTCTCTACAACACCACCCGCAGCAAAAGCAAAGCCCCAAAGATGGGTTTTTAAGGCCTGAATCTGATCAATAAGAAGGGGATGCTGGGGCTTCATTTTAGAAATTTTAATGTGTGTGTGTGTGTGTGTGTGTGTGTGGGTGTGTGTGTAAAGTTCTGACTCCATTATGAGTTTGCAGCAGGTCCTCCAGGCAAAGCAGGAAGTATCTATTCCACTGCTGAGCAGCTTTAGACATAAACTGGGGCTACCGCATGTGGATAAAAGCGCTGAGTAGGGAGAACTTGGCAAGGGACAAGCATAGTCTCCCTAGAATGTGTCCCTGAAGGGGAATTCTTGGAAGTGAGATTAGTGGGTGCAGCCCGTGTATATTCTTAGGTTTCTTAACATGTATCACCAATGACTTTGCCCGAGAATTGTGCCAATTTATTATGCCACACGGTCGCGCTGTATAAGTGGATCTTTTCCTATTAGATTTTAAAATCTATTTGCGTTTCCTGTTCTGAACTGTCTTCACTTTCCTGGGTTAAATCTTGCTTCATCAAGATAAATTAGTCTTGGCGTGCATGGCTTAATTTCCTTTATCAGAGTGGTACATGGCTCACTTCTTGTAGTTTAAGCCATAACCACTTCAACATCGCAGTCTCATGGCCGCCACTTGTTCCCTGAAAAGCTGAGACTCAGTCCGAAGCAGGTGGAGAGCAGAGGCTCTGTGTTATCCAATGATTCAGTGTGACAAGGAGCCTGGGGCTAGGCAGGCCACACTGGGACCTGTGATATCTGCTGTAAGCAGAGAAGAAAAAGGAGTAGAAACCGAGGCTGCAAAGAAAAAGAAGCAGGGCTGAAAGGTTGAAGCTTCCCTGATAGGTACGGCCTCCCTGATGCTGTGCTTCTGTTCAATAGTGCGCCCCCTCTAGGCCAACTGGAGCATGACCTGGTTATTCCAGGAGTCCCCGCTCACAAATTACCTGAAATTACCACCGGTCTTAGTCTGTTTGTACTGATCTAACAAAATACCCAATACAGGGTAATTTATATAAATACCGGAAATATATTTCCTACAGCTCAGGAGGCTAGAAGTCCAAGCTCAGGTCTACAGACTGGATGCTGAATGAAGACTGCTTTAGTGATGGTGCCTTGCTGAAAGGAGTAGGAAGCATGGAGGAAGGGGCATGACCAGTGCCCACGAGCCTTCTTACTGGGACACTAATCTACCCATGGGGATGTATGGCTCATGACTTACTCATCTCTAAAGGTCTTACTTCTTAATACCTATGTGAATTTTACTGGGACTCATGCATTCAAACCATAGCACAAGTCTAACGCCTTATCTTTCCGGTCACCTGTCCTGGACTACTTTCCTACAGCCTATGTATCAGGTGGACGCTAGCCTGGCCCACTGGGTCTGTCCATGTTTAGAAGGGTCTGATCCACATATTTGTGGTGGAGGATGCCTAGGCTTGGATGGAGAGATTGATGCAGACCAGCCTCAACCATGGGAACATGGGAACTGTTGAATTAACATGCTGGCCTTCTTCGCAACTCAACCACTTGTGGTAGGTTTCCCTCACAGCAGATCTAATTCATTGCCAAACAATGACAAATGCCACTGCCCATGTGACTGTTGCCCGGGGAGCTCAACCTACAAAGAGCAATCACATCCACTGAAAACAATTAGTAGAGAAGACTTTTACACTTACCTTGATGCGTCTATTATTCTTTAGAAGTACAGTTACTATGATGTAAACTCTACATTCTAATTAGTTTTTATGGGTGTAGTCATCCAATTAACAACATTTCTACAGAGCCCGATGAGCTCAGTTAAGGAAGAGGTGCGCATGCGCAGGCATGAGGCGAGGGATGATGGATGGTCCCACACATGTGGCGAATAAAACATTTGACAAGCAATCTTCTGTTTTTAATAACATGAAACATTGCGAGGAAAAAGGGACATGGAAGGAAATAAATCTATTTTTATAGATCCGGGGAAGCAATGGAATCTTTATGAGAAGAACGTGTATGCCTCCAATGAGATTATAATTATAGGTGATTTCAATTATTCCAAATAATTGAAAATCTCTAAGGTATTCTGCACCGTAAGTCTCCTAAGAAACAGACACACAGAAGAAGTCTTGCCAGGTTTCTGACCAAAGAGTATCCCAGAGCAAGATTCCACAGTCCTCTCTGCTTACCAAGATGGAACCTTATTAGAATTATCCAAGACACCAAGGTCAAACCAGGGTAGAAATTTATTACAAAGATGACAGAATATTTGATGTATAACCAGAATCCTTCTCTGTTGCTAAGAAAGTGGCTTCCGTTGTGCAATGCCTGTTGGCTGACTTTAGATTCTGTGGAAGCCTTCCAGCTGCCTTCAGAGGTGCCCAAGAGCTTCCTGGAACCCCGCTTCCTTAAGTGGGGCCAGCCATCCTTTGAGTAATACATTAATAGTGTGTCCTGAAAGATTGTCACACTAATATATCACTAGGGGAGCAACACGCTTTGGTTATGGATGACTTGATGAAGCTGGGCGGAACCTTTCACGCAGGGGTAGACAGGCCCTGGCTCTGATGCACTGTGCTGACCCCAGAGTGGATAGAGGGAAAGATTGTGGTCTCCTTTGTTTAAGGTCCAAATAGAGCTCTTTACTCTCAAGGTTCCTTGTAGATTATTCCAGAACATAATGTGTATTCTGACTGCCAGGTGATACAAGAACAAAGCTTATAAATTCTCTATCTAGAAAAGTCCTTAAAAGCCAAGGTCTGGCCTGGGGAATAATGCACACCTATAATCCTAGCAATCAGAAGGCTGAACACTGACACTCTTGAGTTACAGACCAGCACAGGATACATAGTTGGACTCTGTCTTAAAAATAAGAAGAGTAATTAAAAAATAAAATAAAAAGCCTGAATCTTGGTAGAGCCAAACTGAATATTTAGAAGCAATGTTCCCCTTCCAGAGGTGCATGCCTCAAACAGGGGCAAGCAATTGCTTCTCTGTAATTCCACATAAAAGTGTTAATCTTGGTAGCTCTTACACTCATTTCCAAAGTGGAGCTATGTGAGAGAGGAGAGAGAGAGAGAGAGAGAGAGAGAGAGAGAGAGAGAGAGAGAGAGAGAGAATGTGTTTACCCACGGGAAGAATGGAGGACAGTGTTGGGTATTATTTCTCAGGCACCCACTTTTGTTTTAGGATGGAGTCTCTCACTGACCCGGAACTCTCCGGCAGGCCTGGCTTCTCTAGTGCTGGGATTGCAGCTAAACACTACTGCTCCTTTCTAATGTAGATGCTGGGGACCATGCTCAGGTCCTCATAAGTGCACAGCAAGTACACTTTACCAACTGAGCCTTTGTTTTCCCCCGGAGCTGTAAAAAGAACCAACTTAGGGCAACTCAGAACTTTTTGTTTGCTATGGGTTCTAGGCAGAGAGCCCCATCTGTTCAGATCATTAAACTAAATCGTAATGTTACTCTTTGACACCCATATTGGATTCTGCTATGTAGCTTTAATTTTAAAACTATTTTAGAGTATATATATATATATATATTTCATTTTATATATATATGATGAAATATATTCACTAAATTGTCTTACGCAACTTGAATCACCACTGGAGTGATTGATGGCATCACCATTAAAATGATCAATGTCATCTTACTAGAGTGTTTTAAATTTTACAAAGAGTAGTCATTTCATTATGTAATTTCAATATCTCTTTTCACATCAACTCATAGCACAAATTGGATGTTTGTCATATCATCCTTTAACAGAAAAGGACCCTGACACTGGAGGGGCTGAGGGCTTTATCCAAGCCCCTTAGGCCCAGGTCAAGAGAAGACACATAGCTGCGCCTCTACATCAGGCTCGGTAGAAACGCTGCTAATTGGATGACTACACCTCTTTTCACTGCCATGTGCCTGCTTCCTCCACCCCAGGAATCATCCTAGGATCCCTGGAACCCCAAACAATCATGAGGGACAGGCCTCCAGGAAAGCCAGCAGCAGCTTGTGAAGTCCTGTTATGTGTACAGGTGTTTAGTTGGAGTTATTTACCACAGTCAAACAAACATTTGTAAAGTGTGTTTGGAAGGAGAAGAGGGGACCTGGGAGCACATGCTCAAACCCCTCAGTATTGTGGAGCATAGGCTGACTTAACGGCATGTTCATTCTGACCGCATGAGCTACCGCTCTGGATCACCCCCTTAAAAAGATTCATTTATGTGTATGGGTGCTTTATCTGCATGGATATCTGTACACCACAGTTAAGCAGGGGCTGAGGAGCTCAGAAACAAGAATTGGATCCCCTGGAACTTGGATCCCTTGGAGTTATAGATGGTTGTGAACCACCATCTGGGCACTGGGAACTGAACATAAGTTCTTCAGTAAGTGCAGCCAGTGCTGAATCTTCTCTCCAGCCCCTGGGCCAGCCCTTCAAGAATGATCCCTCCCCTCCCCCCCACACGTTCTGCAGGCTCCTAAGTACTAATGAGGTACATGCAGTAGTTAGTTCCCATTTCTCCCATTAATATGGCTTTCTCTATCAGGTCCCAGCTAAGAAACACGAAGAGCACATTTTTTTTGGCTTCCGAGTATAACTGATCACTATGTCTGAGAGCATGATTTCAGGAAGGACAATCAAGTACAAGGTCCAGCCTGCCTAGCTTCTCTGTCAAATTCTGGACCTCTTTGGAGTGATATTACACAGTCATATTCTGGGGGTCAAGGATGGGGAGGAATCTCACTATCCATGGGTGGTAATTCCATGGATGACCTGCATACTACCTGGGTGTGCCAGAGAATGAGGCTCCATGCAGGGTCAGGCCCAAAGAATCCAGCCAAGGAAAATACCCATGACCTTAGCATACCTTGAATTTCATAGAAGCAAGGGCTGTCTAGGTGTGAAGGATCCAGGTGTCTTTTTCCTGTCAATGGCATCAGCTTGTCCAGCTTCAGGGATTTGCAAGAGCAAATGGTGATTACTTAACAAAACACAATTTGGGTTTGTGCTGAGAATTAATGACTTTGTGTCTTCTGTGTGCACTAGAAACCAACACCTGTCCAGCTCCTAGGAGGCACAGACTGCTATCAGCAAAGTAGATTGGGATTCTATGGGCACATCATATTGAAGTCATATCTACAAAAACAGACCTGAGAACTTACCAAATATACCAGACTGAGACAGGGTGCAACACCCTCACTTGGACTTCATAAAGAGTTCACTGAACCCTCACTGACCAAACTGCCTACTGTGTGTTGTCAAAGACCCAGCAGGCAGACAACTCCTGGTTGTCCCCAGAGCTTCCGCTCAGCACAGTTGCCAATGCTAGAAGTAGCACCCTTGAACTTCCACCCATCTGCCCCCCACCTTGCTGCATTTGCTCATCTGGACCCAGTCCTGCACCTTGCCTGTATGTGCTGTGCCTCACGTCCACAGCCCTGTGCCTCTGCAGTTCTATGAGACTCTGGGACCCTGAAAGCTCAGCTCTGTGCCTCCAGCAGCTGTCCAACTGGGTTGGTCAATATCTCATTCCACCCCCTGCAGTGACTCTCTTAACATTGATATCAACTCTCTGCCTCCAGTGCTGCTTCTGAACCCTGCAGCCTTTTAACCCTTTGTAGCCTGCCATTCTGCAACTTACATGAATACCTATGGATGTAATTGCTGTGTCGTGTGTAATGTTTGAATTGAGAGTTAGTATTTGTAGTTAAGATTGGAATGAAAGAACTCATGCTTGCCAAAGGCCAGATATCAAAAGAAATTAGGATACTCACCAAGATGCAGCCAATGGAAGCCATATAGCTTGTGAACTGATAGTTACTCAGTAAATTCTGACAGGGTGGAAAACCACGTGTGTCCACGTTCCTGGCACAGTGTGATCACAGGGTTGGGGACTAAACCCAGGGCTTTATGTATTCTCTGTGTTGAATGCTCCACTATAGCTACATCTCCAGCCTTGAGTCTTGCCTTCGATTCTTGTTGCATGTAGCATGAGACTTGTCTCATTCAGTGAGGACACTATGGTCTTCCTACGTACATCCCTTCCAAAATCCATGTGTTCACAGTTGCCATGGCATTAAGATGCTGGGCTAATAGGATGTTATAGAGTTATGAAGGCAGAACTCTAGTGAATAAGGTCAGCACCTTTATCAAAGAGACTTCACCCATATTGTGTGCCATCTCAGCAGCAGAAAGTAGCCCTCAGCAGACTTCAACGCTAGCACCTTGGTCCTGGACTCCTCTGTCTCTAGAGCTTTGAAGAAATAAATATTCCTTTTACATATTACCTTGTCTTAAGTATTTTGTTACAGAGGCACAGATGAACTAAAGCAATGGCTAACGAGTTGACAGAACGGACTACTTTCCCTGCTGAGTTACCAGCAGCTACCTTCCTTGTGTTGGGCATGTAAGCACAGCGTGCAGTTCTGCCTCTGGGCTCTGTTCAGTCAGTGTCTGCACCGGCACAACCCTCAAAATGCTGTGAGAGGGTTTGAATCGATGGTTTGCTAAAAGGGTTAAATTAGTTTTCTCCATATGTGTGTGGATGAAAGCAATCCAGTCCAAAAGGTTTTCTTCTGGGGAAGATTTCAAAATATGAATCCAATTTCTTTATTGTATGTGGAGTTGCTTGTATGTTAGTTCACTTTTTGTCAGTTTTAATATATTTTTTAAATAAAATTAGCATGTTTCATAAAACCCACAAAATTTTTGGCATGTGAGTATTTATAACATCCTCTTATTACCTCGTAAATGTGCTTGGCATCTTCAGTGACATCCTTTTCAATTCTGATATTGAAAAATGAAGTTTTCTCTCTTTTGACCTTGATTAATTCATTTTATTAATCTTTTTAAAATCCAGCCCTCGGCTCTGTCAATGATCCCCACTTGTATTTGATCTCCATTTTATTGATTTATGTCTTAATCTCCTTCCCACCCACTTCACTTGGGCTTCGCCTACTTTGTCCAGCTCCTTAAGAAGGCCATCTCTCTAACTGGCCTTTCATCCTTGCCTTCTCCATCTTGTGAATTTACAGTCACAACTTCTCTGCTCAATAGCTTCAGCATCATCCCTCCTGTACTCTTAATTACCCTGATAACTTACCCACATGTTTCTGGGGTCAGTGTTTGGTCAGATTCTGTGAAGGTCTGTTGGATCAAACTGTTAAGGTTTTCAGATCTTTGGGCTATGCCCTCAGCCACCCATAGGCTTGTATTTTCATGCTTGCTTTAGTGTCTGTCTGTCGTCTGTCTGTTCAGGGTGCCCAGGATACAACCCTGGGTCTTGAACATGCTAGGCAAGTGCTCCACCACTGAGCTTCATCCTCAGCTCCTGTGTCACCTCACATGAGAACACTAATACATGAGTCGGAACTTGATCTTAAGATCTTATTTCGTGTTATACCCACCAGGTCTGTGTTTCCCAATACAGTCAGCCACTTGGAACTTAAGGGGCAAGCAGACAGGTAGGAAGTAAAACCATGCAGTCTACAAAACACATGCTCTCCACAGAGGTATTTTCTATTCTGTGAATGTAACACACACACACACACACACACACACACACATGCATGCACACACACACACACACACACTCACACACACACACACATTAACAGGGTACACCTCACTATCATGTTGCTAATTTATTTATTTAACTTTGCCCCCTTGGTCTGACTTATACAGTGAATAATATTTTGAATTCTCCTGTCGTTCGTTTGTTCTTCCTGTCTCTCTCAACTCTCACAATTTATGTGTTATAAAAGGTAAAGTGATTCTTGCTTAAGAGTTGTTTCGGTGTTTTTGTTACTAATTGCGGGTTTAACACTATTTTTTGCCATACGAACTTTTCTTTTAGCTCTGTTATTTATTTATTTTCTCTATAGTTCGGAGTGCAAGCCCCAGCTCCTTATTGTTTTCATTTGCCTCGGGTTTTTTGTTTGTTTGTTTGGTTGGTTTTTGCCAGTCTGTTTGGTTTTTTTTTTTTTTTTTCAGCCTTTCTAAATCACAGGGCGATGAGTGTGTTCATATATAGGCCCTTAATACACACATTCTAGTTGGGACTTACTTTGTGAATAACATTACAAGTCTTTTTGTTTGGGGCAGTAGGTTCAATCCGTCCACATTCACCAACATCACTGACACCTCTGGTCTGTAATGAATCATGTGAGGTTTCCATCTATCCACATTGCATATGTAAATGTCTGGTTCCATCTGTATGGGGTGTGTCATTGGTACTTAAGACAATCTAGCTTTTTGCTTGGGTACTTGTGTTTTACTTCTCCCCATGATCATCAGTTTGTCCTTTAACATTCCCGTTGGTGTCCTTGACTTCAGCTTCATATCTGTATCGTCAGATGAGCTAATCTTCTCTTTCCCTCTTCCCAGAGCCCTTATTTCAATGGGGTTATTTCTATTTTATCAAAAGATACACCATCTGGATGGTGATGTTTCTCTCCTTGTTTTAACCTTCCATCAATAGTTAAATCCAATTAATTCCTACTGTTGTTTTCTCAACATTTACTAGCTAGGACTGCATTAGATCCATGTCCCTAATAATTTCAAAGGTTTCAGTCCACCAAGGACAAACACACACACACACACACACACACACACACACACACACACACACACA
>JADRCH010000138.1:2263040-2315533 GCA_019843965.1 Rhynchomys soricoides | reverse complement strand
TCTTCTTCTTCTTCTTCTTCTTCTTCTTCTTCTTCTTCTTCTTCTTCCTCTTCCTTTTCCTCTTCCTCTTCCTCCTCCACCTCCTCTTCCTCATTTCTGGGATCTCTCCTCCTTGTGGTTTTCATCCACACACATTTCCCAGTCAGTTTTTGTCTGTTCACACAGCCAGGAAGTAGTTGAATCTGTAGACTAAGAGAAGATGAAAGAGCAAATGATTTGTGTGAAATTGAAAACACTTGACAGTAAGATCCAAAACATGTTTAATAAACCTTTATGAACAAAAATCTGTTCAACTTCTAATAAAACCAGACTGTCAGACAATGTCATAACCACATGCTTAGTTAAATTTTCTGTGGTCTATGGGATTTGAAGTTTTGAACAAAAGGTAAATCTTCTGTGTTGTAATTTACCAAAATTTCAATAATATATGTAAAAACTTTGTGTTCATTATGCTTTTCAGAGCTGTACAGGGTGATTAAAACAGAAAGGACTGAACGAGGCTGAGGCTGGATAATGCTCAGGTCTTCACCTTGATGGGAACTACTCAGGGTTCAATGTTCATAAATAATTTCTTAACAGTGATTAGAAATGTATTTATATGATAAATTTACATTTCATAATGAGTCTCCCCATTATGCAGATAATAAAGACAACTGGGATACACTTGTAGAAAATGCTGAAGTTTATTAAAGAAATAAATTATGAATCCAACTGACTCAAAATAATAAGTGTGAAGCATATTATTTATGTACTCAAGTAATTATTCTCCTATTTTCTTCTAATATCCTATTGTTATTAGAAATTTTATACCTTATTAATCTCCCCCTGCCTTCTTCCCACAGCATAACACTTGTTTTAAGCACACACCCATGCTCTCCCCACCCCTCCCATGCACAGGCATTTGCACACAAGCAAGACCCTCCCAAGAGAAGATACTGACATTGACAGAACATGGTAGCAGACTGCTATTCACAGAGACAGATACATTTCTAGAAGCATAATAGGCTATTTGCTAGCTTTATGCTAAACATATTACTTAGGAAATATGGCTCAGTGGTTAAGAGCATTGCCTGCACTTACAGAAGATCTGGGTTCAGGTCCCAGCAACAACATGGCAGCTCACAACCATTGTAACTTCAGTTCCAGGGAGCCCAGTGTTCTTTTGTGACCTCCGTGGGTGCTGTGTGTACCTGGCACATGTATATACATAGAGGCAAAGCACTCTAACACACTAAATAAATAAATCTTAAAAAGGACTGTGCTATGTGATTTTTAAAAATATATCAATTGGGAAAGCTTAACTTGGAGGGAGTCCTTGTGCACATGAAATAGACAACTAGAAGTTGGGGTGGTTTATTTTTGTACGAGTCTTTGAGCTTGGAAGGAATTTAAAAGGATTTTGAACAACAACAGTTGGCAGCCTGCAGGTTCTCAAAGTGTTTCCAGCCACGGAGAAGTCTTGACTAGATACATCTTCCTCTTAGAACTTTGTAATCCCCCATGAAATGCATGATTCCAATTAGTTTGATGCTACCTGAGGAAGAAGGGTCAACTTACTGACTGAGAGGTACAGTCTGTGCAGAGCACTTATTCTATACCCACGAATAGCCAGGGACAGGCCATATGATTAGTTTGCCTTATTCTATACCCACGAATAGCCAGGGACAGGCCATATGATTAGTTTGCCTGATGTTAAATCACACTTTCTCTTAAATGGAAATGTACAAAGGGGCAGAAAGAATATGTGTGACAGCTACCATTTCTGTGATGTTTTAGAGCTTATTTTAAAAAATATTTTACTTATGCTTGTGTGTATGAGTATTTTTCTGTGTTTATGCACCACATGTGTACAGTGCTCAGAGAGGGTAAAGGGGAGTATTCAATTCCTGGGAGCTTGGTTACAGGTGATTGTGAACCAGCACATGACTGCTGGGAACTGAATCTTGGTCCCCTGTCAGAGCAGCAGATGCTCTTAACTGTTGATCTATCTCGTCAGTCTGTTTTATGCTTTGTAAAGTTCATTTTTGGGTCAGGGGAGGTGGCTCAGTTGGTGAAGTAAATAGTATGTTTACTATGCAAGCATGAGGCCCTGAGTCTGGATCCTCAGCACTGGTAGTGTGCTACTATGGCCCCATCTTTGGGGGAAGGACAAGCACAGGGGTATCCTCACTTTCAATATCCTTGCATTCAAAGTTCAGTTTTACAATCTAGCTGAATCAGAAAGCTTCAGGCTTAACAAAACCCTGCCTTAAGCATATCAGTGGGAAAACAATGAAGAAAGGCAACTGAAGTCATCCACATGCACATGTGTGCAGTGTGTATGACACATATGCATATCATATACAATGTACATGTATGCATGCGCAAAGACAGATATGCACACCACACACACACTCACACACATGCACTCACACACACACATGCACTCATACACATGTGTACATGCACATATGACACATGCACATCACACACTTGTTTGCACACACTCACATACATACATGCACACACATGTGTACATGCACATATGACAATATTCATCTCACACATACATGTGTATATGTGCATATGACATGCACATCACACACATGCTTGCATACACTCACACACATACATGCACACACACGTGCATATGCACATATGACACATACGCACATCACACACACTCACACACATGCACACACACATTTATGTGCACTCTCAAATGAAGTATCTGAATCTTTTGACTTATACAGAATAGGGGTTCCTACCCCTGTCTAATCACTTGGGACCTGCAATTAAAGCAGCTTACTAAGAACACTTGGCAAATCTTTCAGAATAGTTTGTATGTGAGGTGTCCTGGACAGGCTCATGTGTTGATTGATTGCGTGGTCCTCTAGCTGATGTCACTTTTCCCGGGGGGTGATGAAAACTTTTGGAGGTAGTGATCAGTTGGAGACAGCTGGATGATATAGCCTTTGAAAGGTTTATTTGTTACTCTTCTGTTGGTGAGATAAAACACCATAACTAAAGCAACTTATAGAAGAAAAAGTTTATTTTGGCTTATGGTGTCAGAGGGAGAGTCCATAATGACAGAGACAGCATGGCATTAGGTGGCAGGCATAGTAGCAGGAAAAGGAAGTTGAGAGCTCACATCTGGAACAGCCACCATGAAGCAGACAGAGCAATTACAAATGTTATGAGTCTTTAAGCTCTAAGACCCTGCCTCTGATGAGACACTTCCTCCAACAAGGTTCCACCTCCTGAACCTTCCGAAACAGTGCCACCAACTGGGAACCACTATTCAAATGCCTGACTCTGTGGGGTATAATCTCATTCAAACATCCACTAAAGGTATCCTGTCAATGGCTCTTTTCAAGCTTCCTTCTCCCCCTTCTCATTCATCATCTCCTCCTCTGTGATAATCAGACTTCTTTAAGGCCCACAGCAATAGAACCAGCCTGCCATGGACTGAAATGTTCAGCTAACATACAACCAAATTGCTTCTCCCAGATATTTGCCACAAGGATGAAAGTCTGACTAGAACACTTTCTGTCTCCCTGGCCCATCTCTCAACTCACTGCTTTGATTTCAGTAGTTACAAACCCACACAACATTGTCTACTTAAAATGTGCTTAAGGAAGCCAGAAGTGAAGTCTTCCTACCACAGAAAGCTTTACTAACTTAGTCTAGATGGGCTATACTTCACAGACAGATTTGGGAAACAGATAGAAAAAAAGAAATCAGGGAGTGAAGAAATGGAGCCAGCGATTGATATCCAGCACTGGACAAGACTCTTCATCTTTGCACAAATCCAGCAGTGCTGGTGAGAGTTCTCTCCATTTTCTGATGCAATTCAGTCTGGATGCTCCATCAAAGAAGCAAAGGTCCTTGAAATTTCTAGCCTCTGAGATGATGCCTGAGCATGTTTCAGTCAACATACTGAGATTTCCAAGGAAGTCTGAAATCACTGAAAACATTTCTCTCCAAACTATTTTCTGGAGTGAATTTCACTTCTGCTCATAAGTCTTGATCAGATCAATATGAGCGCAGTGCTCACACTTTCTGACACCTTCATCTAAATCTAAATCTTTTTTTTTTTTTTTTTTTTGCTATGGGAAAATATCTATCTTTAAAACAGGAGTGAAGTGTATTTTTCTGAGTTGAAATAGTTCACACAGAAAGCGATATGATTTTTTTTGTCATATGTAATAGACACTTATTATTTTACCCACAGAAGAGTGAGATTTGATTCCTGCCAAGGAAGGGTCAGTGGTAAGAACTTTATGAATCTCAACTCCCTCGTTAGGTTTTGTCAAGTAAGGTCAATGCTTACGGGTCTGCTCTGAAACCCACCACTGTGGGCATGCGTGTATAGACACACAGACACATAAACACACACAAAACAAGCATGCTTGCACACATGAACAAACATGTACAGACTCATGTGTGCACACTTATACATACACATGCACTCACATTTGTACACATATATGCACATGAACACATGAATGCATGCATACACACATGCACATACACGCACACACAAATGTGCACATATACACATTCAAGTGCACACATATGCACACGTGCACATATTACATCCAGGAGAATTCAAAGATTTTTACAGCATATGACAGATTCAGTAGTCCTTGTACATTTTTATACTGACTTAAACCTTTATTGGGCTCTAACACTAGTATTTCAGATACAACATTCAGACAGGGAGAGTTATTTGATATTACTCTTTTTATGCCATCCTGGGAGCTGTGCACTGGAAGTTAACACCCAATTTCTGGATTCATAGCTTACGGGTAGGAATATATTTCAGACAGATATTTGATGCCTACCATAAGCATTGATTGATTGGAATCCACTTGCTGAATTTTGGGAAATGGCAATGAGGATCAGAAATGTTAGCTATATTGTGATGGAAAGGGTAATTAATATTTTTAAACATGTCACTCCCAGATGCTTTATAATCATCTGATGTCTAAGTTTGTATGTAGGTAAACCATGTTTTCTTTGTACCCTCTGCACACATGCTGCCCATGTCACCCAACCTGTAGTTGCACTTTAATATACATTAAGTGTACTCTTCTTCAACTGTAAAACTTTCAATTTATACACAGGTCACAAAATAGCTCCCCCAGAATTCTCACTGGCTACTCAAGCTAAAAACAAATCATTGAAATTTTGGAGTTCTGGTAAAAATTCCTTCTAATCAAGAAAACTCATTTCCTGGGATCTGGCCCTTGGCACTCTGGTATAAAAACGAAGCTGAACTGGCTGGGAAAACTAAGTGGGAAGGAGTGTACCGTGCGGTCCTTTTGTCTAGTGATAACCTCCTCTACACCTTAACAAGAACATTGTGCTTAATTTCAATGAAACATGGCACTAGGCTGTTTTGTTTCTGACTTTGATGAAAGGTGTAGCTACAACCCTTCTCTTCAGCTTCCTTTCCACGCTAAGTCCATTGAGATAATATTAACTTTAGGGTTTGTGTGTGTGTGTGTGTGTGTGTGTGTGTGTGTGTGTATGTTTGATGTAAACTTGGTTTCTGTCTTTGCTCTCTTAGCTAAGGACTTCAAACTTCCATTTTGTGAGTGTGTGTGTGTGTGTGTGTGTGTGTGTGTATGTTTGATGTAAACTTGGTTTCTGTCTCTGCTCTCTTAGCTAAGGACTTCAAACTTCCATTTTGTGTGTGTGTGTGTGTGTGTGTGTGTGTGTGTGAGAGAGAGAGAGAGAGAGAGAGAGAGAGAGATCTTTTTATCCTTCCTGAATCCATCATCTAGAAGCAGTTAGAGAACTGAATTCCAAGCATAAATCTATCTTCTCAAGACCCAGAGACTTGCCTTCAGGTCCCCTGAGAACACTCCGTGCATGGTAATGGGGCCATCAGAACTCCACAGCCTGTGGATAGTGGCCAGGACACAGGCCTCCTCATTGTTTGATTTGTTTACCCTGAATATTAATAATATTAGTAATTATTAGAAAACAGTCAACCCTCCAATATTTTAAGTTTTTTTATTATATGTGTGGAAAACAAAAACGGGTATAACTCTTAAATTTTTGGATGTTATACATGTCTACATCTTAGAATTACACAATTTTAACATTATTCTTAAAGTGTATCTGATGGAATCTAATGGGATCTGGTATTGTGGTGACTTGAGAGCTACCACCATCCATTTAAAGACTATACAAAGTAAAACCAGGTGCTGGCACATAACTGTAGTCCCAGCAGTTGTCAGGTTGAGATGGGAGAATTGGAAGTTGGTGGCCATCTTGGACTACTAAATAGTTCAAGGTCAATATGAGCTATAGAGTGAGACATCACCCTGAACAAATAAACATGCAGCTGACACTCTAGCAATATGGCCTGAAAGAGCACATTCTAGAGTCATTACAAATACCTGCTTCCTTCAGCAGATACCTGTGTTCTCACTTCTGCATACAGTTTTCTCCAAGGGTCATTTATTCCGTCATTGAGAGCGTGAATCAGCCTTTCCGACTCCACCATTTCAAACAGTTTTCAACTCATTGTGATTTTAAGGCTCTATTTATGCTGGCCAAGGCTATTTTAAAAGCATTGCTTTTTAATATACAATGGATCCATACAGAGTTAACGTAACACATTTTAATAAGTAATTCTTGAATTCATATAAACTTTCATTGAGGAGATATCTTTTAGTAAAAATGGATGAGTGTTTTTGCAATTGTTTATATGCCCATGCACGACTATGGATGGATATGTTACAGGTAAAAGGTAAAATGTGGTACAGTTCATTCCAAAACATAGTCAAGTGCTAAGATAGCGTGTTAGCATGAGCAAGGAGACAGAGGAGTTCCAGGGGAGTATAACTGGACCAGGTTTTAGTTTTTAGAAGTTTCTTGGTTTTGTTTGTTTTGCTTGTAGGGGTGTGTGTGTATGTGTGTGTGTGTGTGTGTGTGTGTGTGTGTGTGGTACTGCTCACACTGAGTCTCTCATATCAATAATCAATCAAGAAAATGCCCCATAGAGATGCCTTCATGCCAATCTGATGGAGACATTTTCTCAATTGAGGTTCTGCCTTTCTCAAATGACTCTGGCTCATATCACATTCACAAAAATCTAACCAGTGGACATTGGCACTTCACCTTTTGAGAACTGTCTGTATATGTCATTATCTCATATGTAGACTAGGTTGTTTGATTTCCTTGTATTTGGTTTTTAAAATTATGTATATATCTATATCTCCATGTCTGATGTGTAGGTAACCAAGCTCTTTCTCTGTTAGTCTTTCCACAGTTTCTTCTTTTATCATGCAGAAGGCTTTTGATTTCATGGAATTCTATCTGTCAGGTAGTATTATTTCCTGAGCAGCTGAGATCCTTGCCCATTCCCATGTCTTGAAGTCTCCCACTTTTTCCTCTCACTGCTCTAGAGTTTCCGATCCCTGTTCCTTCAGGAGTAGATTTTTGTACAGGGTGAAAATAGAGATGTCACTTCATCCTCTGCACGTGAACATACAGTTTTTCACTGACTGAAGAAAGCATCTTTCCTCCAATGTGCATTTTTGGGCATTTTCTGTCAAAAATCAGGCTGCTGAAGCTGTAGGGACTCACATCTAGATCCTCTATTCTGTCCAGTTGATACGTGTGTCCATTTCCATGGCTGCGCAGTATTCGCTTTTTAAAAGGCTCTTTCCCTGGTGGCTGGCATTCTCCATGAGACACTTTCCAAATACTTTTCTCACTCTCTTTACAAAGCAGGAGCAATGTGGGGTCTTCACTGTCACCATCACCTCCCCTTCACTGCAGGTCATTTTACACCTATTTATTGTTCCTCTTTCTCCATGTTATACAGATCCCCGGTCTCTGCATGGAGATTCCACCAGGCCCAGATGGGAAACATTTGGGAAAACTGTGCCCAGCACTAGCATGGCCATGTTTGCACAGGCCACCTTCAGATATTCTCCTGCCATCTCCAAACAACCTAGCAAACAATGTGCACACATGCTTACATTGCATTCGCTACCGTGGACCAGCTAGAGATGGTTCGAAGTGTACAGGCAATGGCAGGTTGGTCGTAATGGTATGCCGCTTTATATACGAGATGGAGACACCCGTGGATTCTTTTTTTTAATCCTGAAACCAATCCACACAACCCCAGTCAGTGAGAAGAGGTTTTAATTCTGGGATCTAAGGGGATCTCAATAGAAGGTGCCAGCGTTTCTCCTTCTTTTCCTCTTTCTTGGCCTCCTTTTTTCTTTCCCTCTCTCCCTCCATTCCATCCTCCTCTTTTCCATTCTCCTTTCCTTCTTCCCTTCCCCCCTTTTCTCCCCTCTTCTCTCCTTCCCTTCCTCCCTGTCTTCTTTGTTTCCTACAGCTTAGGATCTCGTGTATCTTAAGCAAGGACTCCACCTCTAAGCGCTACCATTGGCCCTAATTCCTGAAGGCTTCTATTCTTAGCTCAAGGGTCACCTCACTGAGAACACTGACTCTTCCTCTCAATTACAGTTCAGTGCTGACCTTCCACCACTCCTGACTCATCTTTTATTTCTACCTCTTCTTTAAAAATAACAGTTAGTATCTTAATACATTTCAATTTATTTGTGTATTACAGTAACAGTTCATGTTAGGCTCTACAAGTCCAGGGGAATTTGAATTTGGGCTTTGCTGACATACCCCACACAACAAAACAGTACTGAGAACTTAGGCATTCAATAAATATTTGCTGATTGAGCAACTAAACTGTGAATGGTTCTGCCCATTCCTTCGTTGCTGAAAGCAGTGCTGACTTCCAATAAGCACATTAGGATTTTGAGTGGCTTGAAGCACAATCAATGCAGGAAGCTTCACCTGAATTCCTAACTTGTCTTAAGAATAAAAGTTTAAAGAGAAACTCTGCCAATGTTATTTTATGACTATTTTCTACAGGAATGGACAGAGAGCTAGCACAAGCTCTCTTCCCAGCCTACAGCTGAAGATGCTGAGGAGGAAGGAAGGCGTTGTACGGGTACAGAGACAGCAGATGAGACCATGGGAAGCTGCAGGCAGGCAAGTGACGGTGTGGCCTGGCTTCAAAAGAAAATAGCAGCCTAGCACAGATATATGATGGTGGGCCTCACTCATACATAAACGTGCCCATGTACATGCAAACACACACACACACACACACACACACACACACACACACACAGAAAGAGAGAGAGAGAGAGAGAGAGATGATGATGATGATGATGATGATGATGATGATGATGATCTTCCTCAATTGCTCACCATCTGTGATGGTTTGTATATGCTTGGCCCAGGGAGTGGCATTCTGTTGGAATAGGTGTGACCCTGCTGGAGTAGATGTGTCACTGTGTTATGTGGGCTTTAAGAGCCTCATCCAGGCTGCTTGGAAGTCAATAGCCTGCTAGCAGCCTTCAGATGAAGATGTAGAACTCTCAGCTCCTCCTGTACCATGCTTACCTAGATGCTGCCATGTTCCCACCTTGATGATAATGGACTGAACCTCTGAACCTGTAAGCCAGCCTCAATTAAATGTTGTCCTTTATAAGACTTGCCTTGGTCATGGTGTCTGTTCACAGCAGTAAAACCCTAACTAAGACACCATTCTATATGCTGAGGATAGCCAGCTTGTTTCAGAGATCCCCTGTCTCCCGAGGGCTAGAATTACATGCAGGAAGCCAAACCCACCCAGCATTTATGCAGGTTCTGGGGATATGAACTCCAGTCCTCACACTTCTGTAGCAAGCACTGAGCTACAGTCTCAGTCCTCCTGTTTTTCGAGGTTTCACCATTTAGCCTTTGCTGGCCTTAAACCTCTGGCTGCTTACCTGTTCTAGTTTCCCTTTGTATTGCTGGGTTTGGCTGGGTAATGTCTGTGGGACAAAGTCCAGGAATGTGGAAGCCTTCCTGTGACAGGCAGGGGCTGTTCTGGAGGCCTCTTGGGGGTTGAGTGTTAACGAGAAAGAGAATGAGTTTCTAAGGAAAGTGGCAGCAGGTGGATGTAGATATGGGAAGTGAATGCTCATGACCCCTCCAATGGTCAACAAGTGGGACTGCCACTCTGGGTCATGTCTCCATGGGCTCCTTTCCTGGAGAACCCTCCCCTTCTTTAGCCCACCTAGAATAGGCAAGCTATGGCCTTGGCCCCATTACTTCATAATAAAATTGACTTTCTGAGAAGGTGGCATTTCCAGGGGTGGGAATTGTCTCTAAAAGAAACATTAGCCAGCTGCCAATCAGAAAATAACATCCAATGTAAAAGGAAAGGGAAGAGACAAGAGGTGGGGAATGAAAGACAGAACACAGTGCCCTGAGCCCAATGAGAAGAAACAGGACAGAATGAGAAAGAGAGAGACAGAGTCTCAGAGAGGATGCAATGCAAAGAAGAGCAAGCAGAGCCACGTGCTTCCTGATAAATGCTTAAACTTTAAAGCAAATGGCAGAGCAGAGGAATGAAGCAGAGAATAGGTGCATCCAACATTACTTCAGAAATTCAGATTAGGAACCTCCTCAAAGGCAGCAACAAGGGATCAAAAGATGAAAAGGGTAATAAGAAGGCTGAGACATAAAGGATGAAGTGTGTGCACATGCCAGAGCAGAGGGATGCACAGAAGCATACACAGGCAACGGTGGTGTGTGTGATCCTACAGGATCCTGACTATATGAATAAGAGGGGGGAAAGTCCACTACCTGTAATTTAACTCAGAGACAAAGATAGAATGCTAAGGGCTTTGGGAAAGGAAGAGCTGGTAACTCACAGGGTAGTGAGGATCAGTGTGTTCTGCACTAAGAACAGGCTGGCAATTGGGACATAATTCACAGTTAGCAGAGCTCTGGGTCCAATGCGGAAGCTATGTCAGCCAGTGCAGACATAAGGCTCAGAAATCTCCTTTCTCAAAAATCTCTGAAAGCCTCACAGGAGGGTGCACTCCTCAGGGGGGACTCAAAGTGACAGCGACTAACTAGAGGAAAGGTGAACTACCAGGTAAACAAAACACTTGATTAAAATTAGAGTTCTACAAACCAAGAAACACCAAGGACATCTGGGACAGAGGAAGAGGGATGAGGAGAGAGTATTAAAAGCTTTCTGAACTAAAAATGCAAAAGACCAAAACTTTAAAAATACTTCAACTGAGTTGAGTTTTGATTTTAGAATGACTAATATGCATACATAATTGCCTATTTGTTTTCAGAATCATCCATACAAAGGAATATCTTCTTGCCTTTAATCCAAGTCTAATGTCTTAGTTCTTTGAGAATTTCGTACAGTGTGTTCTGGTCATGCTCACCCCTCCCCCAACTCTTCCCAAATATACTTCCCTCCATCCCCCCCAATTTGTGTCTCTTTTTTTTCACTCATCAAGTCCCAGTCTAACCTTGTCAAGAAGCATCTCAGGAGTAGGTCAAGGGTTTGATACTTGCTGATGTTGTTGTACCTGTGGGCTCCTCTTTCTGTGCTGCTTGACTGTGGACCAGTGTAAAGTAACCAAGGCCAGGCAGGGATGGACAGGCTGTGCAGTCTGCTTGGTTTTACTTCATTTTCTTTCCTTCCTTCCTTCCTTCCTTCCTTCCTTCCTTCTTTCTTTCTTTCTTTCTTTCTTTCTTCCATCTTTCCTTCCTTCCTTCCTTTCTTTCCTTCTTCCCTCCCCCTCCTCTCCTTTCCTCCCTTTCCCTCCCTCCCTTCATTCCTTCTTTTCTTCTTTTCTTTCTATTTTTTTTTTTTTTTAAAGCAGAGTCTCACTGTGTAGCTCTGACTGTCCTGGGTGGAACTCACTGTCTAGACTATGGTGTTGATCATATATGAACTGAGATTTCTAGGAATTTTTGAATTTCTTCCTTGATTTCTTCAATGAACCGCTGATCATTCCAGAATATATTCTTCAATCCCTATGTATTGATATAGTCTCTGTAGTTTCTCTTGCTATTGATTTCTAGTTTTATTTCATTATGCTCTAATAAGATAAAAGAAGTTATTTTTATTTGTATTTGTTAAGATTAGATTTGTGGCCTAAAATATGATCCATTTTAGGGAAAGCTCCATAGTATGCAGAGAAGAATGTATATTTTATAGCTGCTTATATTGAGAATATTAATGAAGACTCTGTAGAGGTCTGTTGTTTGTATAATTTAATGTAGTAGTAGGTATAGTTAAATGCTGAAATTTACTTTTTAATTATTTTACTATTATTGTACACATTATAGTGTATGTAAGTATATGTGTGGACACATGTGCACATGCAGATGTGCACTGCCACATGCTCATGTTTCTTTTTTTTTTTAAGCAGTCTTTACATTTTAGAGATAGGTACTGTCAATTCTTCTGTTGGTTGTTAAACTACCCTGGCAAAAGCATCTCAAACAATAAAGGGTTTACTTCAGCCCACAGTTGAGCCATCTACCATTATGGCAAGGAAATCAGGGTGGCAAGGGTTTGGAGCAGCTGGCTGCATGATGTCCTTCATATGTTTGCCCCAGCAAAACCCCATCCAAGTGACTTTACCAAGAACCCTTAAGTTTCCACTTCAGATGCATGCCACTGCTCATGTGGGTCCCAGGGATCAAACTCAAGTCATCAGCTTTGGTAGCAACAAGTGCCTTTACTCACTGAGCCATCCTACTAGCCCAAAAGTCCTTTCAAATGAAATCTTCAGGACCACACAAAGAAAAGATCAATTACTATAACAGCAATAATACCAAACCAAACCACCTGCAGAAACACACCAAGACGACTGAAGCCTAGCACTGTACCACGGATGAACAAGGAAAGGGAAGAGGTAACATCAGGAAGGATGGGAAGCTAAAATGGATGCATTTTGCATTTAAGCTTTACTGTTTAGTTATGTAAAAATTCTGATGAATAGCAGCTTGCCAAAATTTAAATCTGACAGTTGACTATAAATTACATTTTTTCTAGTAAATTCTGGACCTGCTTATTTTGTATTTTTTTGTAGATGACACACTGTGCCAATTATTTCTAGCAAAATCAGCACAGCAAAGATTGTGTAAGAGCACATTGGATTGCTCGTCACAATCATGGGCATTTGTGTCAAGAGCATCATTGTGTAAGGGCATATTGGATCGTTAGATCCATGGACATTTATGTCTAGAGCATCATTGTATAAGGGTACATCAGGTTGTTAGTCACAATCACGGGCATTCCTGTCAACAGTGGGAAATCTCAGCCTCCAATTTCTGAACCTTAGATGGACAGAGCATTAGGGAATATCCCTCCAGGGATCCAGTGCTCAAATCAAGGTGCCCAGTAAAGGGGCAACTCTAGCCCCTGCTTCCTGCAAAAGAATTACAGGCTGCTATAATTGTTTCTGGTGTCCAAAGCCCCCAACCTCATAATTCAAACACATTCTACAAAAGCACTCATAAAAGGAAGAGAAATAAACACAGGATTATTTAAAGCTCTTTAAATGGGTCCTAAACTACAGTCCTGGAAACATTTAATGCTGGGCACAGTTCAATGGGAAATAAAATGTCCTGAGAAGAAGTGGGGCATTTTCTGACAGGTGAGCATCCCCTTACCCCGAGGAAAGGTTCTGTAAAATAAGTGCTTCTAAGTATGTGGCACCCAGAACACGCACCTGGCCCCCTTCCTTTTATTTGACATTGTTTCCTGCAGAGTTCTGGAATATTACAGTATGAGATGGATTTTGGCTAGCTGTAAATTCCCTCCCCCTTCCTTCTCTCTCCATCCCTCCATCCCCCATCTCTCTCTCTCCATCCCTCCCTCCCCATCTCTCTTTCTCTCTCACTTCCTTTCTCCTTCCATGAACATACCTAAACATACTACATAAATTTTAATTTTTTAAAATTAACTTTTATTTTATGTTTATGGGTGTTTTCTCCTGTATGTATGTGAACTATGTGCATGCGGAGGCCAGAAGAAGGCATTGGATACTCCAAAATTGAAATTATAAATGGTTGTAAGATGCTGTCGTGTGGATGGTGGGAATCAAACTTGGGTCTTCTTGAAGAACAGCAAGTACTTTTACCACTGAGCCACTTCCCTAAGCTAGCTATATATACTTTAAGCATAAGCAACTAAATTAGTTAAGTAACAAATAGTCAAACAACTGTAAGTCTCTAAGATAGGATCCTTCTAAATCAATCCAACATTCAAACTGACTTTAGTTTTTCTAAGTTGTAAATAACACTGCATTGTTTGTCTGTATAAATACATTTCTTCTTCATGCTCTCATCCATATTTAGAGTTTCTACCTTGGGCTAGATTCCAAGGCAAAATTATTAAATCAAAGACTATGAACAGGTTAGAATCTTGATGCATTGCCAAACTGATTCCAAAGGCAGTGACCCTTGTACACTGTTACCCACCATGTGTGGTCTGTGCACAGAACCTCACTCTCAGCAGCAGAGTAAGATTAAAATGGTCTCTTATTTTAATGAGGTCATTAATTTCATACATGTTCTTATTCCTTGCCTGCAAAGACGGTGATAAAGACCCACAGTTCTTCTTGAGGGACTTACAGGAAGTCTCTGGAGTTCAGAGCATTTCATCTGACATTAATCTGCACTTCTCTCCAAAACAGCCTGTTAAGTACCAACCCCAATTCCATGTGAGAGGCTTGACTTAGGTCCCTTCTCAAGACTACCTCTGCTCCAAAATTGTTTGAATAGTTTTAGAGGGAGAAAGGTTACATGGTAAAAGAGAATACATTCGGGGAGGCTGGAGAGTTGGCTCAGAGGTTCAGAACACTTACTTCTCTTGCAGAAGACCTAGGTCTGGTGCCTAGCACCAACATGGTAGTTCACAATCAGTTGTAAATTCAGTTTCAGAGGATCTGATGCCCTCTTCTGGCCTCTACAGGTGCTAGGTAGATATGTGGTGCACATACATGTTTGCAGGCACTCATAAATACATATCAAAATCTTAAAAAAAAAAAAAAAAAAAAAAGGACAGAGTTCTCCACAGTACAGCTGCCTGGCCACATGAAGTTCCCCTGGGAGTAGATGCAGCCCCCTCCAAGCCATGTTTGAGTGTAACCTCATGCAGGCACAAATAGAAGGAGCCTGCTCCCTTCTTTAATCCCATGTCCCTAGAGGAGAGCTTGCATTTTTTTAAAGACTTTTCCACAGTGTACCTGATCAAAGAAGGTGAGAGAAATGTTTCACAAACATGGGAGGAACATGATGCTGGCCAGGCTGAATTTACTGATGTAAATTCAATTCAATTCCACCAAACAGAGATTCTACATTCAATGCTGATGTTCGAGGAGGTAAAAAGATTTATTTCTGTGGTTGGATGGCTAATGTATGGGATATAAAATGAACCCTGCTCAAGTTTATTCCAGAGGAGGAAGCAAAAGACTTGGGAAGTGAGTTTGTCGTGTACACTGGGAAATTCTCAGGGACACACCTCTATAACAAGTGTGAAGATGAATAAGTGAAGGACCCCTGGGCATCTTCAAAGGGATATGTGATTTCTCTTCAGGAAGAGAGAAATCTCTTTGTATATAGGGAGAGATTGGATCTTGTGTGGTAGGAGCAGAGCCCATGGATAGTGACCAGCATGAACAGCGGAACCTAAAGGTATTATGGGAGTTCTCTGGCCTGTACAGACCACTAGAGTCATCCAATGGCTTGTGGAGTCTCTGAGAATGAAGTAGAAGCACACCATGGTCTTACTTCCTCTGCAATAAAGAAGAAATGGCCCAAGTCAAGTGAAAATAGTCTGATTTGAATCACTCAAAGTCAGCTTCTTCCATAATCCCAAGACTTGAGCTAGAGGACACCCATAAACCTTGGATGAAGAAGAGATGAGGTCTCCTTGAGATGGGGCTATAACCTATGGATGAAGAGGAAGTTGGGTCCTCTTTATATGGGACCCATAACTCTTAAATGAAGAGGATCGTGTATCCCATTGAGGAGATCCATAACCCTTGAATGAAGAAGAGGTTGGGTCCCCTCAAGAGGGGACCAATCACTGTTGCCAAACAGTTACTGTGATCATCTTCATCCCAGACTCTTCATAGGGATCTGCAGAATTCAGCGAAGTCAGTTGTACAGTGATGAACTGGAAGTAGAGACTTCCTGGGGATTGTTAGAAAAGGGCTGTGAAATGCTGTCTGTCCCAGCAGACATGCAATATGATGACAATCCACTAGAGTAGGGCTGTGGATGTCAGGTGGGTGTGCAGGTCCATCTAGCAGGCCAATGGGTCTTCAAACAGTCCTGTATCTGTTTCTCCAGACCAATAGGAATTCACCACCATAATGGGTACACCCTACTGTGTCAGGATCCCCATGTCATGGTCTTTGGAGTCATCATGGGCTCTGGGCAATCATAGGCCAATTTCTTAACCTCTTTGTACCACAAACTTCTCATCTGTAAAAAAGTGTAATCACCATGACCATCCCACAAGTGCTGTGAGGAGCTAGTGAAGTCAGATATGTATAACTGCCTGTTCAGCATAAACCACAACACATATATGTGCACACACGTGAAACAAACCCTAGAGAAATAAATTTATTCATAAATATTTTGGCTCACATGATGGCTAGTGCTGTCAACTTGATAGAATCTAGAATCACCTGAAGCTTGGACCTCTGCAGGTACCACAGGGCACTCATTATCTTGATTGTGTTAACTGAAGGGAGAAGACATGTCCATTTTTGGTGGGATCATTTCCTGGGCTGGTATCTTGCACTGTTTAAATAGAGAAAGAGGACTGAGCAGTGGCAAGCATCCATTGTTCTCTACTTCCCAATTGTAGACATTATATGGCCAGCTGCTCCAAGCTCTTGTCACCTTGACTCCCTGCCATAATGATGGACTGCTGAGCTGCAATCTGGAATAAACCCTCTTTCATTTGAGCTGTTTTTCCAGAGAACTTTATCATACTAACAAAAGAGCGACTAAGACAGTACCTATGTCTAAAAGATAATGTTTAACAAACTTTAAAAGCTACATCCATAATAACAAATATCTGAGTTTGAATTTCTGCACTGTTAAAATTATTTTAAGTTAAATATTTTCATTCTCTTTTATGTGTATGTGGTTTAGCTGTGCACCCTCAGTGGTTAGAAGAGGGTATCTAATATCCAGGAACAGGTGTTACAGACAGTTGTGAGACACCAATGTGGGCGCTGGGAGACAAACCTAGATCCTTTGGGAAAGCAGCTAGTGCTGTTAACTACTGAACCATCTTTCATGCCACATATTTTAAGTTTTTCAAAATCAAGATTAATAGGAGCTGGAGAGATGGCTCAATAGGTAAAGTGCTTACTATACAAACATGAAGACCAGAGTTTGGATCCCCAGTTGTCACACAAAAAGCTGGGCTCAGCAAACACATGCCAGTAACCCCATTGCGGAAGGTACAGAGACAAGCCAATCCTAGAGCTTCTCTGGGCTTCTAGCCTAGCTAAAAAAGCAAGCTCTAAATTGAGAGAAAGAACTTTTCCCTAGAATAAGTTGGAGAACATTAGACAAAGATGCCCAGTGGCAGCTTCTGGCCTCTACACATGCATACACAGGTGATCAAAAACATATGCACATAGCATACACATGTGCACACACACATTATATACATGTATGCATATATGTGTACACATATCAGTACACAGCAATCAGCATATCAGTTCTCTTTTAATTCTCATTTATCTATTAATTATTTGTCCATCTGTCTGTATCTATTTCTTTTTTTATTTTAGTTTCTCTTGGGTAAATGCCCATTTCTCAAATGTCTATGTTATACAATAAGTATATGTTCAACTTTGAAAGAAATTGCCTAGAAATCTCCCAAAGTGGCTGTACTATTTCACATTCCCTCAAGCAATGTTCTGGCAGCTCTTGGCTGTAAGTCATTTATCTGAGGAGTGTGCACTGGAGTGGCCTCCCCTGTGACCACATCAGCTGGACATCATTTCAACTGTTTCTTCAGTGAAGCATCTGCTCAGAGCATTTTTATTCTATTTGAGCTGTTTGTCTTTCATAATTACACATAATGCATATAATAATGCATACATGACAAAGGGTCATCTTCTTGCCCTTGTCTCTCTTTATAGTATCAATGTATAGTTCCTCCTTAGGAACTGCCTTGTTAGTTTCTTACAGACATCTTTTGAATGTTAACATTTAAAAATTTTTACAAATGGAAATTTATAAAATCTTTTCCCTTTGTAATTCTAAGGATATTTTTGTTTGCTTGTTTTTCTTTTCTGTCCAGTTTTATATCTGGTCCGGCACATCAGGCATTCCTTTTTTCTCAGTAACATTCTGAAGATTCTAATGTACAGACTTGAACTTGTTTTGTTTAATTTGACTAATAAATCAATTGATACTGTGCTGGTTAGTTTCATGTCAACTTGACACAAGCTAGGGTCATTTGAGAGAAGGGAGCCACAATTGAGAAAATGCCTCCAAAATATCAGGCCTTAACCAAGCCTAAGGGGCATTTTCTTAATTAGTGATTAATGAGGAAGAGTCTAGCCTGTTGTGGGTGGTGCCATCCCTGGGCTGGTGGTTCTGGGTTCTGTAAGAAAGCAGGCTGAGCAGGCCATGAGGAGCAAGCCTGTAAGCATCACTTTCCATGGCCCCCTGTATCAGTTGCTGCCTCCAGGTTCCTTTACTAGACTGTGACTTGGGCAATGTAAGCCAAATACATCTGTCTTAGTCAGAGTTTCTATTCCTGCACAAACATCATGACCAAGAAGCAAGTTGGGGAGGAAAGGGTTTATTAAGCTTACACTTCCATGCTGCCATTCATCACGAAAGGAAGTCAGGACTGGCAGGTCAGGAAGCAGGAGCTGATGCAGAGGCCATGGAGGGGTGCTCCTTACTGGCTTGCTTGTTTCTCCTGGCTTACTCAGCCTGCTTTCTTATAGAACCCAAGACTACCAGCCCACAGATGGTACCCACAAGGTACCTTACTGCTTGATCTCATGGAGGTATTTTCTCAACTGAAACTCCTTTCTCTGTGATAACTCCAGCTTGTGTCAAGTTGACACACAAAACTAGCCAGTGCAACACCCTTTCCTTCCTCACCATGCTGCTTTTCAGTTACAGTGTGTCATCACAGCAATGGTGAGATTGCTAAGACACACTTCTGGCATCATAAATAGTGTTTAAATAATGTTTTCATTCTTTCCTGTGTTTTTGGAATAACCTTCTTAATACTACTGTTTAAGTGTTAGCTCACTTTATGACCTAGCAATGGGCTGTACTCTCCTGCTTTGGTCTGAAAGGACCCCTTCTCTAATTCAGTCATGGTAGTTTCTCTTAACTGGAGATAAGTATTTTGTCTTTGAAACATATTTAACTAGGGATGTAATTGTAAAGTCAGTGGGAAGAATACATTCTCACTGCATTGTTACTCATTTAGTGCACAGCTGGATTTACATGATGTCATGTGTTTCTAACTTAAGGGTTTGCTTCTATTGATTTCAGCCTAGCATTTCACCTGGCCTCAAAACCCACATGGGTTCAAAGGTGTCTTACTTCTTGGTCTCCATCAGCTTTCATTAAATGATGGTTTTATTAGCTTTTACTTTATCTTCCTCAAGGATTTTCTTTTTGTCATTACAGTTTATTTTCAGCTCCTTCCTTCCTTTTACAAATTTAGAATGAAACACATCTCTCTGATTCTCGCTTCAGTCACAGATCCTGGAGATTGCTTTATATAAATACTTAGGTAACTTTCTCATATGTGTGCATGGCTGTATAGTATTCTCTTTCTTTGTGCACTGTGATAGTTCTTTTTGCTGAGGGTCACCTGAGTCATCTCAGGTCTGTCATTATTACAAATTAACCCATGAATGATATCTTTAATGTATGTTGTCTCATACCTAAAGGCATAATTCTTCAAGATAAACTCCCACAAGAGGGATTGCTGGCAAAGATATATAAGATATATAAGCATCTTATTTTATAATATATATATATTATATTATAAAATTTATATATATATTTTATATTTTATAATATATATATATTATATTATAAAATAAGATATTGCCTAATGCCCTTGTCACCAGGCTTTCTACAACTTTATGCCATCAGAACTTCTGGCTACACCTAGAATATTCCCATAAACTGCCAAAAATTTCAGTATGTAGAGTAGATTCATCAGTAAGTCAGTGTCCTAGACCATATGTACTGCTTTAATAAAATATCTGAGGGTGAGTGATTTACAAGAAGTAGATTTACTTCTCATGGCTCTGGAGAATGGGAACACTGAGCACCAAAATGATAGACACTGGGTTGCTGCTCCAACACAAGGTCTTGTCTCCGTGCCCTCCTCCAGAGGGAAGGAAGGCTGCCTTTGAAGAGCCAGAGAACACTGACTCCACCCTTGAGCCCTTTTGTAAGGGTGCAAAGTCCTTCAAATACCTGAGAAAGGCCCAAGCCTTGCTCCTGCCCCAGCTTGAATTTTGGGAGGAAATTTTGTTTGACTATAGAAAAGTAAGTCCTGCCCTCCTCAAGTCAAAGTATTTGCCCTTTTTAAAACAAGCATTCTCACAATACCCCCCAAATATTTTATATTTTCAACCTCTGGACAACAACAAAACACAATAAGCTAGCTGCTGAGCAGACTAGGTGAGGGCACTTCATCCCGTCATTGTGAATACACAAGAAAACTCAATTATAAATAATAAATAATGCTGAAATTTAATGGTGCTATTGCTAATTTTGTATACAATTATTTCTTAATTATAGTTTAAAGCCAAATACAAACTCTGAACGCACAAACATCAGTGATGGTTAGTTTTGATTATTGGGGACACAGCCTGGAATCACCTAGAAAGAGAAAGTCAATGAACAACTGTCAAGGTCAGGTTCACTTGGGACAATGATTTTGATAAGTTTTCTTTCTTCCTTTTTTAAAGATTTATTTATTCTATACTGTGCGTTTGAGTGTTTATCTGCAGGTCAGTATAAGTACCACATGCACACTGCCAGAAGAGGGCATCAGAGCCCCTGGAACTGGAGTTACAGATAATTAGGAGCTGCAGGTAACTAAACTTGAGTCTTCTGCAAGAGTAGTAAGCCCTTTAACTGCCTAGTCATCTTTCCTCCACTGTGGAATTCTCTTAATTGGATTAACTGAAGTGGTAAGATGATCCTGGCTATGGCTTGAACCATCTTATGGGAAGCATCCTGGATCACATAAAAAGGAGAAAGCAAGGTAAACACATAGGGATACTCTGTCTGCCTATTTTTGACTATGAATGCGACTAGTCACTTCATGTTCCCACTGCTTTGACATTCTAACAAGGACTGGCAGTAACTTGGAATGGTGAGCTAACATAAAGCCTTCCTCCCCCATTTGCTTTTGTCAGAGTGTCAATCACAGCAACAGGGAAGAGGACTAAGACATCCTATAAACATTTGCTGAAGGATACCATGCCTTTTACTCTTCAGCTGTATCTGATGTGTAATTATGGTTACATGTCAGTTAATTATTACTGTAATTACTTATCACTTTAACTGCATACCGCTGTGTTAATAAAAATTTAGTGATAAGACATGACATGCCCACTTGTTTTATTTTAAAAATTAATACATGGGTTAATTTCTTCAGATATGTGTCATTTAAACTTAACAAGAGTTGTCTATTCTGTAAGATGCAATTTGCAATTTGTATTTTGTGGAGATTTTAAAAGCACTGTTAATACTGGGATAAAGAGATACCTCAGAGATTAAAAGCACTTACTCTGGTGCTGGGCAGGGGGTTGTGGTGCATGCCTTTAATCCCAGCACTGAGGCAGAGGCAGGTAGATCTGTGAGAGTTCAATGCCAGCCTAGTCTACAGAGCTAGTGCCAGGACAATTCAGTTCCCAGCACACACATGGTGGTTCAAAACTGTCTGTAACTCCAGTTCCTGGGATTACAATGCTCTCTTCTGGCTTCTGAGGGTATTTCATGCACATGGTGTGCATACATGCATGCAGACAAGCACTGATGTGTAAAATAAAGCAGTATTATTAATGCACAATTTGGAATTGAATCGTGATATGTTGACGGTTAACTCCTCGTTACTTCAGACGATGGTGGTGTTGCAAACCATGCTCCTTATGGATTAATTACCTAAGATGAGTTTTCACTGGAGAGACAATCAGCACCGAGTGAGAGGACCAGCATGGTTACAGGAAGATAGTAAGGGTAGGGGGTCCTAGAACAACACTGTGAGGAGAGAGATTGGCTGAATGCTGTGGAATCCCAAGGAAAGGACCTCTGGTCAACCATCTAAAACGGGGACGTGTCAAAGATATATTACAGAGCATAGAGGAAATCTGGCTCTACCCAGAAGTGTGTCACCCCCAAACTAGGAACAACAAATTCTATTACTTTAAACAATAATTTGGGTGGATGGCTTGATGGTTTAGTGGGTAGAGACAGTTAGCAGTAATATTGATGACCTGAGTTCAATACTCTGGGCCCACTTGGTGGAAGGAGAGAACCCAGTTCCACAGGTTATCTTCTGACCTCTACATGTGTCATGGCATGTATACATGTAGCACAGAAACAATTAGTGATGTAATAAAAACCTGGATAAAGAACACACTCAGAATGACCCAGTTGTGGCTCTTCGTTGTGACAGCCCAAGGAAACAAACGCATATGTGAAATACCCTACTTATTTAAACACTAACCCATGAAGCGAGTTATTTACGACAGGAAGTAAACCTGAGTTGGCCAAGTTATTTGACAGTGAGGGTTGACTTTGCTGCTCATGCTGAGTGGAGGGCCGCATCCATAAAATTTAATGAGCTTAATCAGCAGCTCGCATTTTAGATTATGGATCCTTTACACATGGGGAAGGAAATGTAATGTTTTATCTGAAATGTTATCCTGCAAAGGCAATATTAATGAGTTTTAATTTTCCCTGTCTTCCGGATGTATCTTGTTAAGTAAGCTGCCTCTCAGCAAAGGGATGGAAGGGGCATTCAATAGTGACTAGGTATATTATTACATATTTTGGCTGTATTCTCCATGACTTCAGAAAGTAGCCAATCCTTTTGCAAGTTATGATCACCCAATGCATTTTTTTTTTTTAAAAAAGCAAAACTGAGAAAGTCTAAAGCATGCCATAAATGATTTGTTATTGAAAGTGTATTTTATGATGATCCACTGTGATTTGTGTCATATAACTGGTAAGTTATTGCTCACATTTTGGCATCTGTTTGGGATCAGTATCTACTCATAGGAATTCCCCTTGGTGCTCCTGAACATGAAGACTTGACATGGTTTCTGTTACCTTCTGGTTCCAAGCCACTCACATCTGAAGCTTTGATAAAGTGGCCTCGATCTCCTCAGGAGACCCTTTTCAAACACAACACCACATCTTTCCCTTTAATAATTATTTGTATCAAGTTCAAACTTGACTTTTAACACGAGCAAATTTTTAGAAATTTAGGCATGAAATCTGCTTGTGATTGCACATGGGGATAGAAGAGAATGCTAGAACCCATGGATTCAGAAAATAGAAAACACCAGAACATTTCAATTCAAATGTTCTCTCACTGTAAGGCATAAGATGCGCAACTGTTTTCCATTCCTAAGAGCACATTTGGATAAAAAAGGGAAAAGCAAAAGCAAATTAGAGCGGAGAGAAAAGTGAAGATGGTTCTACTCTTAGAGCCAAGCTATGGAAGGATTTTCAAATGAATGATAGTCTTCCAAGGTCATCCCAGGGTTCTGGTCTCTTGAGAGACATGGGAATGGAGAAGACATTTTTAACGCTACACCCTATGGTGCTTGAGAAGTTATTTTCTTTCCAAATATGAAAACAGTTTTATAAATTAGAAAGCAGCTTGAAAGGTACAAAGAAGGTAGCTGTCTTTCAAAGTCCTTGCAGGAGCTTCGATGTGTCACTTGACCATTGTTCATAGTTGTCTTGGGCAGCTGGCTTGGCCACATGCCTGTGTTCATTGTTTCAGGATTGACTAATTGAGCCCATTCTTACACAGTTATTGAGTTAGAAAATGTATTGCTTTCCCCAAATGGCCTTTATTTTAGTCATTGGACAGTTTTGCTTTTGTCTAGAATTCTTTCAGTTTGGAATGGGTTTTCTGTTTGTATCAGATCCGTCCTCCATAATTCTAACCCCCTCCCCCCCTAACAAGGGGATTTTCCTCCTTCTTTGTGATTAGGAATGGCAGGCTGTGAGACAATGTGGGTTGGGTTTCTTCTGCGGTATTGGTGAGAGTGGACATCTGGGCATCTGACTAGAGGGTTCATTCTAGATGTTCAGCTAAAGACCTTTATGTGTGGTGAGCAGGAAGGGAACAGTTCTGAGGTTAGAAAAGTATCTAATGAGGGAGACACAATGCTTGGAAAGGAATTCTGGTTAAAGGCAAGTGTACTGGGAGAAACACAGCCAAATTAATACAAGTATTTGTAAATAGGAAATATCTGCCAGATTTCAAATGAAATTATAGCAAACCCCATCACAGTTCTTTTCCTTTGGGGCAGGGTTTTGCTATCTAGCCCAGCCTGTCCTCAAACTCACGATCCTCCTTGCCCTGGTCTCTGGAGCGCTGAGGTTATAGGGAATGCCCCTACAGCTGGCTTAGACTTTTGAAGAGACTGTTTTGAAAAGTTCTAAAATCATCTATATAGACAAGATGTTGCCAAGAAGGGCAGAAACCTCAGTGGACCCCAGACTCCTTTAAAAAGCCACAGTCCAAGAACGAAAGTGTAACCTCTCATGGATTCTCAAAGGTAAGTGTGTATGGGGGAATAAAGGCCTGATATTGTACCCAGTCCAATTCTGGCCATGTGCAAATGATGCCATTGGATACCCCAGGACTAACAGATTCTCATTAGAAATCCATCTGCTAGGACACTACAGTGATGCTCAGCCAGGAAAACACTTTCTGTCTTTTTGGGCCAGCATAAGGGGCTAAGTTCAGACTCTCAACACCCATGAAAAGGCTGGGAGTGGAGGCAAAGGCCTTTAGTACAGTGCTGGGGAAGCAGAGGCAGGAGGATGCTTGGGCCTTACAGGCCAGAGAGTTATAGGTGGATTGGTTCATAACAGTTTCATGGGAGAATCAGTGATTCTCAACTTTCCTGATGCTGCCACTCTTTAATACAGTCCCTCATGGTGTAGAACCTCCAATTGTAAAATTATCTTTATTGTTACTCCATAACTAATTTTGCTGTTGTGAATTGTAAAATGGTACATGACCCCTGTGAAAGGATCGTAGGGTTTTGACTCACAGGTTGAGAACAACTGCTCTATCTCAAAAAAGTGGAAAGTGAGCCTCTAGCTTCCACAGCACATGTGCACACATGAACATGTGTGTGCATGACCCCCCCACACACACACAGAGAGAGAGAGAGATCTCCACATGTTGTCAAATAGCTGTGATTTCATTGAGTCAGAAGATTGTTACAAACAGTATATAGGATAAGCTAACTAAACATGAGAGCCTGCCCTCAGGACACATGTGATATGAAGGTATTCAACAGATTGTAAACACAGGTAGATGTTCTTGAGGCCAGAAAGCTACACTGTAAAAAGTTTCTATGTTGATTAAAAATAATGATCTCAAACCAAAACTATGCTAAATTCTTCATATATCTGGGACAATAAAGAAAGAGAAGAAATAAACTTTGTTTTGAGTTTATAATTAAAAATGTACAAGTTTTAGAATGTTTTGAGGCATATGCCAGTGGGACTACAAAATAGCAGACAAAGAAAAACTAACAGCACACAGCCCATGTAATAGAAGAAAGCAAAGCAAACAGACACAAAGTGAGACACGTGTAAGGCAAGATGGAGGAACAAAGTCAACTTTCCAGTCAAGGCAAATAGCGAGATCTGAGAACATTACCAGAACTCTGAGAGCTCTTGGGTGTTTCTGGAAGCTGGGTTCAGTAGGAATGAGGACTCCTGAGACCCGTGCTGGCAGCAAAGAGGAAAGATCTTCAAGAAAGTTACAAGAAGCTGCTGTAGCTCTAATTCTGAGATCTACCTGAGACCTTGCAACATGAGCCTCAAAGCTTTGGGGTTTCATGTGAGAAAATCCTGCGGTATGCTGCCTGAAGGTACAACCCCAAACAACCACAACGAGTTGCCAAATACTCTAGGATGGGAATATATGTCTGCCATTAAACGGAGAGGTAGCCATATTGATCTAGAATGCTGTAGAAACCATTAAGTAGGGGAAGGGGCAACTTAATATTGACAAATAGTGTTATTCACAAGGAAAAATTATAAACCGTATTAATGCAAACAAAAATATGTTAAGGAAATTCCTGATGATTTTGGTAAGCACTCCTCACTTTTTTCCCTTCCTTCTTCCTCTAGTCATCTTTTTTTTGCATCATAATTTAGAAAATCTTAACAAATGTTAGGAACATATATCATGTGATGAGTAAATTCAATAAAGCCTTACAGGTAAAAAATTAAAGCTTCCATCATCATTTGCCATTAAAAGAGAAGAAGGATGACTAGAAGGATGCCCTGTGTCAGCACCTCCCAAGTTTCCACAGTAGCCAGGAGTTAGGGTGCTGTTTATATTTTTCACCTGTCCTTCTGTAGGCTTTTCAGATAAACAATATTATTATAACTGATTAAGAAACATACTTATGTGTGGGTACTTCACAATCTGCTAAAGAAGGCTATGAATAAAGTTAAGAACTCCAAGCTGGCAGAGCTGGCTGGTCCAGGTTTTTTAAGCTACTGTAGCTCATCCTTCTGTTGTTCAAACTATAATTCTTCAGTGTGTGTTCTTGCAATAGGTCTAGATGCTGGGAGTCTATGGGAACAGAACTGACCTGCACTGGCTAAGTAGTTCACTTAAGACAGTGGTGGAAAGCAAATGTGTGTGTGTGTGTGTGTGAGTGTGTGTGCACAATACACAGTTATACATATACACAGACACTTGTATATGCATACATATATGTATACATGCATGTACACACATGATTTGTGAGAAGAGTAAAAATAAAAGGAATTCCAGGGATGCCCTGTCAGATCTGGGGTTGAGTGAGGAACCAGCATGCAACACTAGGGAAGGAGCATCCTGCAAGGGCGGCCTGTGTGGAAGCCTCTGAGTAGGTTTCCCCAGTAACCTCCCTGGGTGTTTGTGGCAAGAGGGAAGGTGACAGCCCTGAGTGAAGATGGAACAAGGCTTGAGAGCCCCAAACTGTATTAGCTTGCTTGAATTTTATTTCAAGCAGTTAAGGGAGAATATTGATCAAGAGCTTAGCACCACTTCATTTACACCTTGGACTGCTGCCTAGGCCAATGGTTGGGAGGAAGAAGAGAGAATGGCTGGAGACCCTCTAATGTAGTGGGATGGTGGCTGCAAGGGGCTTTGGCAGGAGAGGAGAGGGACTTGATGGCCTCCAGACTGAGTGTGGGAAAGGGAACAATCCATGGGAAGGAGCTGTGGACTCAGTGTTATGTGGAAAGCTCTTCGCTGTCTGCTCTGCGCAGTTAGATGAATAGGTGTGATTTTCTGAGCTGAGCACCATTACTTAGCTTTTTAAGATACCAAAGAAAAACAAATGAGTTGACAAAGATCAGAATGGCATGAACGGCTCTTTGAAAAAAGATTTTCTTCATTTGTATGTACATTATCTGTGCCTACGTCCAGGTGTGCATGTTAGTGTTCTCGTGTTCACATACATGGGCAAGTTGTGAGCCAACCAATGTGGGTGCTGAGAACCAAACTCAGCTCCTCTGCCAGAGCAGCAAGCACTCTTAACCACTGAGCCATCTCTCCAACCCATTTAAGGACTCTTAAAATGGCCCCCTTACTTCCTCTTCTTCTGCTCCCCCCCTCCCTTATTGTGGATTTAGTTTAATGCTTGCATTACGAGTTCCCCAAATCACAGGGGGATCCTGCATGTGAGATGCTGAGGATCCCTGCCTCCAGCTGGTAAAAAATTGGTAAATAAAGTTACTCTTGGCCAATGGATGGGCAGGGAGACAGAGGCCGGACTTTAGGAATTGCTGGCAAGGGAACCCGAGGAAGGGGAAGAATTGCCATGCCTGAGAAGTACAGGACAGAGAAACAGCCAACAAGTAAGAGTCAGGGATCATGGCCCAGGAGGCCAATAATTCAGGACTATCAGAGGGGAGAGTGTGATAGCCACATGGAGGTTTGGGAGTAGCCCCACCTTTGAGCTGCTTAGGCCATATAATATAAGGCTGCCTGTGTGGGTCTTTCATTACAGAATCCACAACACTGGGACAGTAGCAAGAAACCCCTGCTGCTGCTCTGTTAACCTACTATAGCAACGTTCCCTCCTTCCTTCCCTTCCTCCATCCCTCCATCTCTCTCCACCTGTCTCCCTCTATCCTTCTCTTCCTTTTATTTTCTTTTACTTTTCTATTTCCTTTCATTGTTTTGGGATAGCTTCACACTGTAGCTCAGGCTGGCCTCAAACTCATAGTCTCCCTCTGAGAGTTGGGATAACAGGACCGTGTCTCTGCTTGGATCTTACAACGCGTTTTACTTAGTGGAAGAAGTCAGTTCATGACAGCTAATAGTGTGGTTTAGATTACAGGATAGTGCATGGAGAAAGACAGTGATGATAAAAAGGGTCAGTGACTTGGTAAAAAGATGGAACAGCATGTGAATGAAAATGAGGTTTGTGTTTTGTTTTGTTTTGTTTTTTGTTTTGGGTTTTTTTGTTGTGGTGGTGGTGTGGTTGCTGTGTGTGTGTGTGTGTGTGTGTGTGTGTGTGTGTGTGTGTGTGTGAGTGTGTGTGTTGCTTTTTATTTTTGGCAGTGGAACTGTCACATGGCCTTTGTCATGACATAATGTGCTTGTCAAAATCCATAAGATTTTATAGCACAATGTATGAGCATTTGGAAATCACCAGTGAGGCAGTTAGGAAATCCTAGGACACAAAGCAGATTGCATCCATAGTACCTAACTCTTGGAAACATGTGACCAGTTTCATTGAAGGGGGCTAGGAAAGGTGCTGACCCAGGTGGCTCTGAAATGAGCAGTTATTCGCATAGCTAAGAAGGAACTGACCTAGGTGCCTGGCTGCTTTCCTAGGAAGGCTGGATGGCCAGCTGACAGCCTCTGCTGGAGTGAAGGATTAGAGCAGAGACTGCCTATGGGGGGCCAGGTCTCTTGACTGGTTAAGGCTTTTCACTCATTTGTTCTTCTCTGGTGCTACCTAAACCAATGGTCTCACTCAGTACTTCTTTCAAACCACATGTTTGTTGTTGTTGCTTAACCTTCAAGTTTAGTTTGAATCTTTTTTCTGTTCTTCTATTTGCCTCATTTTCCCCTGGGTTCTTCTATTCCCATCATGTCCATGTTCTCTTCACCTTTGAGAGATTAGAACATGTTTTTCACAGACCCTAGCATCTGTGTTTGCTGATTCCTTCATCTCCATCATTCCATCTTGCTTGCCATCCGTTGAGATTTATTTTTAGTTTATGGATTTCATTTCCTCTCATCCTCGCATATGTGGTGATGTTTGCTTAGATGCCAGTCGTTAAGAAGTTTGCATTATTGGAGGCTGTTTTGTTGTATTCCTTTTAAGTATATCTGGGCATCATTTTAGGGTTGCTGTGAATTTGCATGAAGCTAATTTGATCTGTTTGCAGCTAGCTTTAAATAGCAGCATTTAGGAGGCAGAATAATTCTAACAGTATACAAACTTAATAACTAAGATTGAAGCTAGTGAAATTAAACAGGAACAGGACTAAGAAGGGGTAGAAAGCCATATACATTTGCAGCTGGAAAACTCAGCAGCCATCTCTCAACGCTCAATGGAATGAGTTAGATTTAGCAATCAGTAGAGTATGAGAAAACTTGAAAGCACTGTCAAACCAACTTAGTGTTAACTAATAATCATAGAAAGTGGAACTCAACACTGGAAAACACAGAAAGCTGAAAGTGCTTGCCCAGTCTTAAAAATGAAAATGAAGGAAATGAACGTGAGTAATCAATGGAGAGGAAGTAATAAATACAAGGGCAGAGATCAATAACAGGGAACATAAGATGGTTGCTTAGGTTGCTCAGCGAGGCTCTACTCTGAGCATGGAAAAATGAGACACAGAGTACCATTGCCAGAAGTGAGATACATACCGTGAGCTATTCTATACCAATAAACTTAATTTATGAGGAGTGAAGGAATCTTTAAAGATAAGAAACTTTCTCAGGAGTACTAGGTGCCCTAAACTGCTCCATGCCACACATTGCCATGGCGGCATCTACCCAGCATTCAAGAGGAAAAGGCCTCTATGGAATCCTAGTTACCCCCATATATAAATAAGAGAGGCCAGAGTGGTGGGAACTGTTCGAGCTACTTTTCCTCAGAAGTACATATACACACCGTCTGGTTGCTTTCTTGTTGCTGTAGTTAACATTGTTATCAAAAGCAGCCTGGGGGGAGAACGGTTTTCATCCTCAAAGGAAGCCAGGGCAGGAGTTCAAGACAGAAGCTTGAAGCAGGAACCAGAGGAACGCTCCTAACTGGCTTCCTTCTTCTGCCTTGCTCAGCTAGCTTTCTTCTATAGATAGCTCAGGACCACCTGCCTAGGGAAGACAACACCTACGTGGGCTGGACCCTTTTCATCAATTAACAATCGAAAAAATTCCCTACAGGCATTCACACAGGTCGATCTGATGGAGGCAATTCTTTAGTTGAGGTTTCCTTTTCCCAGTCAAGTTAACAACCAAGACTAGTCATCATACACATGCGTACTGAGATTTCAAATCGAATGCAGCATCATACTGAAATAATGACACATCATTATAAAGATGGGTTTATCTTTAAATTTGAAAATTTGTATAATATTCAAGTTTTAATGAAACAACATGTTAACAGATTAAACACACACACACACACTCACACCATCTCAAAGGTAGAAATGTGTGATTTAGAACAAAAATGTAATTTTCTTTGTAGAACAACCTAAAATGTACCCTGCTATAACTAATTAGACTAGCAAGTTCTGGGTCAGTGTACAAAAGCAACTGCATTTTCTTGTGTTAGCATTGTGTAACTAGAGATTTAAAATGTAAACAAAATCTCATTCACAATAACATATAAATAGAGTAAGAAATGCTCAAGGGTGACTATGACAAAATACGGAGGAACATTCTCGTATGGTGTTGGTCCCAGTTTTGTTGCTGTGAGAAAATACCTGCCAGAAACAACTCAAGGGGGAGGGGGAGGCTTTGTTTTGGCTTTCAGTGTCAGAGATTCAGCCTATTGTGGCCGGGAGGCATTGCAACCTACGGGGCAGGCGGGGCAGCAGGAGCAGGAAGCTGGCAGAACACATTACATTTGTTTTCAGGAAAGAGAACAGAAAATGGGAAGGGCTATAAACTTCAAAGACCATTTCCTCCCGCAAGACTCTGCCTTCTAAAGGCTCAGCTTCTCAAACAGCGGCAGCTGGGCATCTGTTCAAATACAAGGACCTGTGAGTGACATTTCATATTTAAACTTAAATTAAAGCACACACCTGGAAACTCACTCACTGCTCAAGGAAGGTAAATCAGGGCTGTGGTGGGGGGAAGAGGGAGGTGTCCCATCCTCAAGGATAGGGAGACTCAACATTGCTCTTAATATTCCTCCAGTTGAGCTGTACGTACGTACAGTGCAATGTATTGCCAACTGAAATGGAAGCAGGATCTCAAGACAAACTGAGCAAGAGGATATCAAAAATATCCAAAACTGGAACAGGGGCTATCTCAAAGCTGTTGCCTGTACGCAGGATGTGTTCTAGTAGCTGGGCTTCCTTGTCTGGCCTCAGTGGGAGAAGTGCCTAGCCTTGCAGAGACTTGAAGTGCCAGGGTGGGGAGGAGATAACCAAGGGGGGCCACACCCACTGAGAGGAGGGGAGGTTTGTGGGAGCAGGATATAAAGTGAATAAGTAAGAAGAAAAAAAATAAATTAAATTTAAAAAAGAACATCCAAAACAAACTTCATAGAAAGTGAACAGATTTGAAAGGCTTACTATTTCCAATATCAATTGTTTCAAAACTACAGCTACTAAGATTGGATGGTATTGAGAGCTTACCGGGAGACATACTAACCGGAGGGGCAGAAGAGAGAGCTCAAAGATAAAGGCATAATTTGCACAAACAATCAATAGTGGAAAATATAACATTTTGAACATATGCTGCTAGATATTTGTAGAATGTGCAGAAGGGTGTGTTCTAGGCTTGAGCGCTGCAATATAAAATGGTTTAAAGAAATCTTAACTTTTATCTTGGCAATCAATACATAATACTAAAAAGAACCTATTCTTTAAAAAAAGAGTTCATGACTTTGGACTTCATTGAAATTGAAGTGACTTGCTCTCCAAACCACACTTTAAGGAGACAAAAGGGCAAGCAGTAGATTGGGAGCAAATCTTTACAAGGTGATAAGAAAAAAAAATCCTAAAAAAATGGGCGCAAAATTTGAACATTAGCAAAAAGGATATCTAAAGAGCGGTTAGTACAGGAAAAGACCCAACATCCTCAGTTACTTAGGAACGCAAACTAGAGTCAGGCTGCAAAGAGAGCACACGCCTTAAGTAGATAACTTTAGAGCCTGAAGTCACAAAAATGTTTGTGAGGGTGAGGAACAACCGGAAAGCAATGTTTTGCTCAAAGGGTATGAAGTAGTGCAAAAACTTTAGAGAAAAGTTTGATTTTTCTTTTTTTTTAAAAACAAGCTAAGCCACCTATAGGCATGTGTTTAATGAGAAATGAAAAGAAAAGATTCCCCAAGGCTGTTAGTGGAAAACCAGACAGAGTTCACCCATGACAGAGCCAAAACTCAGTCGTCTGAAGGTAACAAAACTGACCTGAAAATAAAGTCTCCAAGCACTTTATTGCAAATCAGTTCAAGAACGCAAAATAAAAATATTGACTAGAAAACATTAGAATTCTTTGGACATTAATTCTAATATTAAATGGGTAGGAAGTACCAACACACTTTAACTAATGCCAGAGTCAGTATTTTGTGAAAAATGAAATTTACTTGTTTTCAAGTAAACGTACTTTATCAGGCTAATATGCAGAAGGTGACTTTAATAATGAGGATATATTTTAATTAGCCTATCAATTCTGTATGTAAATGAATGCATGAAAACACTTTGTTCTCCTGAGTAGTTTAAGCATCCCCTGTCTAATCTTATTTACATTCTTAATTTGCTTTGCAAATTTTTCATTACCCAGATAAAATTCAAGTGGTCACAAACTGAGACTAGGAATACCTGAATTAATGAGGCCTTTTCATATCTCTCTTGTAGACCATGTACTTCAAAGCTTCTTAAAGAGTGGAGTTAGTTCAATGTTCCCCTGGCACCTGACAGTTTTCACACACTGTATCTCTTCTCCAGGTTGATGCCAATGGCTTCGTCAGCAGAAAACATCAGTTTGACTGTTTCTCCTGGGTTATTTTCCATCATGCCCATGTCTTTCTCAGCTGTCTCCGTGATCTGAGCCCTCTGAATCTCCCCCAACCTGAAGTACAGATCGCTGACCCACCCTGGAATGTTCTGGAAATCTCCTCCACTCCTCAAAGATTTTCTGTCTTGGATCTTCCATAATTCTGTCTTTATTTATTTTACAATTTATCCTCTTGCTGGGCCCACTTGAGAGCAGGATGCAGGCTTAACACGATGGTTACCTAAATAAGAAGTGTAGGTTTTACCCCACATTGAGGAAACTTTTCTTTGAGACAGACAGAGACCATAGAAGAAAAACACACCAGTCAAAATTCAGAGTTGCTGTGAGGCCGTGTCTCACATGACTGCCTATGAGTTGAACAAGGACAACAACAAGAAATATGCTGAAGCAGACGGGGGAGAGGCCAGCAGGCCTCAACCCTGGACAAAGACTTGTAGGCAACTAAGGAATGCTGAGAATGGGAGAAAAATAGTCTTGCCCTATTAGGAAAGAACACATCAATTGGTTATCCCATACCAAATGGTCAGCCCTGAAAATACACAAACAAGCAACATTATAACATTATACAGTCTTAGCAGGTTGTACTTACGTATGCATGTATGTATATATGTATGTATGTATGTACGTATGCATACATATTGACGAAATAAACTATGAAGCAAGGAGAGCAATATGGGAGGGTTTAGAGAGATGAAAGAAAAGAGAAAAATAGTATCATGTAATTATATTACAAATCTCAAAAAATAAAATAAAAAATTTTAAAGTTGCATCTAGTAACTAACAAATTCCTTCAACAATATTTTTGTCAGGTTAATAGAATATACCATGCAAAACACACCCCGAATTTCACAGAGTTTTTGTTGTTCTGAGAACCACCAGAAATCCTTGGCCCACATTCCAGAACCAGATTTCTTTGTTCCTTAAAATGACTAAGTGCCAACTGCCTGCCATCACTAGCAGCCAATGGAACACATTTCCACAGTCGCTGTATTTTCTCTGTGCACATGCTGCATATTCACTAAAGAATCCACCATCATTACCTGGTCTGTTGCTGTCTGTATCCCGGCTCAGAGGCAGCCATTTTGTTCCTCACAGCCCAACAAATCTCCGTTGCATGATGTGATTTTTGTGGCATTCTTTGGCCCCTGGTAGCGGAGATACACTTTCACTGGGAAAAACAAAAACAAACAAATAAACAAAAACGACAGCAATCAGAAAACAACAACAAAAGAAACTTTCAGTTTTTACTTTGCCCAGTGGAGAAAATGAAAACAAAACAAAACAAAACAAAAACAAAAACCAAACATTAACTGTAATGTTAAATGGTGAAAAGGCTAGGCAAACCATTTTTGTCTTAGCTGGTTTTGTTGGTGTGATAAACACTATAACCAAAGGCAACTTGAGGAAAAATTTTATTTGGCTTACAGGTTACAGTCTGTTGTTGACAGAAGCCAAGTCATAGACTCAAGGCGGTACCTGGATGTAGGAAACAGCTCCTGTAAAAGTAGACTGTTCCAGACTGTCATGGAACAAGAGGATGGTTTCCCCATAGCAGAGACTTTGGAGGACCATGGAGCAGCAGTATCAGTAAGGCTCTGAAGGGTAGGAGGGTTTAGATAACCTAGGAAAAGAGTGGGTCAACAGAGGCTCAGCCATGGGGAGCTGCTGGTGTCTTCAGGGAATGGGAGGGGACAGGGAGATGCAACTATAGGTGGGAAAGAGGTTTAATTTCTGTAACCAGTCATGTAGAGAACTCTAGGCCCAGGTTCAGAGGACTATTAGTCCTCTCCAAAGCAGTGGCTTCTCCATGCTATTGCTAGGCCCAGTCTTCCCATCAGCAATGGTTGATCCGAACATCCTCCACTGGAGGTTCTCATTCCGAGAAGGTGCGTGCGGACTTTTGAGAGGAGACCTGTAGTTGCTGTACAGTACTCTCAAAGTGCTTACAAAACAACAGCTGCATAAATGAAAGAGATACACGTCTTCACACGTTTGGTGGGAAGACCATACTAGTGCTCAGACATCTGATCTGGAGAAAGAATAGAAAGGTGCTCAGACTTCAGCTCTAGGAGGAGAAAATAGAGGTAGATGTTCAGATGTGGAAACAGTACAGATGTTCAGATGTCAGACCTGGGAAGACTGTACTATTTCATGGTGTTTTTTCTTATCCTTGATTTTAATGAATGAATTTCAGGTTTTAGTTTAGGGTGAATTTGATAAACAGTTTATGTCACCTTAAGAGGTCCGTGGTTCTATCACTTAAGAGACTTGAGCAGGAGGACTGTATTTAAAACAAGCTTGGGTTACGTAGCAACAACTTATCTAAATAAACAGAAAAAAACCCAAATCATTTTGCTTATATACCTATGCTATTACTAAGAATATTTCAAAGAGTCAAAACAAAGAAAAGTGCAATAAACGCTTGTTCCCCACACCAATAATCTCTAATTTGACGTAGTTTGTCTCAATATTTAGGTTTTAAAGCTCAATCTGGTATTTTTGCCATTTGTTTATTTTTATTTTATTTTTTATTTTTTTAAGATTTATTTGTTTGTTTTATGTAAGTACACTGCTACTGTTTTCAGACACACCAGAAGAGGGTGTCAGATTCTATTACAGATGGTTGTGAGCTACCATGTGGTTGCTGGGAATTGAACTCAGGACCCCTAGAAGAGCAGTCAGTGCTCTTAACCGCTGAGCTATCTCTTCGGCCTTTTATTTTATTTTTTTATTAGCATGTATCAATTCTACTTCTTAAGTCTATAAATCCTCACATTAACAACTGTGAATAAAAAATCAAGTCGTAGAGAAATTAGTATTTGTGACTACTAACTTGAAGATTCTGGGTCCAGGGCTATAGCCCTAACAGCAAGGATCCCTGGCAATCTTCCTGAGCTGTCAAAGCTCAGACAAGATACAAAAGCCACCAAAGCATGCAATAAGATCAGTCAGTTATCTCCGGATAGTCGGGAAGGTCAAGTGAGAGAATCCACATGTAAAACACATAAGGTAGGAGCTGCAGTGATGAAAGCTCCTGAATTGACACAATTACTGGGCTGTTGCAATGCTGAATTTTAAGCTTCCTTGTTTCTGAGTGCTGTTCCCTTTTCTGCTCAGCATCCAAGATACAGAACATCCACCCCATCGCTCTGTTGACACCAAACTCTCCAATGATCACTGAATTATGACACCTCTGCATATGGAAAATGCTCTGCAGATCTATTGTAACGACACCTCAAATTATAGCAGGAAGCGGGGAGTTGATTGTTAATATTTAGATCAGGTGTCTAGGACCTCAGAGGTGTGATCATTTGCTTTAAATTTTTTTAAGATATGCAAATGTGGTGTTAAGGTGCTGCAGTGCCTCCCACCCCTGCTGTCAGCACCCTGTCTTGTCAGAATTTATTGTTTTTAAACATATGAAACATTTTACAGTGCGACTATAAGTCATCATAAACATGGCATGATTGATATGCACATGGCCAGGATGCCTCAGGAATCATCTGTTGCCCAGAACATTCTGGTCTTCTTGCTGTTCTTATAAAATGGCTTAACTTTGTCCAGGGCATAGCAGGGCTCTGCATTTTAAATAGGATGTTTCATGGCACACAGGCAAACATTTGGCATTGAGGTGTGTGGATTTCATGTTTGTAAATGTGATTATACACACATCTGAGATAGTAAACAAAATAAGAGTGATTTAGCTCAAGAGAGCTAATGTAACTGAGAAGGTAGAGAATGAAATTACTTCCGATCAGCTCCATATAGTTTCCAGCCCACAGTTAAATTTCTAATTATCGTTTTAAAAGTCACTTTGTTTTTCTATTACTTCTATGATTGGAGGGAAAATTGGGAAGCTGGGACAAAGAAATTCCACACCCCCCACCTCCAGTTCCTCCTGTAATTCACAACCTCAAGGGTTGACATGTTTGGTGACAAGATGTGTCACCAAAACACAGTCATGTGTTAGCAGCTGAAACCTGTATTTTACTTTTCGGTCTTCTGAATGCACCTACATCCTTTTCCTGTTCCAAGAGCCTGTTGTGAGTCCCACATTAGATTTGTGTTTTTCTGTTTCTTGGATATGTTGGTTTCTCAGATTTACTTTTGATGACCTTGACAGTTTCAAGGTCTCCACCTCTTATTGACCTGCTTTGCCTACCTTTCCACTTACATTTCCTTGTTGCTGTTGCTGCTGTTGCTATGTAACAGGCCCCCAGACCTTAGTAGGCTCCCAGACTTCAGAACAACGGATCCCATAATGGTAGTACCATTCTGGCCATAAAAGGCAGCATGTAAATTGCACCGCCTGTCAAAACAAAAACAAAGACCTAATCCACCAAAGTCCATAGTTCTGGAGGAGTTTCTAAGGGTACTAACTTTGCCTTTTGGCTTCTGTAGTTCTTCTTCTGGCTAACCGGTCTTGTTAACTGAAGCATGTCAACCCAGGTATGGTTTTTGTGCTTAAATGCTCACCCTGAGAAAGGCTGTGGCTACCCTGAAATCCTACTACCCACTGTAGTAGCCAGCCAGCTAATAAAGACTTCCTGTTGGCGAAAAGCCACATCTGAGCAGTCTTCTCTGGTGGATACCTCATAACATTCTCTTGTTTTGTTTTGTTGAGACAGGATCTTGCTATGCAGTCAGCTGGCCTGGAACACAAGGACCTTGGACCTGAGCTCCCAAGCTCTGAGATTACCAGCGTATACCATGCCTTCCCAGTCCTAAGCCCTTCTTAGAAAACTGGATGTCCTAGTGTCCTGGGACATTTTGGATGGCCTTTGCAGAGATGTGTATTCTAATATCAAAGCAGTGGTGATTGGCCAGTAGTTCCAGTTTACAAATGTGCTTGTGTTGACTTATAGATTGGGACATTTCTACACAAAATTGCTTTTTAGTAATTAGTTATTTTGAGATGTGTTTTATGACCCCAATTTTAGTTTTACTTAAAATTAAAGTTCACTACAGTTATAAACCTGATCTGTTTATACTGTATCAATCTGGTGGCTATTATGCAATACGGGCACAATTAACTCCCTGTGTTCATGCTCCCTCACCTTGGAAAAACAAACCAACTGCCCAAAATCCATAGAAGGAGAAGTTCTTACAGGGGGTTAGAGGATAGAGTGCACCCCATCCTCCTGTCTTGTTGCTTCCAGGTCACTAAATCTCAGACCCCTAAGCCAATAGCAGGGCCTTTGTCCTTGAATAGAGCTCTTGGGCATTTACAGTCCAGTGACCTCCATCTGTCAATTGTTTAAAATTATTTACTGAGCAGTTTCTCTGTTACAAGTTCTTTGTGAATGGGTCAAAAACTTGTCTCTGTCTTCATGGATAAAGCTTGGCAAAGAGAGAGGCTCCAAGTAAATCAATCAGTAAAGATTTAGTACGAGATAGCGGTTCTCTGAGCTGAGAGAGTCCGGGGATTTTTCTGTGATTCCATTTTCATCCCTGTGTTAGCTTGACACAACTGCTACAAATGCCTGACAGGCTCAAAGAAAGAAGAGGAAAATCTCATTTTCACTCATGGTTTTGGAGGTCACCGTGCATGGTCTGTTGTGCCCACAGCTTTGAGGCCTGTGGATGGGGTGAACTATCTTGATGTGAAGGAACATTAAGCTGAGTAAAATTCTGCTCCACCTTCTAGTAGAGTACAAAATGAGAGAGTGAGAGGGGTCAGCATCAAATGGCTCCCTCAAGGGAAGGCACTAATGACCCAAAGGCATTCCGCTGGACCACATTCACAGTGCCCAGAGACTCCCAATAAAGACTAAGTCTTTAACACATTGGACTGCCTGTCTTCTCTGCTATTCCTTTGGCTCTCAGCTATCACTCACATATCATCCCTCACATTTCCCCACCATTAACTCACCTCAGTCTTTCTGGCCATGGACAACCCCTTCAGACCATTAGAAGGTCCATTTAACTCAATCTGTCTCAGTTTTGGCTGCATCACACCTGTGGACTAGCCTGTGCTGCTTGCTGTGGGAAGACATGGGTATTACTCAGGAAGAGAGCAGTTAAAGTCAGGAATGGATGCTTCTCCAAAGACAGAAAAAAACAGGAAAGTTGATGGAGATCCAGTGAGTTGTAAGACAATTCATAGTGGTTTGAGATGTGTACAGTGGGAATCTTTGAGTGGCCACAAAGCGGGTAAGACATGGAAAATAGTGGAAGACACATGATTGGTCTGGGTGTCCTGCATCTTAAGATTAAGGAGATACAAGAGCAAAAGATATCAGGGATTTTGAAATCATCACTTCATTATGATTGAGGGATCAATTATTCAAGACAACACCTATATGGTCCCCTGCAAAGGTGCTTTGGAATGTGTGGAGCAAACCTGATAGAAATGGAAGGAAAATGAGACAAATTCACAATTGTGAGAAATTCCAGTACTCACTTTTAGTAATTGTCAAGCAAATAGGAAATTTTATCTTTATTTGGATACTGATAGAACCAAGCCAGCTTTCTTTGGGTGTAAAAATATATTTTGCCATTTGAATACTTTTTTGTTTGTTTAAGACTGGGTCTTCAGTAGCTCAGACTGATATTGAACTCCCTGTGTAGCCAAGGATGAACTGGAATTCCTGATCTTTCTGCCTCTACTTCCCGGGTGCTGGAAGTTCCGAGCCTGTGCCTCCACTCCCAGCCTAGCCTATTGCTCTTTAGCCACTGTGAGTCTTTATCCTCAGACTGGATGCCTTGTAGACAGTACATGCTTGAGTACATTATGAACCAAATTGGGAAATTTTAAAGAGAAAACATGAACAAAAATCACGTCTCTTTAAAGTACGCAGGCTATAAGCACAAATAAGCCATATTCAAACATTCAAAATGTCCAAATACATTTAAAGGCACATGGTTAGGACTAATAGGTTACCTGGGAGTAATGGAATTAAATTAAAATGTACCACAGAAAGACTTAGGTAGACTCCAAGTATCTGTCAACAAATAACTTAATTTCAAGTAACCCATAGGCCAAGGAATAAATAAAAAGGAAATAAACTATTTTTAACAGAACAAAACCATGCTAATATGTCTGAAAATACAACAGAGCATAATTTTTGAGATGCAACAGAATGCAAAGCCTAAAGGGAAACATAAAGCCCTGGATTTCTATTTTGAACAAGAGAGGAAAGATCAGAAATGTACAACCCTGAGCTTCTATCTTAGGAAAAAAATTTAAAAGTCGGGTAAGTCAGATCCAAAGTCAGGAGGAAGAAATATCAGAGCAGACACATGTGAAACACAAAGCAAGGCATCTCACATTAAAAAACAAATCAATGAAGCAAAAGTTAGTTCTTGGAGGAGATCAATGCCATTGATAAGCCTCCAGCCAAGCCAGTGTAGCTAACAAAAGGATCCTAGTCAGAAGCAACTTATAATGGGACTGAGATGCATGCCACTACAATGGACCACAGATACATCTGTGATGATTGGGGATGACTGTGAGCAGGTTGGTGCCAGAAAATCTAACAACTTAGATGAGACAGAGCTTTCTTGAAATATGGAAACTCTAACAAAGCTCACTCAAAAAGGAATCAATCATGTAGCCTGCAGGGTCTTGATTGTTCACTGGCGCTATACATGCATGGACCAAGACATAGAGAATAATATACTTAAGACATGCAGAATTTAGGGCAACTAAATAACACTTCAGAAGAAGCATTTCAAAGTCTAGGTTGAGTGAGTTAGTCAGCACCTGTAACCTCAGTGCTTTGGGGGCAGAATCAGGATTGTTCTTAGTTTGAGGCCAGCCTGCTCTGCACAGAGTTCCCGGCTATCTAGGGTTATAAAGGAAGTGTGTTTCTGAAAACAAAAGAATCTGTGTATTAAATCCCTTTTCTCATAAAAACCACCAATGGCCCCTTTCTGGTTTCCTGGCTCCTTCTATCTTATAGAGTCTATAGGGACTCTGGATCTGACACTAGGCTCTTTATGAGTCAGAACATGAGGCTTGGTCTTCCTGGTTTGGGTGACCTCATTCAGAATATTTTCCAGTTCTACCCATTGACCTGTAAATTTCATGTTTTCTTTACAGGTGAATAATATTTCATTGTGTAAATATAGTACACTTTCATATTTGTCTGTCTGTTGATAAACATTTAGGCTGTCTCTATTTCCTGGTCATTGTGAAGACAATGGCATCTGTAACAGGATATAGAGGACTTTGGGGTGTGCTAAGGGCAGTATAGTTGCATGATGTGGTGCTGCTCTTCCTAACTTTTTGAGGAATCTCCACAGTGGTCTCCACAGTGGCCTATCAGTCTGCCCTCCCACCAGCAGTGAACGGGTGTCCCTCTCCCTCCACATCCACTCCAGCATTTCTTATTTGGTTTCTATATTATTTTTACTAATTTCTTTTACTTTCTGAGATTAGAAGAGTGGTTCTCAACCTTCCTAATGCATTGATCCTTGAATAGGTCCTTCATTTGTGGTGACCCTCCACACACCATAAAATTATTTTTATTACTATTTCTTAACTGTAATTTTGCTACTGTTATGAATCCTTCTGATGGTCTTAGGTGATCCCTGTGAAAGGGTCACTTGACCCCCAAAGGGGTTGAGACTCACAGGTGGAGAACCACTGGATTAGAATATAATTGCATCCTTCCCCCTCCCCTTTCCTCCCTTCAAGGTTCAAACTCTCCCACATACCCCTCCTTGCTCTTTTTCAAATTCATGGCCTCCTTTTCATTAACTGCTGTTACATACATATATGTGTACATATGAACATACGTGTTCCTAAATTCAACCTGCTCAGTCTATATAGTGTTACTTGTATGTGTGCTTTCAGGGCTGACCACTTGGTATTGGAGAACACATTGGTGTGGTCTTCCGTGAGAATGACTCTTTCTCCCACTCTCAGCATCCCTTAGTTGCCTGTAGTTCTTTGTGTAGAGTTGAGGCCTCCTGGGCTTCCCCGACCCACTTTGGCATGTCTATTGTTGTCTTTGTTCAGCTCATGTTTAGGAAGACATATTGGCGAGACATTATGAGTGTAGATTTGATATTACTCGAAGACATGACCTCACAGTAACCCCCCCCACCCCCCACCCCCCACCCCCAGATCCTCTGGCTCTTACAATCTTTCTAGTCCCTCTTCTACAACATTTCCTGAGCCTTAGGTCAGGGAGTGTTTTATAGATGTGCCCACCAAGACTGGGATCCACAACTCAAATTTTGATTGGTTATGGTTTTCTATAGTGATCTTTGTTTGTTGCAAAGCGGAGTTTCCTTGATGAGAGGTGAAGACTACATTAATCTCTGGGTATAAGGACACATATTTCGAGTGTCATTAGGGATTGTGCTGGTTTAGTAAAACAGTAGCTGTAGGTTCTCGTTTAAGACTCATGACTTCACTAGCAATAGATAGGTGGCTAGGTTTCCAGTTTCCCTCTTGTTAAGAGGATCTTAAGTCTAATTAGGCAACTGTTGGTTAGTACTAAAATATGCATTCCACTGGACGGGTTTAGGATTAAGGTGCCATGTGGGTCATTGCTGTGGTTCAAAGGAGTCATAGCTGGGTAGGACTGTTGGTTGCTTCCCTCCTTTGGAAGCATGCATGGCACCTCCTGGTTCCATGAAGCTAGTCCTCAGAGGGTCAGCTTTCAGGTCAGTTATAGCCCAGGGGCCTCTGAAGCCTTCAGCAATATGAACCTACCTTTCCTATATGGGAACAACCAAAGACAATAGCAATAGCTTGTAATGCTTTCAGAGTCTCTTGGACAACTCTGACCAGTAACTCAAAAGAAAGCTTCTCATGCCTGGTGGGGGGTTTTGTTACATGGTGTTTGGCTCATGGAGGCAACATTATTAGTCCAACTGAGAGATATTTACTTAAAAAAAAATGTTCATTTTACATCTGACCAGTGCCCACCTCTCCTCCCATTCTACCCCTCCTGCTGGTCCCCCTCCCCTTCTCCTCAGAAAAGAGGAAGCCTGGTAGGTACCAACCACCCTCGCACATCAAATCACAGCAGGACTAAATGCATTCTCTCCCACTGAGGTCAGATAAAGCATCCCAGCTAGTGGAAGGAAAGTCAATTACAGGCAACAGAGTCAGAGACAACCCTGCTCCAGTTGTTAGGGGACCCACCTGAAGATATTTATATGCAGATTTATGTGCTTTCTTGATGACAACCATTCTGACTATGGCAAGATGAAATCTCAAAGTTGTTTCAATTTTCATTTTCCTGATAGGCAAGTATATAATAGAGTTTGCAAAAATATTTCTTAGCTACTTATATTTCTTCTTTTGAACTGTCTGTTTAGTTCCATGGCCTAATTTTTAGTTGGATTATTTGTTTTCTTGGTGTTTAAAGTTTTGAGTTCTTTATATATTCTAGATAGTAACCCTCTGTGAGATGTTTCGCTGACAAAGATTAATCTCCCATTCTATAGGCTGCCTCTTCAGCAAATCAACACATTCCTTTCTTGTAGAGACTCTTAAATGTTGAGGTTGATCTAGTTGATTATTGCTTTTATTTTCTGCATTACGAAAGGTCCCACTCAGAAAGTCTTAACTGAAACTGATACCGTAAAGTGTATTTCCTATTTCTTCCTCCAGAATTTCAGGTCTAACATTGAGATCGTTGATCCACGTAGAAGTTGCTATTGTGCAGGGTAAGAGATAACGATCTAGTTTCATTTTTCTCCACCAGCATTTGTTGATGTTTCTGTCTTTTCTCCAATGAGTATTTTTGACATCTATTAAAAATCAGAAGGTTCTGGGACTGTAGGCTTATATCTGAGTCCTCAATTCTATTCCATTGATCAGCATGTTTATTTTTGTGCCAGTACCATATTGATTTTTACCACTATGGCTTTGTAGTATAACTTGAAATCAGGAATGGTGATGCTTCCCTCAGAGGTTTTATTCTTTGGGATTTGTTTTGGCTACCTAGGTTCTTTTGTGCTTAAATATGAATTTGAATAGTTTTTTTTTTTCTATTTCTGTGGTGAGCTGAAATTTTGATCGAGACTATAGAATATGTAGACTGATTTTGTTAGGATAGCCATTTTTCCCTCACCAATTTATGTACATGGCAAATCTACCTGTCCCAACTTATTTTTTTAGTGTTTTAAATTTTGCATTGTATAGGTTTTTCATTTTTAGGTTGAATGGGATTCTCTCCATGGTTTCTTTCTCAGTCGGTCTTTGTAGGTATGTTAATTTTGTAACTGATACTTCTCTGACAGTGTTTATCAGTTCCAAGTCTCCTGGTGGCATGTTTGGGGTCTCTCATCTATAGATAACTCATGTTATCTGCAAAGAGGGAAAATTGGACTTCTTCCTTTCCTATTTGTATCTCTTTTATTCCCTTCTCTTGTATTGTGCTAGCACCTCAAGTACTACATTGAATGGAGTGGCAGCCTTGGACGCCCTTATCTTGTTCAGCATTGTATGAGAAAGCTTCAGAAGCCTTTTGTCTCCACTAATCATGATGGTGACTATTAGTTTGCCATGGATGGTCTTTATTTTGTTGATAGATGTTCCCTCCACCCTTAGTCTCTCCAGGGTTTTTATTATGAAGCATTGTTGAATTTTTGTCAAAGACATCTTCTGCACTGATGATCCTTTGGATGAATTCTTAAATTTGGCTTTTAAGTATTTTCACAACTGGTCAAAGTGTAGAAAATGAGTATCTGTGGAGAGCTCAGTCCTACATCACATTGTCTACCCTCAAGACACTGGTAAAAATTGGGTGAAATATTTTAAGAGCCAAAGGCTAAGGGCAAAAACTGTTTTGTAAACATGGCAGAATCTTTGCACTCACAAACTCAGCAGCTGTGGTTGCCTGCCACAGACCTGTACAAGACCAAAAAAGTCAACACTCCAGCATGGATGGAAGAGAGCACATGAGTATCCAGCCCTAGCTCAGGAGTAATTGACAGGTGATGCCTGCTAGGGGAGGGAAAGTCCATTTTCTTTAGATCATGACCGCTGCTCTAATAGATGGCTCCACACTCATGTACCCATGGGCCACACTGGACCCAGTTATTTATAAGAAGAAGGAAGAGGACATGAAATTAGAGGGGATGGTGGAACTCAGCAGGGGTTAGAAAGGGTTGACGGGAGGTATGTGCAAAATATATTATATGCATGTATGAAGCTTTTAAAGAATAATGACACATATTAAATTTAAAATGTTACATCTGGATTTACAGCCAGTGATTTTCACCCAGGGGAGCTCTTCATTGTAGGGACTGTGGGAAGAGATCCCAGGGCAATGGTGTCCTACTGATTCAAGGGTAGGTGCTACCAGGGCAGAGGTGTCCTATTAATGTATGAATGGGCACTATCAAATGGAGGTGAAGTGTAAGAAGTGGTGTCTAGTGTGAAGTTTGGATGATGCTGCCTTCATCGACTGCCATTTCTATTTTATAGAGTACTGTGAGGAGTGTTGCTGTCAGCTGTTCTCACAGGGTTTGCTGAAACTCATCCATGAAATGGCCTGGGTTTCTGGGCTTTCTCTTTGTTGGGGGATGCTTATTCTGCTTCTTACCCCTTGCTCATTATAGATCGATTTAAGTTGTTTATGTCCCCTTGATTTAACTTTGGTAGACCCTCTTTGTCTAGGAATCATCTGTTACTTCCAGATTTTCCACTTTTTTTTTTTTTTTTTTAAATATGTGTTGTCAAAATATTTCCCAGTGATTTTTGGATCTGAAGAGTCTTTGGCTGAGATATTAAAATTGACTATGCAATTATGTCTGTCAAAGCTCTGGCTGGATGGATAGTGATCTGTTTGGTACAGATACAGGAGGTTGGTGTCCTCAAAAACACCTACCAAGTAGGCATCACATCACTCCTGAAGTTCCACCACACTAAGCTGTGGAAATGTAGTCTGGGCGTTGAGTCCTGAGTAATCTTAAGCATCAGGTACTAGGACCGTAGCTTGTATTTCAGCAGCTCCCTGAGCTCCAGCAGCATTATGGTGCCAAGCCATTAGCAGTGGGGTTTCTTTGTGCTACTGCTGGAAAGTGTGTGCTTGTGGGCAGCTGTTTGTGTAGCAGCAAGGTACTGGTGGCTGTGCTGGTTGTTTAGTGTCAGCTACCAAGAGAAACAACTGTAACAACAAACCTGGAAGGGAAGCTAACGATTTTCATACTTCTTTTTTAAGGCATGTTTTCTGATGACTTGCCCAAAGGCAAGGTTTATCACAAAGCTTAGAACAGGGCTGTCTTAAAACCACAGCGATTCCTGCTCTTACGTAATTCCAGTGATTTGCAGAGCCCTGTTAAACATTTCAAGGACAATGGACAGAAGCAGATTTGGTGAGATACTTGGAATGGGATGGCTCAGGTGAGGGAGCAAGGAGACTTTCAGAGCCTTTTGGTATGTCTATGGTGGGAGGTCCAGGAGACATGGCTAGCTACAGCTCACTCAGAATGTATGTTTCCCGAATGGCTCTTGAGCAGGGGAGGTGTTTACACCTACTGTAACTGGCCAAGATGTACTAGTTGGTGTTTTGTCAGCTTGACACAACTGTCTAGTTATGCTCCAATCTACCTGTACTTTAAGCAGCATTGAGTGGATACAAATGTTTTTCTTTTCTTTTCTTTTTCTTTCTGTCTTTCTTTTCCAGGGAAGATTTGCTCATGAAAGCTGAGTAAGGGATTCATTTAGTTTGGTTAGATCGGGCATGTCATGTGCAGGGGCTTTCATGCATAAGCCAGTTTCAAACACAAAGTGAGTCCATGCCCCAGTTTCTCAGTCTTGTATACACAGTGGAATCTGTCTCAAAAAAAAAAAAAAAAAAAAAAAGTAAAGAAAAGAAACTTGTATCTCAGAATTGTTTCTCTGTCTGTGAAAACAAGATCAGAATATGAAACCAAAATATGTGGGAAGGTATGATATGTTTTTCTGAATTCTGTGAGGTTTATGTAGAATTTATCATTTGTGATTTTTTTTTTTACCATTTTGGGTGAAAACTTAAACTGTTATATTACATATATTATGACTATTTATTGATAGGTTTATGATTGTGCATTCTCTTTTTTCCCCAAGAAGCACCCATAATGCAACCTGCTGTGTGTTATGTGAATATCTACAAGAAAGGACCTCAAAACTGAGATCACAAAGGGATAACAGAGAGAGAGGGAGATGCTACTTAGCCAAGTGTATAGGTGCACGCTGTTTGCACATGTGAAAATGTCACATGAAGGCCCGTTTGTGTGTACAATTACTACATGCTAACAAAATCAGACTTAGAGGCAACCTATACAGGATCATAAAGAAAAGAAGATATGAGACAGGTGTCCTAATAGTGATTAGTGAAGACATTGCCCTGGGGGTTAATGAGAACCACAAAGCAGAAACACATAGAGGCTCCACCTCCCCCCTTGTCAAGAGGAGGTGCTCCCACACATGAGGAATCAACACCAGGTATAAAAGCAAGGAAAGTATCTGTGTCATATGTGCTTTGTGTCTGTGAAAGTGCCATGTACCTTGAGTATCAGGAATAAAGTCCAACTGAGGGGTGGGGACCCTCCTCTGATCCAGGACCATCCCTTGGGTGAGTTAGGCAGCCTTTGTTTCTGACTTGCTTCTCAGAATAGATGTAATTTGAGAGAAGTGGGTGGAGGGGTCTTGGGGAGGGAGAAAAGGGGAGGAAGAAACTGAGAGTCAAACAGCTGTTGAGAGAGATGTGTGTCCATGGCTCTGTGAGTCCCACATATAGTCAAAGGCCTTTCTCTCCTCAAACACTGAGCCCAAGTGTCAGAGAGAATGAGGAAATAGAATTTCACTTGCAAATTTGTATTGCAGATGAGGGGAAAACAAAGCATCTCTTGAAAGAAAGAATGGTTATCACATACTAAGCTGTGCAAAGCTGTGGGCAGCAGTGGCAATACAGAGAGCCAGACACAGCTCACTCCTAAGTCTATCTATCCTTACAAGGTGGAGGAGCAGTAGGAAACTTTCCATTAACTGGATTCGAGAGCCATATTGAAAGTATGTGTTAAGAGAACAAGGTGATCAGAGTGTGGACCGCTTGGCAGAGGGGCCATTCTTTTGTGTCTCAGCAGGAGAAGCAAGAGAAGATGACTACAGTGAGGGTATCAGGCAGCTCTGGTACAGGACCCCATGATAAACTGTACTAACAATGGTCTAGAATATGAGAACAGTACAAAGTGTAGGCATTATAGTTGTATGTACCATGCACATACAAGGCACATGAATGGCATGCACGTAGTACATCACATATCATCCACATACAGTGTAATATAGAATAGACATATGCAATGTATAGGTACATCACAGGTCAGAGTAGAAACCTATGGTATAGTCTACAGCAGGTATGCACAGCATAGTGTGTAGAACACGCACATAACACAGTATGAATATATACATATATGATATATTGCCTGAGCAGATATACATAGTGTGGTGCACAGTAGATGTGTATATACCCACAACACAACATGTAGTAGATGCATAAAGGATTATATGTAACACTCATACATATATGCATATAACATCCCAACATGTAGCAGATGCATATAGTATGGTGCATAGTAGATGTATATAAGATGATATATAGTGTGTATTCACAGCACAGCATGGAGTAAATGCATATAGGATAGTTGTAATATATGTGCATATACAGCATAGCATGTAGCACATGTGACTATTATAGTGCACAGCATATTCATACAGCAAGGTATATAATATACATGATGCTGTATACAGAACATGTCCATAGTACAGTGTGTAGGTTATACACATAGTGCAGTGCATTCTAGAAGCACAAAGCACAGTATAAAGCCTGTATTATAAATAGTGCAGTATGCAGTACACATGTGCATATGTGCAAATAGTGCATTATGTATGCACATGACAGCACATATGTGTGTACATGTTTGCAATGCAGAGTCTATGCATATTTTTAAAAGACTAAAGGGAAGGGCTGGGAGGACAGCTCAGTGGGTAAAAGCACTTAATGTACAGGCCTGACAACTTGAGTTTGGATCCTCAGAATCAATGTAAAAACTAGACACAATAGCACAAGTGCCTGTAATCTCAGCCTACCCCAACAGGAGGATGGGAGATAGAGATGGGAGATTCTCCAGAAGCTGGTCAACCAACTAGTTTAGTCTCCTACTTAGCTCAACTGTCAACCAGACACATCCCAGAGTTATCTGAGGAAGTCTCAATAAAGGAATCTCCCTGATCAGATTGGCTTTTGGGCTTATCTGTGTAGGTATTATATTAAGTAACTAATTGTTAATTAATGTAAGAGAGCCAAGCCTACTGTGGGTGGTGCCATTCCTAGGCAAGCAGGCCTGAGTTGTATATGAAAAGTAGCTGACAAATAAGCAAGCAGTATTCCTTCATGATTCTGCTTTAGGTTCCTGCTTTGAGTTCATGCCTTGGCTTCTCTTGGTGTTGGACTGCAATGTGTAAGGTGAAACAAACACTCTCCTCCTCAAATGACTCCATGGTGTCTCTTGCAACAACAGGAACCAAACCAGAGCAGCAGGATCACATGACATGGGAGAAGCCCTGTTCCCACCAAGATGAAAAAGGGATGGACTTACATGCAAAGGTTGTCCTCTGCCTTCCACATGGCTCTAGCACATACGTGCTTGTATATATACACATGAACAAGTGCGCCCACGTATTCACACACACCAGAAAGGAAAAAAGAAAAAGAATTTAGAAGATGAAAGGGAAAGGAGAAATGACAGACAGCTCATGACAGATGACTAATGTTTCCAATTTGCAGGGAGAAGGCTCAAAAAGTCTGATCATGAACTCCACTGCACTGTTAAGTCAAGCGGAAAACCTTGGTGGCACACTACTCAATTATCCCAACTGCAGTCGCCATGGCTGACCCTGTCAGTGACTTCTGAGACACTGGATGTTACTGTGGCTCTAAATATGGGTTCTGTACTTTCAGCCTCCGCACAGTCAGCCATCCACTCTAACTGTCCCCTTCTCTGTTTCTCTAAGTCCTCCACTTTTGTTATATTCTGATTTTGTAATATAAATCTTAAAGCTGAGGTAACATTTAGAGAGGTTGAATCTTAACTTATTTTATACTTGTATTTATTTTTTGTAGTAGATCACTTACAGTTTGAGTTCAATTCATTTATCATTTTAACTTTTAAAAATGTATAAAGAGAATTATCCTTTTTAAAATTAATTATTTTGCTTTTGAGATTATGACTTACATCATCCCTTTCTCTTTCCTCTCTCCAAATCCTTCCGCATACCCTTCCTTGCTCTCTCTCTCTCTCTCTTTCCTCAGTTTACAGTATGTATTATTACATATGTAAACACATGTATTCTTAAATATAACTTACAGAGTCTATATAATGTTACCTGCATAATTGTCCTTTATCTAGAGAGCCCTCCAATTTTTCTTTCCATGGTCTTGGCCCATATCCTGGCAGGTTCCAGAGTAGAGCAGCCAACATTAGTACACACTCCATCTGTGCCCATGCAGGACTGTCTACAGACCTCTGAAACTGAGACCCAGTTTTTCTTCCTAATTCAACAGTTCCTAAGAGGTGAATCTCAAGGCTCTGAGTCTTTCTTGGGTCTCTTCCATGTAGAGCACTGCTGAAGCAAACGCTGTGTGATGTAGTGTCAGGAATGGTCTCTTTCTATTAGTATGTACAGATCTCTTCCTGAACTCCAACCTATTACAAAGTCCTTGGGGTAGAATGGAGAACATCTTAAGATGACAGCCACTTCCAAGGTGTGGCTTTGTTGCCATGGCCTACTGTCTTCATTTATTTGTATCTGTCTTTCAATCAGCCTGCAATAGCTCTTCACCCTGCAAGGCAGAAAAGTGGGAACAACATAAAGACACACACCAGCATCATTGCGGTTCCCATCATAACTCAGGAGCAACCAGGAGCTACCTCTGTCTACTCTGTGTCTGAGGTGGTGTACAGACTCCGCCTTCCACTATCTTCTCTGCAGCCTCAACTCCAGCTTCTTTCCTGACAAAGCCCACTTGAGCCAGCTCTCCTTGTGAGCTGAGGACATAGCTTGCTCTTCCCCACCCCAAGTCCTGCCTCCCCATTTATCCCAACCACGTTTGCGTCCTCCTCATCCCCTTCTATCTGTCCACCAGGGTGAAGGTAAAGTCCCTTGAGCACCAGGTCCCATTCTTCCACTGAGCATTCTTACTGCTGTAGGAAAGCCTGTCTTTAGAGCCCTCTGGCTCTCTTTCCAGAACCATTTCCACCCCAGAACCACATAGCTATGTGGTATTAGAACATGGCTCAAAAGAATGACCCATGGTAAATAATGCCTTGAGGGACGGTGAGAGAGACTCCAGGAAAAATGATAGAGTGCCTTTTACCTCAGGTGTATTGTGCTCCCTGGGTTACTTTTAGACATGATTTCATGCCTCCTGTGATGATCATTTACATTCAATTTACAAGATATGTTTATTATTTTTGTTGAATGCCAGAACATAACCATAAAACCCAATCTGGTGAAAGGGTATGCTGAGTGCTGTCCTCAGTGTGCTCTGAATCTGGCCATGGCCTTCTACCTTGCTCTTGTGCTTTCCCAGATATAGTCTATAAGCACAGCCAAGCAATTGTGTTTCAGTTGCCCTGTCCTGAGAAAGTTCTACTCTGTTAATATTTAGTATGTGCTTACTGGAGTTTATTTACATGTTTTTCTGAACTCAAACAACTATCCTTGGATCATTGCTTTCTTTGTTGCATTCATATATAAAAGTGTACTGAAACTGAAGTAAGATTATCTACAGCATTACACTGTAGTCTGCTCAATTCTTTCAGGTCCTCAGATCCCAGGTCCAGCAGACAAGATCTGCATAGGTCGATGAAAGTTGACAACATGATGTACCTCTCTGCACCATGTTAATGCCTTGTTTTGCCAACCTGATGGTAGGAACTCCAAACTTTTCTTCCTTTGACTAGGACCTTCTGTATAGACACTGGTGGAGAAACTTCTGGATTGTGTTCCAATTGGTGAGATGAAGTCCATCAATGTATCACACTGATATCAAGTATTTTTATTCTTTTTAAATTTATAAAATCCAGTATTCCAAGAAAACCTTCTACCCAAATCCAACATGAGACCCTTCAGGGTGTTCTAGCAGAAGATTTCAACGTGAGACCCTTCAGGGTGTTCTAGCAGAAGATTCGAACATGAGACCCT
>JADRCH010000138.1:2131654-2263030 GCA_019843965.1 Rhynchomys soricoides | reverse complement strand
AGAAGATTCGAACATGAGACCCTGCAGGGTGTTCTAGCAGAAGATTCCTCAGTATTCTCCAGTTCTCATATTCCATTCCCAGAACCAGAGCTTCCTGTCAGGTATCCCACACCACAAACAGAGTCATTTCAGCACTTAGAGTTAGCCTTGGAGGGCTGCTCCCTCCACCCAGCCTTCCAAGGATGTTCATTGTGGTAAGTGGAGGTCTTGGTTTATAAATGTACAGAACCAGTGGCTGGCCCTGAGTTAGAAGTAAACACCTAAAAGAAACAGAAATGGGCTCTATTTATGCATATAAATATTGATGTTATAACTTGTAGTAAAGAGAGATCCAAAAGAAATTAATTTAAGCAAAAGGCAGGCTGCCTTGGTGGTTTCCATGTAAAGAACATATGAAAAGACAAGCTCAAGTACATAACCAAAACTGTCTTCTCCTGACCTCTTATGGTTTCTACCCTTGTGCTGCTCCAAGTGTTGGAAGCATAGACTCAGGCAGCACTGGGTATATTCTTGTAGCCACTAGATTATCTCTGCCTCTGTCCATATATAACTTCTCATGATATACCCTGAGTGACCAGCTACAACCATGAACTCATCCCCGGGCCTTCAGTTTGCTGGCATTTTAGGACTGGCCATACCTGGGTCACCTTGTGATGAAGCAGAAAGGAATCTGGTTAAGTGGGTGAGGGACAATTAGAAAAGTCACCAGTAGGAGATTGTGCACAAAGCACATCAGGCCTGTGAAGACGGAGAAATGTCACTTTGTGTTTAAGCCCATATCTAGATAGTGTCTGCTGGTCACAGCACAGGTGCCATCTGGAGCTGCATTAGAAGCTACTGATTAAGGTGCATCTGTTAAATGCCCTCAAAGCTCTACCAGATGACACTTATTAGCATTTAGTGTGACTTTGGTTTTCTCCCATTCCAACCTAAGGAGAAACCTTCAGCTTCTTCCTTGTACACACCAGGAAGCAAAAAGTCTGTCAGTGCAGTCCACCAACACAGACTGCAAATGGCTTCTTTTCCTTTCCAGGAGCTTGCCTTCCCATGAGTCATGTTGCCTGAAAGGAGCATGCCCTTCCCTGTCTCTCTGAAACTTCCAAAGGTCTCAGGGCCTGACACTTTTCTCTTCTGGCTGTGACATGGAAGCTAGCAATGACAGTGCTGGTGAGTCCAACCAGGGAAGGTCCTGCAAGGGCTCTGCCTATTCCTCCCAAATGGAACAATCAATCTCTGTCTCTGTCTCTGTCTGTCTCTGTCTGTCTCTGTTGTGTGTCTCTTTCCCACTCTCCCTCTCTCCCTCCCTTTTTGTTATTTGAAACTAATTTTTTTATATGTAGAAAAGAATTCCTTTATTTTTGAGAGTTTCATGCATGTATGTTGTATATTATAATATTCATGCCCATCACCCTCCTTACCATGCATGTGTGTAATATACTGTGATCATATTCATGCCCATCACCCTCCTTATCATGCATGTGTGTAATATACTGTGATCATATTGACACCACCATTCTCCTTATCAACTTTTCCCCACTTTTACCATTTCCCCACTTAGTTTAACCAGGGTTGCTGGCATGGGCCTGGAGGGGAAGAATGCAAGCAATGTAACAGTGGCTACACCACTACAGAAAATGACACTTTCTCCCCTGACAACTGTTAACTGCCAATGGCTTCTCAGGGAGGGGTGGGGCCTCATGAACCACTCCCTGACCCATGATGTTGAAGGATCCAGTCTTGTCCAAATCTTGTGTAACCATAACCACTGCATATTTGTCTCTGTGACAGCCATTGCCATGCCTAGAAGATGGCCTGAAACCCCTTTCAAACATGAAGGACCATCTCCTGACTTGATTTCAAATTGAATGACATAGTGTTGAATTTGGACTCTTTCTCTCTTTTTGAAAATGTATTATATTTGAAGTTTTTAAAAAATTATCCTTAAGGGAACAGGAAGATTCCCTTGAATATTGGGGAGACACATGGACCGTGGGACTATTTGCAATCATACCTGCCTTCATCCAAAAATTCTCTACTGCAGACACATCATTATGTAACATGGTTATGACCTGCCTACCTGAGTCAACTGCCCACAGAAGTTGCCATCAACTTTTGAGTACAGTGTTTACCATGGGACTGGTCTTGAACCAGAGGATTACTCTCAGGGACCACAGCAACCCCTAAGTCAGGTGACGGCATCTTCACTGGACAAGTGAGAATACTGTACACGATGAAGGAGACACATCTTAACCTGCATCCATTAGCCTTGATGGGCCCAGAGCCAGAACCCATGTGCCCCTGACTGCTCCTTCATCCAGTAAAAAATTGTCTAAAGAGGAAGAGCTTCAGTTATCATTTGGTTTTTAATTCTTTTCCACTTAACAGTTACCTGCACTCTTCAAAGTGTCTCGGACTTTGGTTTTCGTTAGCAGCAGTGCAGGTTCTTCATCTAGAGGCAAAGAGGCCCTGAGGGAAATCTTGTATGCATCTGAATCTGAAAGAAACACAGGGATAAATGCTCCAGCCTCTGATTCTGGCTTCAGTGTGGACCCATAATGGAGCCAGGTCTGTGCTAATCTAGAGCTCACCTGACTGCAGATTTTGTTCTGGGGCACAGCAGAGAATTCCCTGAGCTATAGAATCTGGGATCAAATCATCTCAGTTTCCAACTCTTGTGGCTGAAAGCCAACACACACACACACACACACACACACACACACACACACACACACACACATATACTCACATGCATGCATTCACACATGTATACACACAGTGACATCTCCTTTTTAGCTATTGATATGTCTGAAGACAATCAATACAGTGTGGTTGATCTGCACTTCCTAAAATCCTCTTCAGTACGAAGACACAACAAAGGGAAAGCTTTGGCCTGTGGAGAGTTATTAATAAAGCATGATGAGCAGGAGTGTGTGTGATGTAAGCTTACAAGTCTCATGGAAACACCTCTATTGACTTAGCAATGATGAAAAAGAAACAAATGGCTGTTGGACCTATTAGTCACTATTAAGAAAGACTCATATTTTAGTCAATTAATTAATCCTGTAACATTCCCCTCACATGATTGTTACAGAGCAGCAACAGTGGTGCTTCTCTGGGGAACTGCTCTGCATTGGTATCTTCCTTTTAATCTGGAATAATATTTTTTAAATTCCAAGGTATGTAAAGTGAGCCAACTCTATGTAACTAAGGAGACTGAACAGTGTTCATTTTGGGGCGTGTGTTGAATGGAAAATATTTCTTCTTCAAAAAGCTGTGCTTTAAAAGTACATCTATATGGGAAGTGATCCTGGCTCCTGGTATTCAGTTCCTCTAACAAATAGATGGCCTGAGATAGTTAATCATGCCTGTCAACTAGATTGCACCGGACTCAACTAGGGAGACATTTCTCTACATGTGACTGTGAGAGTATTATCTGAGAAATTTGCCAGAGGAGGGAAGATTCAACCTGAATGTGAACAGTACCACCCAAGGGTTAGGGCTAGGGCTAGGACCCAGATAAAAAGGAGAAAGCAAGCTGAGTAAGATATTCTCTCTCTCTTCTCTCTCTCTCTCTCTTTCTCTCTCTCTCTCTCTCTCTCTCTCTCTCTCTGTCCATCTCTCTGTCCATCTCTGTCTCTCTCTCTCTCTCTCTCTCCCCTTCCCCTACCATATGACCAGCTATTTCAAGATCCTGCTGCTGTGTGTGACCTCGCTGCCATGATGTACTGTACTCGCTGTGAGCCAAAACAAACCCTTCACTGCACAAGTCGTCTCTGTCATCAAATTTTATAAGAGCAATAGAAAGGTAACTAAGACCCACGTAATTCTGGTCTCGCTCCATTTATATTTTGGCCCAGATAGCTCTTTGTTGCTTGAGGCTCTCTTGTGTGACTGGATATTTGTGAACAGCTATGGCCTCTGCCCCTAGATATCAGTAGTATTCCTATCTCCAGGTTGTTACAACCAGAGGTATCTGCATTGCCAAATGCCCCACATCAGGGAGGGAGCTTACTCACAATTGGGAATCATTGTTTGGTACCATCAAGCACTCCTTCCCTCCATGTGGTCTTCAACTTTTGACCTAGGGATAGTACTAGTTTTGAGAGAGGAGTTTTCACTTTCAGAATCTAAGGAAACACACAAATGTGAATTTAAAAAAAAACCAAACCATTTCTTATAAAGGTTCTGAAAATGGTAAAGGGTTCTGAAAATTCTTATGACTTAGTGGCATCCAACACCCATATTTTGCACAGGATGGAGTCTTTCTGCAAAGTTCTTCAGGCTCCTTCCACATTCTCTGATCAAATAAACCATTCCCAATGCCAGACACATTCTCTTACGAGAATATCTTCCAGTTCTGGGAGTTGAACTTAGGACCTCACACATTTGAGGGGAGTACTCTACCACTTAGCTATAGTGCCAGACCATGAGAAGACCGATTGCCAGGGGTGGTCTAGGATGTTTTCCACTGTCCTCAGTGAAATCCTTCTCTTCCCAAGGAGGAAGGAAAAACAAAGCTGCCTTTGTGTTTTCAGTCCAATTCTTCTCTTCATACTCTCATAAAATTTTAATCTTGCAAAGTTTGCTTAGACTTGGCTCCAGACGTTTCCACTGAAGGGGGAGGGAGAATTATAAATCTCAGAGATGTGCAGAAAGTCTGGGACCTGCTAATACATCCCTCATCTGTGTCCTGTGAGCATCGCTGTAGGTAGCAGGTAAAGGGCAGGTGACTAACGATGACAAGAGACATCCCCAGCAGCTCTCAGACTGAATTTGCTGCACGCAGATAGGACAGTAGATGCTTCATCAAACTAATAAGGCTAAGGGAGAAATGGCATCTACTTCAAGATGAATCCAAATCCAGCCTGCTTTCCTCTGAAAATTCACAAAGATTAGAAAACAAACCTTTGTTAGCACTTTCGCAGAAGATAAAACAAGAGCCTGGGAAGACAAAACAAAACTTCCTCGTTTTAGCTAATTGTGTGAAGACAAGACATACCATCACAAAACAAAACAAACAAGCAAACAAACAAACAAACACCATCACAATTAAATCTATAGAATCAGGGAGAATATGTTCCTAGAAACAGGCTTGGACAAGAACACTTTTAAGTTTAGCTCCCCTAATGATCAAAGAGCAAATGCTTTTAGATATGTGCTATTTAATTGGTTACTTACATAGGAACACCCTCTTTTTTTCTGACCACGGGTTCTCCAAAGCATCTTGAGAACCAGTTTTTCATCACCATGTGGTCACTTAGAACTAACTTTGTTGTGCTGTGAAAAATTCCATTTTGCTCCTTGTATGTATCACTTGTCCATCCACCTGTTCATCCTTCAGCTCCATCTGCCCATTTGGCCATCCATCCATCCATCCATCATTCCATTTGTCTATCCACTCATGCATCTGTAATTCCATCATCCTAACCTTTACCCATCTATCACTACCTAGGCATTCATCATCTACCCAACATTCCATGTATTTATCCACCTACCTATCTATTACCTAAGCATCTATCATTCCATCATTATGTCCATCCACCAATCATCTTTTTATTCATTCACTCATCCATCATCCCATTATTCCATCCATAACCCATCCATCTATCCATTCACCTGTCCACCATGTCATCCTCCATCTATCCATCCACCCAGTCATTAATCCATGTATTGACTAGGAATTAGCTGAGTGGCTTTGTTATGCTCTGGGATTTCTATGTCAGTTTCTGTGAGACTTTTTAAGATTCAGACATAAAATAAACAATGTCTTCAATGTACTCTGCATACATCTTTGTTGAATTATCAGACTGTACCACATTAATATATACAAATATTATGTGTCAGATTCTGAAATGCTCTTCTGGATAGTCTTGGGACACTCAAATGTCTCAGAGGCACTCTGAGTCCCACAGGTTGGGACTGCCTGTTCTTTGTATGAGAAACACTGGCCATTCCACTGATGTTTATTGAGGACCAAAGGGATGGATCAGATCAGGGTGCTGGTGTGTGAATAAACCATCCATCAGATAAGTTTCTAATGGTGCTAGGTTTCTGGTTAGTCAGTCACAGTATCATGGGATATTTTAAGTTCTTCTGAGACAGATGGGCAGTACACAAACTTCTCTGATGAGTCCTTCAGTTTTCTATTGAGAGCTGAGTTTGCTGAGCTCTGTGCTGATTGGCATGGCACAGTAACCCTTTGATGCATGCAAATTTGGAATGAGCTGCTGGCACATGGACAGTGGTTAGGATGGTACCCAGCAGATGGCTTGCTGGTTGCTAGAAATAGATGAGTGTTGGGAGAAGCTCTTACTGCTCATCTGTGCTTTGCCACACTGGATTCCGGAGGGCAGGAGCTGGCTCCTGATGGCTAAATTTACTCTGCCTGTTCAGAGCTCTGAGGGTGCTTCCCAGGTGCTGTGCAGGGTGACAGAGGGCTGTCAAGACCACCATGTCTTCTCCCAGGGCTTATATCTAACATTTCTCTAGAATTTGACACTAGGCTTTTTCCCTGAAGGTGATTTCTTTCTGTGAGAGCAGAGGACACATGATAGAAAAGGTAGGGTGTCACCCAACAGAGTCTCTCCCAAATGCTATGTTTTCTTAACCTGATCCCTGTTCTTCCTTTCACCAACTTGGTAGCACACTCTGTAAAAAGAGAAGTGTGCCCCCGATCCTGATTCCAGAGCCATGAGCTTGTGCTTGAATGTGGAGCCATCTGCCTTAAATCACCCTGAACCCATCAGACTCTTGGCTCATTGAATACTTCCTGTGAACATGAGATCATTTCCTATTAATTGCATGCATTTTCCTATTGTGTGTGTCCATGTGTGTATGATGTATATGAGTGTATATGGATGCAGCTGTGCAGACATGAGTGTATGTGAAGGTCATTGGTCAACCTTAGGTGTGATTCCTTAGGCCCTATCTTTCTCGGATTTTGTCACAGGACTTCTCACTGTCCTGGAACTCACCAATTCAGCTAGGCTGGCTATTGAGTCCTGGGGAACCTCCTGTCCCCATTTCCCACTACTGTGATGATAAATGCGTGCTGGGAATCAAACTCAGATCCTCATGTTTGCCTAGCAAATATTTTACAGAGTGAGCCATCTCTCTAGGCCCCAATTTAATGTATTTTCTGTTGGAAGGAAATAGAAGAGGAGCTCAGGGTCTCATGTGGAGCTGAAAGTGAATGTTTGGTAACAATGATATCACTCCCCTGTGAGCTAGCATTGGAGGAGGAAGTTCCAACCACTTCACTTTGTTGAAGTTGTGTCTTAGCACAGTTTATTTATTAACCACGTGACTTTGCTCCAGGAAGGACTGAAAATCAAAGAGTTCTGGGGATTCCCACCCCTCTGCATGGGACGTTTTAAGGCAGCTTCTCAAGAGTTTATTTTCTTTTGTGATTTTTATGTAACTGCCATTGGAAGTTTATCATGAGGGACTTAAAGACGTGTTCTCACTGTAAAAGCTTGAGCCAGAAGCCATTTTTTAAAGTGAATTTCTCACTTGGGTCAGTGTTTGACGACAGAAAATAAAATGGGCCCATGCAAGACCGTTTAGCTTCCTGCTGCTGTTGATTTGGCTCAACATTCTGTTTACCACAAAAGTATCCTCATCTGGTTCCAGTTGCAATGAATTCTCCTGACAGAAAGGATGGCGAGGTCCATTCCTCATCTGCTCTGAAAAAGGAGTAGAATTTTAAAGTTATGTTTTCATTTGAGAATCTACAACATGTTGTTTTTATAAGGGATGTTTGAAAGCTGAGCCGTAAATAAATAAATGAAAACACACCAGGTAATGAAGTTGTTCGGAGCCTCCAGTGATGTCACTGAACCTGAAGTCAGGCATTCCTTTGAACATGACAGCAGAAAGTACTTTAAAACTTAAATTGGCAGTAGTCACAGTTGATCTTGGCCATGTGGAAATACTTAGCAAGTCATTTCAGGAATAATGTTATAATTGGGAAAATGCAAACAAACATATTTTATGGTCTATTATATACAAAAGCAGAGTCACCAAAGCCGAGATCACAAAGGTAGGTTTGCAAACAAACCTGTAGTCTTCAGTGAAAAATCCAAAATTTTATAAACTCTTGAATGATGATATTTTTCAAAGCAGAAACAATGAGTAGAATAAACAGTACAAATGGGGAAACTAAAATTTAACTCAAAGTCACTGGGCTTGTCAATTGAGGGTCATTTCAGGAATGACTTTAACAGTGACACTCACATAAAGGGAAAGCTGGTGATGATCTATAATGGCACTACGATTGATTCTGGCTTAGAACAAATATAAGTAGACTTGCTGAACAATATTCTTTTCTTAAGTGATAAGAGAAGAACATATTTTATTCTGATTAAAAAATCAAAAGGCTGACTTGACTCAGTGTGTTACTTTCAGTCAGTTGATCTCAAAGATGCTAATGACATAGCCATTATATGAATGTGTGTTTGCAATGTTTATGATGATGGTGGCTATAAACACAAATTATGCTGCAAAGTTCTCAATGGTTAGATAATGACACAAAAATCTCTAACCATGAGTAAGTGTTTCCGTGACTGCAAGGCTGGCTGGCTATGGAGCACACACATTGGATGCACCTAGGAAGCTATCATTTTGACAGTTGATGGTTCAGCTTGGGCTCCAGAAAGACATCTGGAGATGATGGCATCTGTAGGAATGCTTTTAGGAAATGATTCCAAGAAGCTCTGGCAGAGGAACGGGAGTAGGTGAGAAGATCACAGACAGAGTGTAACTGTCATAGGCTCATGGTGTGACTTTGAATCATAGATGTACACAAGTCACACTTCAGTTATTCCTGTTAGTGTAACAAGTAAAGAAATTTTTACACTGTTGGTTTTGAGTTGACACTGGGGCATGCACTTTCCTGGGTGGTTCTCTTTTCTCCACGTGAAAAGGCAGGGATCTTCAGCGGCTTCCCAACAAAGGGTCATGGATGATTCCATATAGGGTTCATAGCAGGCAGGCATAAAGGTGATACACAGCAGTACCAATCATTTGCTGAATCCACTGAATACTCAGTCTAACAAACACACCTTGCCATGAAGACCTATCCTGGGACTTCCATGAATGGCATAGGTAATATCTCTTCCATTCATTTTCTCTCGAATGGAATATTGCTTACATTCTAGGCATGAGGAGCCCAGTTGAGGCATGCATACTTCCAGGCTCCCTTGCAGCTAGAAGTACCAGGGCAGCCCTTTCACAACTCTTCCTGGCCCTCTCTTGCAAGAGAGTCATGTAGTGACAGGAGCTAACAAGCAGGGACAGTAAGGTCTGCAACACAGTTAGTGGGTTTCTAAAACTAAAAGTTAAGGACCCACGTGGTACCTGGTTCCTGGGAAGACTTCATCAGACCAGATAGTTGATCTCTAGTCCATCTGAAAGACAACTCAAGCTAAGCTACTGGGGTGTGTGTGTATGTGTGTGTGTGTGTGTGTTTTATCTCCTTCTGGAAGTATTCATAAACAATGCTGTAATGAGCAGAGATGGTAAATTGACATGCATAATAAATTAGATGGTGACTTTTATTTCTTTTAGCTAAATATACAAGTAATGAGAAGTAACCTTGAATATGTGTCCTGCTCCATATATACCAGCTGACATGGTAAAGAGGATCTCAACAGAGTTTTCTAATTTGTGGTTAGATTGTTGTTTTTCTTCAAGGAGGAAAAATAACAGGCAAATTTGTATAAGGGGGAATGAATTCATTGTTCATCCAAACGATAAAGAATGTCTCCCAGATTTGGTTTATTTTAACAGATGTTGAACAGGCTTAATCAACAATCGCAAAGCAAAATGGAATATGTTTATTGCAGATGACAAGATTGTCGAAATGAAGATGAGCTTGGGAATTGGATGAAGACAATTGATCATGGGAACGATTAATCACTGGAGACTCTTGGCTCATTTACATGGGAGAAGATTTAATGTATCTGAGGGAATGGAATGCATCATCCATCCTCTTTTCCCGCTGAGAAATCATCCTGGTGACAATGAGAAGGCCTGGTTGGGTGCTCTCCTGTGTGTCTCAGAGTCCTTAGCACCCTGTATTATCACCTACCTAACCCCAACACCACATCAGGCCCCGAGTTCCACAAGAGTTGGTAGCATCTATCTGGCTTCCTGTCTTAGCTCTTTCTTTGGGTATGCAATGGGCTTGTATGTATTATAGATTGTACAAACATACAGAGCAAGACAGGCCCTTCAGTCAGCCTCTTGCACAGATGTGTAAACTCTGGTTTGAGAGGTTCACTATGGAGCCTTCCACAGTGGACACTGATTGGGTGCTGGGACACTCCAGTCATCCTTCATCAGCAGAGATACACTGGGAACTCTGATGCCAGCCACACATCCTGAGATGGTGAGCTCCAAGTCAAGAAAGAGAAAGGACCTCCAGATCCACCTAGAACTCCATAGATGACTCTTTCAAGTTCAGTCCTGGTTTTAGAAATCCACGGATTCATAGCATCAGCCTCTTATCTGCTAAGCAGCTAAACAGGAGACACCACTGACTCTCATTCCTCTTCATGCTATCTTTTTTGTCTTTGTTTTTGTTTACAATGCATGGTGTCTCTGTGTAGCCCTGGCTGTCCCAGAATCTACTCTGTAGACCAGGCTGGCCTCAAACTCTGAGATCCACCTGTCTCTGCCTCCCTAGTGCTGGGTTTAAGGGAGTGTGCCCTAATGCCTTTAATTTAAAGTAATTTAAAGTAGTACTTTAATTTAAAGTAAATTAAAATATTTAAAAATACTTCATGGTATGTTTTTAAGATTGATTTATTTATTTTATGTATGTGAGTATACTGTTGCTCTCTTTGGACACACCAGAAGAGGGTATCAGATCCCATTACAGATAGTTGTGGGCTACCATGTGGGGTTTGAACTCGGCACCTCTGGAAGAGCAGTTAGTGCTCTTAACTAATGCTCCCTAGCCCCACTTGATGGTATTTTTAAATTCTTGTTTTCATGTAAAATTTCTGGGAGAAAACAAACACAACTGAAAAAAATCAGAGGTGTAAAATGTTCCCCTGTGGTAGGAGGAAGAAACTAGTATCCCTAGAGATGGTGAAAGTGGCCCCCATGGAAACCAGATTCATGGAGATCACACACCTGTGATCTCAATGTTCAGGAGACTGAGGCAGGAGGGATCATGAGTTTGAGGTCAGCCTGGGCTACATAATAAGACCCTGTCTCAATAAACAAAACCAAATGGCTCTAAGAACACCACGAAATCTTCCTCAGAGTCCAATAGTTCTTTTGAAAAAAAAAAAAGAACGCTTTCTATATATTGCTTTTTTAATTAATAAAAGTGCAAAGAGCAACGTAAATATTTTTGAAAGAACAAGGACAATGTAAAGGTTTATTAATTTTTGTTGTACAACATTAAATTTTAGGGACTGAAAGATTGGCAATTAAATGCCCCTTTAATCCAAACTCCCACCAACAAAGGATGTCTTGCAAGAGTTCTGGCTTTCAGTCTTGCATTTTACCAGAAAAACACATGGATGACAAATAATGTAAACAGGAAGCAATGCCATTTAGCATTAGGCAAATGTCAACTAAAATTATGGTAAGGTTCAGGGAACATCTTAGAATGCTTATGGAACCAGACGGTACTAAATATTGCCAATCAAATAGTGACTGGCTTGCTGCTGGGAATGTATGTAAATGTATACAACTGCTTTGAAAAGTAATGAGGAGATCTTTCATACAACAAAGCATACATGCAGTATCATGCCCAGAGACTGCAATCTTACATATTTACTTAAAAGAAGTGAAGTGTGCAGAAGAAGGCACACAAATGTTTGCAGTAGCTTTACTTGTTGTCATTGAAATTTAGGAAAAACTCACGTGTCTCTGAGCTTGCGCATAGACAGATTGTGCCATATCTATAAAATGAAATGTTGCTTAGTAATAAAAAGGCAAACTGACCCAGGAAACCACAGTACGGATCATTACAACAGTCTAACCCTACTTATAAAACCTGATAGGTTTGAACATGTTGGCATCCTCTTTAATTCCAGTACTTGGGAAGCAGAAGCAGGCAGGTATTTGAGGCCAGCCTGGTTTACATAGAGAGCTCCAGAACAGCTAGGATTACACAGTATGACTCTGTTTCAAACAGTAACAGCAATGAAAACAAAGCAAACTTTAGGAGACAACAAAGCAAACTTTAGGAGACAACAAAGCAAACTTTAGGAATACCGAACACAGGTTTCCCGGAAATAGGTCTATTAGTTACATATTTTGACTCCTGTGACCAAGTCTCAACAAGGAGACGTGTGATGGAGAGTTTATTTCAACTTCATGTTTGAGGGTACACACACAGTCTCAGTGGGGAAGTCATGGTGTGGGGAGCAGCCCTCCACTGTGGTGGCAGGAACATGAGACTGTTTGCTCACGTGGAGGTAGACCAGGAGCCCAGAACAGAACAGGAAGTGAGGTCAGGCTAGAAACCTCGCTGCCCACCCCACGGCAATGAGATTTCCTTCAGGTAGACCCTACATTTCTATGGTTCCATAGCCTCTGTGCCACAATACCACTAGCTCAGAGCTAAGTTTTCAGGCACATGAGCCTGTGGGGTATGTTTTATGTCCAAATCCTAACAGCGAGGAAGAGGTCTGACTAGCAAGCATGGAAGAGCCAGAGGAAGGAAGCCCTCTGGTATCTTAAAGATACATTCATATGTGAAATGCATGGCACCTTAACCTGAATGGACGCTGTGTAGTGAAAATGATCCCTCAATAGATGTATGTGGGTGGACGAAATGAGACATGACAGCAATGTGCAATCAGCTCCTGAGCATATCAGGAAGCACAGAAGCAAACAGTGTTTTAAAAACCAGCAGCTATGATGGTATTATTGGGAGAGGTGTAGAAGATCAGGTGAACTAGAGCATTGTTAGTTCCACTGTTCCAGCTTTCTTGGCCATGATGAAGGTCTCAAAGGCAGGAGAGAATGTGCTTTCTTTGGACACACAAGCAAAGCATCAAGGTGGTCTCAAGCTACTTTTCCAAGATTCAAATTGTTTAGAGCAAAGGTAAAGTATGCGTGTCTGCATGCATGTGTGAAGTGTGTGTGTGTGTGTGTGTGTGCATGTGTGTGTGAATGTGTGTGCTGTGCATGCAAGAACATAGGCTTGTGCTTTTATTTTTAAACTCATGTGCAAAAAGAATAGGGAAGCAGAGAGAGAGAGAGAGAGAGAGAGAGAGAGAGAGAGAGAGAGAAAGTGAGAGAAAGAGAAAGAGAGAGAACTCAGTGACTACAAGCAAAATACTTGTACTATACTTTTGTTTTGATCTTCTATAGGTTTGAAATTTTTCAAACAAAAAAATTGGCAGAAAAATATGTTAATCCTTCTTTATCCAACAGTGACTGGCAGTGAAGAGCCTTATCTTAATCAAATGATCATAGGTGGATGCAGAGATGTAAGAGAAGAATAGACTCCATATCCCGAAGTTCACAAGGTTAAAAATACAAAGAATAGCAAAGTGCCCAGCCACACATAGAGCCTGACCGAGAGTGGAATTTGCTACAATTTTGCCAAACAAGTGGGTGTTTGCCTTAAAGAATCATGAATAAATAAATAATAGTATATAAATATAACAGAATATTATGCTGACTTTAAATATGTTTTGCTAAATATTTCATAACATGGGGAATGCCTATGCCATGCTAAATGAAAAATTCAGAATGCAAAAGCTATATAGATGAAGTTACTCTTTTTAAACCATTTTTAAAGCATGGAGAGAGAAGCTAGAAGAAAATGAACTAAAACGTTAAAAGGGGCTCTCTCTAGTGACAGGATTATTTTCCTTTTTTTTTTTTTTTGTCCTACTTTCCATTGCTCTATGCTGAATGTACACTTTTATTTTATTTTCTCAGTATCTGAAGTAATGTACTTGAGTTTAGCCGTGCAAAACACTGGGATGGAAACAAATGCACCTAAAAGAGCCTCTTGTGGCAGGTCTGCCCAGAGGAGGTGTGACAGCAGGGCTGAGACCATAGAAACACCAACAATTCAACAAATACTGATGGAAGACCTGATTCAGGCTGGCTGTTTATTATGATAAACTTCCATATTTAAACTGAGTGGTTCTCTTCTCTCCGCTGTGGCAGAATTATCAAATGTGTTTTAAAAACTGGTAGTACTTTCCGACTGTGCATTGCTCCTGGACTTTAAGCACAGAGCAATATTAAGCCTTAAACTATGATAAGGGAGAACAAACCTACAGCCTTGTGCTGCCTCTACAGAGCTTTCTTGACACCCCTTTGTCTGCAACCACACAGATTCTATGTGCACCATAGAGAGCCAGCTCTGTGCTGTCAGGATAACAGGCCTGTGAGGCTGCTTGCTCACATCTGGGTGGATATGGAAGCAGAGACTAAGACAGGGAAGCAGGGTCAGGCCAGCAACCTCAAGACCCACCTCACAGAAACTGACTTCCTTCAGGCAGGATAGTCTCCTCTGAAGCATCTCTACCCTGAGGCTGCCTCTGGGCTGACTGGGCAATGCCCACACAGCTGTCAGAGTCTGTGTTCTTAGTTGTGTGGCTGGAGGGAAAGAGCAGGAGCCAGTAGGAAGCAGGAAGCAGGAAGCAGAAAGGTCAAGTGGAAAACGTGTGAAATCGAAAAACTGATTGGCAGAATCTTCCTGAATCCTTGTCTGTGCAGATCAAGCCTGGATAAGGACTGGGAACCTCTGGGTCTCTGATTTCAGCAACAGTCCTTTGCACAGCTGTGTTTATGTCATTCTCTAGAGAAGGGAGGGCTGGGGAGCCCAGGCTTGGAGTACACTTGGAGGAGGGCACTGCCCTGGAGTTAGATTCTCAACTTTCCAGTTGGGAAACAGAGACCTTGGGAGGGTGAAGCAGAAGCCACATACATCCAATGTAGGGAAATCAAGCTGTCAGGAGTATTTGCTTGGGGACATTCCTGTGGATAAGGACTTGGCCCCTACAGTAGAAAAGTTATGAGGTCAGCTCCTGTCCAGTGAAACTCGGAGGTCAAGCCTCTGCTCTGAGTCTAGAATAACCGAGAGAGAGAGAGAGAGAGAGAGAGAGAGAGAGAGAGAGAGAGAGAGAGAGAGAGAGGCTGATATTCAGGGCTTTGTAGGACCAAGGCAGCAAAGAATGTGGTGTTCAAAGGTGGGCAGAGAACCTAGCCCAACATGAATTCTTCAAGGAAATTGATTTAAGAATACTACAAACTTTATGCAGTTGTACTTTTCTCGTTGCTATGATAAATACCCCCAAAAAAGTAGAAGGAAGGAAAGTAGGAAGAAAGGAAGGACAAATGGATGGGGCAGGCTTACTTTAGACTCAAGGATGTAGTTCATCATGACAGAGAAAGAGTGGCAGCAGCAGCGTACAATAACCTCCTGACTGTAAGCAGAGGGTAAACATTTTTTTTTTTTGTTTTTTGTTTTTCGAGACAGGGTTTCTCTGTGTAGCCCTGGCTGTCCTGGAACTCACTCTGTAGACCAGGCTGGCCTCGAACTTAGAAATCCGCCTGTCTCTGTTTCCCAAGTGCTGGGATTAAAGGCGTGCACCACCACTGCCTGGCGCAGAAGGTAAACTTATGCTCAGGTTACTTCCTTCTTTTCATTAGCTCTAGAACCCCAGCCTACAGAGTGGACCCTCCTACATTTAGGGTGGGGTTTCCTGCCGTAATTAACCAAGTCTAGAATCTCCCTAATAGACATGTCAAGAGATTTTTGTCTTCTAGGTAATTCTAGATGCTGGCCAAGTGGAGAACTGATATTAACCATCATACTTTATTTTGCTTTCTGAACATTTTTGAGTGGACATTTTTGAAAAAAAAAATCTTTCTCCACTTTGTGACCAAGGACTGCCCAGAAGGCCTGTGGGAAACTCTTACCTATCTAAGTGTTTGCTTGCCTCTTGTCTTAGCATTAACTACACTCTACTAGTCTGCTGTTCACAATGCCCCGAACTGGCCATGTGCCCTTGAATAATGCAGTTACATTGAGTAAATTCTTTCATGTCTTCAGACTCAAGTATTAAGCATAAAAAGCTCTACAAAGCCGTGCAGTTAATAAATGATGGTGCAGTTTAATATCAGCACTTAGAAACCTGGGAGGCTTTCATCTTCATATTCTAAATACTTAATGATTCCTTCCTCCCCTTCTTATTAAAGTCATTTAGAGAAATGAATCTTTTTCTTTAGGAAACTCCAACATTCTCCTCATTAGTCGAAGGGAAAGAGATTCCAGTGCATCTCCCTCTCTATCTCCCCCACTCCCTTGGCTCTGTGCTCACTTGAAGCAAGTAGAACTGAGTTTTAGTGTAAAAGTTCAGTTTGCATCACTGTGGCATAAAGCTGCGGCCTTGTCATAGGTCCTTATATTGAGGTTTTCCTGTGGTGAGACCAATGGTGGCCTGATTTTATGCACACATCCATACCAATGTGTGTGGGTAATCTTTGGACACAGGAAGAGCTGACTCTTCCAGATATCACTGTAGCCCAACTCCTTCCTGTGATAAGAGGGGAAAATTGGGGTTCACAAACTGCTTTGTCAAGACCCCTTGCTCTTTGCTGCACCCAGTGGTGTTGGGAGAACAGGACTCATGAGTTTGGATATCAGCCTGTTTTCCAACCTTTAGCAGAATTCATCTGTACCATGGGGAGGGAAGGAAACAGCACCTCTCAAGCCTTCTGAAGGACCTCATGAGAAACAGCTTCTACAAATGTCAAAGGTCACCCAGCCTTCCCCTCTTCAGGCCTCACTGCTGAGGCAGGCTGAGGTAGAAATGACCCATGGGCAAGAAGCCATAAGTGTTACCCTTCTCCTGGCTCCCATTCCTTGTGGAAAGGGACAGTAGAATAATTTTAGAGGCAACTGTCCCTTGCTGAGTTTGAAATAACTGGACCACCCACCAATAGCATCCTACTGAACAAGGCCAGTCAGAAGCCCTTCCCAGAATCAGGAGCCCAGCCATAAGGGCTACAATCCAGCCCTGTTTCATGGAAAAGATTTCACTAAATGATTCTGCAGACAGGAGTCTTGGATTCTATCTCCTCAGGTCACTCTCTGCAGTCCCCTACCAAAGCAGCAGCTACATCCTCCCCTCCACACATCCCCTGCCTGTGGACATATCTCCACCCTTAACTGCTTTGGACATTTGTTTTGAGATAAACCCGAAGTGGAATAGGCTATGGACACCTGTTGACTTTATACCACTATCTCCCAAAACAGCATTACCAGCTGGGGACCGAGTGTCCAGACAGATGAGTCTGTGAGGGAGATTTCACATTCAAACCAGACCACTACGAGTCTGGGCTGAGACTCAAGGTGATAGACACTAGTTCTGCTCTGAGCGCCATGTTTGAAGGGAATCGAGGGTTGAGACCATGCTTCCGGTTAACAAAATCTGACTGCTGATATCACTGGCTGCCTGAGATATAGTTGCTTTGATTTTTTTTCTTAGTTCTCTTATGTTGCTTCTGTGTCTTAAGAGTTCAAGTTCAAGAAATCTTAGGTTATTTAAAGATACCCTGAGTCATAGCAGGTCCTTTGGGGCATTGGTACATGAGGTAAGGCTGGATGGGACACAGAAGAACTGACGGAGCCTCCCATCCAGCACTGGGGTATCGGGGGGGGGGCTCCTAGTCAGTACTAGCTGTGATTGTTCAAAATCCAGGTGTGAGGTTAATCTTAACTGTCAACGTGATGGAAACAAACCTCTAGCCAGGTCTGTGAGGAATTTTCTAGATTAGATTAACTGAGGTGGGAAGGCCCACCCTGAATGTTGGAGGTACACTCCACATGCCAGAATCCTGGCCTAAACTAAAAGGAGAAAATGAGCGGAGTACCAGAGTTCATCTCTGTGGATGTGGATGCGCTGTGACCAACCGCCTCAGGCTCCTGCTGCATGCCTTCCCTTCCATGGATACCCTCAAACTGTGAGCTCGAACAGACCCTTCTTTCCCTACCCATCTTTGTCAGCAATTATGTTACAGCAATAAGAAAAGTTTTATTTTTGGCTTTTTTTTTTTTTAATGGACAGGAGATAAATGTCCAATTAACTCAGTGAGCCAGCCTGTGTGATGTAATAGACTGAAGTGAGAATCACCCGTTTTCACAGGAAACTGTCAGCATCTCCATGGGCTGCCCCTGCCCCTTGTCAGGAAATGGCAAACATGAGCCTTCTTCCGGTCATTTCTTCACCCTGTAGAGGACAGGGATGATGAGGTGCTATGAATGTTTATGGAAAGAGAACAATTATCTTTAATAGAAATTGTGAGCCACTTCTTAAGTGAAGGTAAAATAATGTGCTTATTTCAGTCAATAAAAATCTAGTAGAAGCTATTTATTAACCAGCTGGTGGCACTGCTTTCTTTAAGAAAAGATGAAGTGAGATTACGTACACTGGTCCTTTGTCAGGCATGTAGAGGACAAACTTGTAGCCCCTTCTCACCAGCATGCATAAAATCCACCAAAATTTGTTGTGTTCAGCAGGGTCCTTAGAAGAAACCAAGTTTTAGACAGTTGTTAAGCGTAGAATAGCAGGGAGTTACATGAATTGTGCAGGTCAAAATCTAAATGTTTGGTGTTCTTTTTTTACGTAACCGGCCCCTTGGTTAAGGTCAGTGTGAACACCAACAAGACAGTTAATTGGACGACACTGCTATGCATGGGTTGTGTTACCTTGAACTGTTTGGACAAGACTCATTTTTGACAGGCCTTCCATTCTCCTCTCCTGGATACTGTCAAAGATAAGAGCATGGAACTCAGCTTTTTTCTCTAAAATTACCCGGTGAGTTTCTGCCTCCCTCCCTCACTGCAGAAAGGAAGTCTGCCTACGAAGAAGGGAGTCCTGCATCAAACCTGCAGAGTGCCCCATGCTTTATTTCTGTTACGTAGTCACATGACCATATTCCTGCCAACTTCCCAATTCCATTATGTCAAAACGAATTGCCAATCAGGTGTGGGAATAATGTTGTCCTCCCACTGAAAAACACCCAAAATACCCACAACCTTGACCTCTCCATCTGGGTACACCATTTCTTTCTTCTCCAAGGGACTGAACCTCCCACCCAACACTCGGCTGGCACCATCTGTACCTTCCTCATCTGGGTCTAGATTCAAAGTTTACGGATATACTCAAAGCCAGTGCTTGTAACCAGCAGACCCTCTGACTCCTGAGCACAGCAGGAAACATAGGGGAGGGGGGGCACAAAACGAGTCTCTAGTCTGTATTTCCTCTTCTCCTTTGGACCCATGCCTTCTTAATCTCCTGGGACAAGCAGATCTTTCTATATTCAGAGTTTTATTTACAAGGGAATGTTTATCTAGTTAGCAGTGTGTTTAGGGTGATCTTTACTAATTTGTATCGCAAAGCCCTCTTACCCCAGCAGCCCCAGAGAAGCAAAGCCCTCCACACCCATGTGCATGGAGAATGGGGGTCACCTGCCAAGGGTTGTACAACCAATTACAGGAAGATGAATCTGGCAGCCTTAGACTTGGAGTTTCCAGCCCATGAAAATCATTATTTGAGAATGAAAAATGCTCTTCTGATTTAATCAAGTAAGAATGCGAAGTCTGCCCCGAGGATAGGGAGGCACAGCCAAGAGCAGTGGGCCTTGAACACTTTCCTATTGGATGGTGCTCCAATATTCTTATGAGTGAACCACATAGGAGCTTGTAATGATGACTAACTAAGCTTAATGCATGTAACAAAAGCTGTCACCAGGGCTTTATGACAAGGCCGTCTAAGGATCAAAGAGTCCTAAATCCTATAGGTTTCATGCAATGGGCCACCAGAGGAGAAAAAGCTTCCAGTATCCTTGAATGGATCTTGGCCAATGGCCACCCATGCTCATGAGCATCAGCAGGCTGGTGCTGGAAGACATTCAGCGTCTGGAATATAAATGGTGAGTCTTAGCTTCAAATCATGAAGTAGCAGGTCCTGGGCTGCAGGGGATGGAGTTGTTGCTTTCAAATGCTCAAAGGATGACCACACTGAAGAAGTAAGTCCAATTTACTGGATGGCCCTATTCTAATTATTCAAACTGTCCCTAATATGCCAAGAACTTTTGGGACACAGCTGGGAAATAATTTTGCTTAACCATCATGTGTCCCAGCTGGTTGACCTCCTCAAGCCTTCTATCTTACCTGCTCTTACTATAGCTTATCCTGATCCGGTTAGAATGTGTAATGAGTTCCAGTGAACCTTGTCATCACCGGAATCAGTCATCATTTTTAAGAAGAACAGAGCCAGCGGCAGCAAGCTAGAGACAAGGCAATTCCAGATAATATATTAGAGCCTCAATAACATGGCTTCAGATAATACTTTCAAGAAACTTTAGAAGACAGGTTTCAATTCACATCTTTTAGGCAAGGGAAATTGCAATTTAGAGGCATGGAGTAAATTGTCCAAATGAATGTAAAATTTAAACCTACAGCCTGGGGCTCACATCCATTTGCATATCTCCACCTGCTGTGCTTTCCCACACAAGCTATTAGTAAGGAAAGACATTAGTACCTGCCATGGAGAACCAAGGAGACAAGACAGGAAGTAGCAAGCACTTCTCATTTAAAGTCCGTGCCCATATCTCCAATGCTGTGAGTCACAGCTAAGTTTACTCCACATTGATTCTTGGGCTGCCTCCCTTCTCCCAGGTCTTTGTCACATCCTGGAGATGCCCCCACCTCTCCACACAGGCAGTTGCAGATTTCTACTCATTCTCATGACCATCTAGCCATTTCTTCTCTCTATACCTGATCCTGAACCCCCCACTTCCCTCCCTATCACCTCTCCCTTCCAGTTCCCTCTCTCCATCTGCCTCTTATGACTATTTTCTTCCCCCTTCTAAGAAAGATTCAAGCATCCTTGCTTGTGCCTTCCTTCTTGTTTAGCTTCTTTGGGTCTGTGGAGTTTAGCACGGGTATCCTGTGGCTAATATCCACTTATAAATGAGTACATAACATGCATATCCTTTTGAGACTGTGTTACCTTACTCAGGATGATACTCTTAAGTTCCATCTATTTGATTACAAAATTCGTGATGTCTTGGTTTTTATCACTGGATAGTATTCCATTGATACTATCCATTCTTAAGTTGAGAGACATGTGTTGTTTCCAGTTTCTAGCTATTACCAAGAAAGCTCCTATGAACATAGTTGAACAAGTGTCTTTGAGGGGTGGTTGAACATCTTTTGGATATATTCCCAGGAGTGGTATAGAACCTGAAGAAGCTACTTCCTGTAGCCAGGCAAGAACTCAATGGAGTGATAGGGACACCAACCTACTCACAAAATTTTCCTCCCCAAATTTATCCTGTCTACAAGAAATGCAGGGATAGAGGATAGAACAGAGACTCAGAGAATGGCCAACCAATAACTGGCCAAACTTGAGACCCATCCCATGGGTAAGCACCAATCCTTGACACTATTAATGATATTCTGTTACGCTTGCAGACAGGAGTCTAGCATGGCTGTCCTTTGAGTGGCTTCACCCAGGAGCTGACTCAGACCAACACAGACACCCATAGCCAGACAGTGGATAGGTGACAGGGTCTGTTAGTCACATACATTTCCTTATAGTTGTGGCTGCTGCCACGTCCTTCTTCCTTCCTTCCCCGGGTCTGTGATAATTCAACTCATCAAAGCCTGACCTAACCACATTCAACACCTTCAGATGGTCAATTCAGTGTTCAGCTTTACATTTCCAAAGACAAACTTATGTTCCATCTCGATTTTTCTGTTTGGGGAATTTTGTGCTTAAGTTCCTGTTTTTTATGTGTGCATTGTGATTGTGTTAAAGTATTCATAGACAACACACATCGTAAGCTAAGATTCTTTTTCTTTTTATGCATAATCTCCTTTTCCTGGAGTTAGCATTGCTCCTTTTTTTGCTCACCTGATTTCCTGTGTGTTTCTATTAATCCGAGCATAGCATCTGCTTAGTGTCCTAATGCCTTCTCACACATATCAGGGATTCTCCCTCCAGTATCCTCCTAGGTTCTGCTCTTTTGGCTGTCTTCTATCACCTGGCACTCCATGCTGCATTTCTCTTACTTGATTCAGACTTTATTCGGAGGCAGACAACATCTGTCTACAGAGTCCTGTGAAAAAGGCCTAAGAATCACATCTCTCAGCCTATGCTTATGGGAAAATATTCTTCACTCTCATAGACTGTTGATGGGTTGGATGTGTATAAAATTCCCTACAGGAAACCATTTTCTTTGGAACTATAAAGATCTTCATCAGCTTTCAGCTAACCATTGGTGTTATTGAGAAGACTGAACCTGGTTTTAGATCTGTCTGGCCTTTGATTTATCTCTTAGAAACTTGTAACAATTTTTCCCTTGAAATTTTTGAAATTTCATGACATTTGAATGGAGTTGGTGATGCTATTTGCTGATTGGTTTTAACTATCAACTTCACACAGCCTATAATCACCTAGGAAAAGTCTTAATCGGGAATTTTATAGATCAGGATGGTCTGTGGAAGACTTGCTTGATTATGTTAAGACCCAGTCTACTGTGGGCAGACTCATTCCTTATAATCACAGACACAACTAAAACCTAACTTCCTAGAAAGGAAGGGAATGAATAACTGAAAGAGGGGATGAAGGAAGGAAGGAAGGAAGGAAGGAAGGAAGAAGAAAGGAAGGAAAATAGAGGAAGGAAGAATAAAGGAAGAGATGGAAGAGATGAAGGAAGGAGAAAGGGAGAGAAGAGACAGCCTATAATAGTCTAGGAAGAGTCTTAATGGGAAATTGTCTAAAGCAGGTTGGTCTATGGGTATATCTGTGGGAGACTATCTCAATTATGTTAATTGATATAGGAAGACCTAGCCCACTATGGGCAGCTCTAATCTCTAAGCTGAGCTCTGAACTACAAAGAATGAAGAAAGTTAGCAAATACACAGGGAACATGGGTGCCTTCAGTTCTCTCTGCTATTGACTATAGATGCCACATGACCAGCTATCTAAAGTTCCCGCCACTATAACTTTCCTACAATGATGGAATGTAATCTGGAATTGTGGGCTAAAAAATCAACTCTCCCTCCATTAAGCTTTTTTTTTGGGGGGGGGAGGTCAGGATATTTCATCACAGCAACATAAGTGAGACTAGAAGAGCTCATTTCCAGCTACCGAGTTCTCCTGGGTATACGCTTTAGAACTAGCAGTTTGTGAGCTTCCATTACTGGTCCTTTTCTTACATTGATTCATTGGTGATTTCTTCCTGTTCTTTCTCTATGTGAGGAACTACCATAGTTCTCTTTGTTTATGCTTTTATTTTTCCATGGTTTTGGTTTTCTTGAATCCAGCCATAATCTAAACATATTGCATGACTGTTGCTCCTAAAAAGTTTCTTCCTTGTAACATCCAGTTCTTATTTCACGATTTCATTATACTTGCTTATCTATGTGAATGTTATCAGTAGCTTCCTGCTGTTTGGCTTAGGATATTGATCTCCTCTCTCTACACAGTTCTATTTACTTCCTTTTTCCTCCTTCTACTAAGTGTCATTATTTCTCTTCTGTGCTAGAGACTGTCTTCAGATGCCTCCTAATATTTTCTGCTCTGATTCTGTTGAGCGGGAGGCTCAGCAGAACAGGGTAGGTGATTTAACACATGTATGGAGGCTGCTCTTAGAAGCTCTACTTCTACACTACTGGATGAACTGCTGACTATTCAACTAGGGATCCTCTGGCATTGGCATGTTTGGATCTCACCAAACATCTGAGGTTAGAATGTCCTGCTTCTTGACTGGTAGAGGCGGGAAATCCCAGCCTCCTCAGACCTGGGTGAAAGCAGAGCATCTCAGCCCCCAGGTAACATACCCTTGCCCCAAAATGCTCAGCAGAATGTTCCCTGTATTCATTCATGCCAGGTTCTGCATTCTGGATCCATCACTCACAAAGAATAACTCTTCTATCACACAAGGGGTGCAGGGTAGAGGTGGTCATCTAGAATGGGACAGGATTCTGGGTCTGTTTGTTTCTTAAATAGACTCCTAAAATTTCTCTTTACTTTGGTTATCTCAGCTGAAGCTTTTTCTAGAAGCATCTCATGTCATTAAACGGGAGGCATTTTTGAGGGCTGTGAGATATACACCTTACTAATGTCATAGAGCTAAGTTTTCTAGAAAGTGTTCTATCACTGGGCCCTTTTATATCTTTGCCAAACTCAAAATGCTATTGCTGCCTCTTTTCCCATTCTTGTATCTCATTCTCCTTGTAAGTTTTGAGCTTCTTTTGAACACCTTTTCAGGGAAGTTTCTGATATATATATATATGTTCCATCTTACACCTTGAAGTGGGAGGAGAAAGTTTTGTTAATCAATGTCATCAGAATATCACCCTCTACCTCTAATATCTTAAGCTAAAGTTTAAATTCACATGGTCTCATCCCATTTTACATAATCAAATATTTTCTTACACCACCTTTAAACATGCAAGAATGTCACTCACGCTTTCATTAGGAACCTTCTTAACTTTCAGGTTGTTGGTTCATGCAGTTTTGGTCTATTCAGTTTCTTCAGAAATTTTGTCTCTACCCATTCCTAATTAGTTCTTAAAGAATAAAACAAAACATAAGGGAATAATATATTCATTTAGTCCTTACTAGTGTTCTAGTTATTATGAACATGGTGGACATGTACTGGAAATTAAATAATGTTCTGACTACAGGAAACTGATATCCTGTTTCAGAGGACATGAAATTCTAGTGGTCACTCCCTAGACTGACACTTGAAATTGGCATGTCCTATGCTCTCCTGATTGGCTACTTCTCCAATGTGTTTACAGTCACTTTGAATTTTCTTATGAAGTTCTTCAGAATGCCGATCTCATTAATATGTAGAATAATTCACACATGCTAAAGAGTTGTTTGCAATGCCATTATCGGGATGGAATGGATCTTGTCTCCATCAAGTCGTGATGAAGCACATCTGGCCTTTCTGTCACATCAGCAACACATTACTCATAGCATGGTCATTCCTCTTTACAGGACAGCCAGCCTCCTGGGTTCTCACAATATATAGTAGGAGAAATGTCTCATATTCTTTATAAAGTTTGACCACAGTTTTCAAATTTAAGCATTTTCTGGAATATATGTGTCTGAGGTTGAAGATTGCAATGTTAAAGCATCCGTGTATTTCTACGAGACAGTTTTGGTCTATTTTAATAAATAAAATAAATATAATTAAATAAATCATTTACAACTGGTGTATTTTTGCACTGGGCTCAGAAGCTGGCATAAAATGTGTGCCTAGCAACATAAAATGATGCCCAGAGGATCATATGGAAACTTAGTACTAAGAATGAACTTGTCAAGGCTCTGGATATATTTGGCTGTGAAACTGCTAGATTTTCTAGTTACAGGATTAAATGAGCCTACTATCATTCATCTTAGAATCAGGAAAAGACCTGTGCCCCCAAGCTTGTGGCACTGTACTCTCTTCTCCCTCAAAAGGAGGACAGAACATTCTTGTCAAGGATAAGGACCTCAGGAGCATTGTAAAGACAAACAACACTGTCAACCCCTCTCAGACACTTGTTGTGCTGGCTAGTTTTATGTCAAGGTGATACAAGCTAGAGGAGAGAAATTAAATTGAGAAAATTCCTACATAAGATTCACCTCTAGTGATTTTAATTAGTGATCCATGGAAGGGGCAGCCCATTGTGAAAGCTGCTATTCCTGGGCTGGTGGTCCTGGGTTCTATAAGACAGCAGGCTGAGCAAGCCATGGGGAGCAGGCCAGTAAGCAGCACTCATCCATGGCCTCTGCATCAGATCCTGCCTCTGGGTTCCTGTCTTGCTCAAGTTCCTGTCCTGGCTTCCTTTGATAGTGAACTGTGATGTGAAAGCATAAGTGGAATAAACCCTTGCCTTTCTAATTTGCTTTGGGTTGAGGTGTTTCACTGCAGCAATAGTAACCCTAAGACACTAGTACTCTCTAAAGAATTGAGAGACTGTGATTAGACATACAAGTGGTCAATTTGGAAGGCCAAGTCCAGTCTACAATACATCAAAGCAGGGAGTTGCCTTAATGTCTTCCTGCTAATCCTGGCGTCTCGCTGCTTTGTAGGCTCTGAAAGACTAGGAGGAAGCCTGTCCCTGTAGGAAAGGCCATGGACGTGCTACCTTAGGAGACTTTCATGGAGTAGTCTGTTCTGCATAGCTGCATCCTCAAGTTGGCATCACAGCTGCTAAACAAAAGGTGGTTCAGACACGCAGAAGGTTCATATGGGAGACTTGCTACATCAATCACTATGTTGATAGAGAGGAGCAGCTTTTGGGAGAAGTCAAGTGTCAGGCCAGCTAGGATTCCCCTCCCCCACCCCACCATTTGCAGGGTTCTCACATAGAAGAAGCTCAGAAGTTGCGCTCCCTTCCTTCTGAGCAGCTGCAGTGGCTCTGAGCACACAGCAAGAGAGACACTCAACAAATTTTCACCCACTAATCAACGCCTACATATCTTTCTTCATCAAGGGTCTGGTCACCATGTATTAAGCCAGTTTTCATGATGCTCATTTGTGTGGAAGCTGAGGGCTAACTTCATGACCACATTCAAGGAGGTTTTGTATTAATGGCTTCTCCTGCTTTTGTCCCCAAACCTGTTACATGACAGCTAAGACAGATAACGAAGACAAAGCCTGTCTTAGCTACGGTTTCCATTACAGAGAAGAGACCTGACCACCAAAGACCACCAAATGTTTTATAAAGAACAACATTTAATTGGGGCTGGCTTACAGGTTCAGAAGTTCAGTCAGTCCATGGCAAGGAAGCATGGCAGCATGCAGGCAGACATGGTGCTGGAAAAGGAGCTGAGAGTTCTGGTATGTTGATCAGAAGGCAGCCAGGAGAAGACTGGCTCCCACTTGGCTAGGAGTCTTAAAGCCCACCCCCACAGTGACACACTTCCTCCAATAAAGTCAAACCTACTCCAACTCCAACAAGACCACACCTCCTAACAGTTCCATTCTCTGGGCCAAGCATATTCAGACTACCACAAAGCCAATTCCCAGTTGATGCTACAGCCTCTCAAGACTCAGTACTAGGTGTTTCCTCTTTGCAAAAAGTTCTGTGTGAGTATGAAGTGAGGTTGATAATGGTTTGCTAAATGCTGAGCTCTCTGCAAACTCGAGTGCCATCCTAAAATTAAATATGGGAAAGGAAGCCTGCACTTGTAACTCAAGCAGGAGAGTATAGATGGAAATAACCAGATGTCCCACACAGTCCCTCCACACTGAGAATTCTAGAACACTTGCAATTTTTAAAATGTAGACAGTTTAATCTTACAATTGCCTCTTATTCTTTTGGCAGCAAACTAGTTTACTATAGAGGAGAATAAGAAAGGGGAATGGAGTAGATATTTGAAACGTATTTTTGAGATTTTAATATATTTTCCCACAATCGGTATGAGCTCATTTCACCAGGTAGGAAGTCATTCCTTCTCATTAAGCCAAAATATATTTTGAAGATACTAAAGCTTGTGGTAGCACGTCTTAGGAGTATTTTCTTAGCAAATACACAAGTGGGGATGTATTATAAAAGCAAATGATGTTCTGAGTTAGAAAGGCTTTATACATACATGTATAAACTTCTACAATATGTATTCTACAGTATATTATATATATTTTGTATAACATGTGTGTTCTAGAGAATTGTATCTGGTTACACATTACATATTATACCCAACCATTACAAGGGCTATTAATTGGCAACATTGTAGCAAAAGAAACATCAGATTTCGGTGTTCAGAGAAATGTAAGTACTAAGAAGCCTTTAGTTGCCCAGAATTGATACAGTAATGAATTCCACTTGGACCAGGAAAAATTGGGGTCCCATGAGAAGCTAAAAGAGAAAACAGCCTGGAGGCTGTACTTGGCAAATAAAGCCAACTTTAAGTCAGTTGGGATTACAGATAACACTGAGCTGTACCCACCTGACCCTCTGCTGGTTTCATCGTGCAGTGTTTGTAGAGCAAGTCATTTAGCCCAGATCATACAAGGTTCAGTGTTCACATAAAGATCCTCTCTTTTGTTCTGTTTTATCATGGCTCTTGTGTGGAATGCTGGTAGCTTGTCTCTATATCACAGGTAGAAACAAACAAGGTCACAGACTGTAGCTGTCAAGCCATTAGATTGTGTGTGACCACAGGATGATCAGTAGAGAGCTGAGTTACTTTGAAGGACTCTGACAATGTCAGTGCTGGCAGTACACTGTGCTGAGAATAATTCGAAAAGTTCTACATACATTGTTGAATGTCACTTTCAGGTATTAGCCTGAGTGTTTTATGTGCATCAACTCATTTAGTCTATAAACCCTGCAGAACAGCCATTACTGTTCATAGTTAGTGTTTGAGCTGGGAAGATGACTCAGTGGTTAAAGCATTTGTCAGCCAGGCAGCAATCATAAGGACTAGAGGTCAGATTCCCAGAACCTGCTTAGATGTTGGGTGGGTGTGGTGGCTCTCACATACTTCTAGAACTTTCAAGAGGAAACAAAGGATCCCCAGAGCAAGCCAGCAATAGCTCTGGGTTCAGCTGAAAAGACTCTGCCTCAATAAATAAAGTAGAATAATCAAAGAAGACCTCCAATATTAGCCTCAGGCCTTCACATGCATTCACACATACTCATGCACATGCACCACATACACAGACACAAGAAAAAATCAGTTGTTGTTTTTACATTTTGCAAAATAAAAAATTCAGTCTTAGAGAGGAGATCTCCTCAAAGTTACCAAGTGGTGAATGATGAGCTGCCATTACTGGTGGGCTCATAGCCCCAGAATCCACAAACTGTCACTGTCACTAGATCAAATCTAGATGAAATTCAAAGTGTTACAAATTGATCTGATGCCGCCCAAAGAACTATCTCCCTATACTCATGCAATCCTGTGCTTTAAACAGGAGATGCCAATCATGGCTTGGTACATGGTATGTCTTCTGAAATAAAAATCTTAAATGAACAGAAGGTGGTGCATTTAAATGTCACAAATATTACCGAAAAAGAAAGAGGAAAAAAGAAAGAAGGAAAGAGAAAAAGAAAGAAAAGATTTTAAGAACTGTTAATGAGAGGATAAGAGCCATGAGATGCTGGCCTTTTGTCAGATCTGTATAGAGTTTGAAATTTCTGGGATCTTGGACATATTTCTCATGGCAAGTTCATACATAATTCTCTTGAAAAACAGTGTGATAACATTATCTAAAAATCAGAAAATGAGACCATGCTTATCTTGAGAGCTCATTGGATACTAATTAATAATTAGTTGTGTGTCCTGGCTTATTTCTGTGGAGCTTGGTTAAATTACAATCAGCTTTCTACCTGCACCATGGAATTACAAAGATTAGTTTCGATAAGGGTGGGAAAGATCTTTGCTATCCTTATTCAAATGGGAGTGATTTTGTTTTGGATTATGACCACAAAGTAAAACAAGTTGAAGACTCTCATTCAATACCTGCCACCTGCCTCCCATCTCCTGGGGATGGTGCCTTCTTCCTGCTCTCTGGCAGGGATATTAAAGCAAAGTCACATGGCCTTGATTACCCCTCTCTGCTCCAGACTGCTGGCAGGCAGGTACTCTGTGCATATAGGAGATGGAGTAGGCTCTGGAGGCTTTTCACGGTCATTCTTGCCCTGGGAATATATTAGTACTCCCTCCACATAGAGAAATGGATGACGTCTCCCACCAATGAAGAGGGCAGCTTCCTTGTAATTTTGCCCATTGAAGGCTTTATGTAATGCTTCTAGTGAAACAACACCCTGAGGCAGGTCTCTGAGCAAAGAAAAACACTACAGTTGAGACAGTACAGAACATGGAAGGAGAGACCAAGCTATGGGAGGAAGGAACAGCATGTGACTTTAGTAGGAATAAAGAACCGTGAGGCTCTCTCAAAGGCAGTAGAGCTGGGGAATCCTCCTTTGCCAGCTGCAGAGCCCTCTGTTCAAAACTTCTCAAGTTAAAAAGATAAAACCCCAGGGTCACATTAAGTAATAGGCAAGAGATGAGACTTCTTGGATGAAGGGCTCCAGGACTATATAGCCCATGGCTTCATGGACTGCTATCGTCCTGTATTCCTGTTTTGCTTCCTATTGTCTAAACATTCCCCATCTGTCATGGAAAAAAGGCTGCCCTTACCTTCACAGCTCTACCATATTGGGAAAAAGAATCCTTCTTTCTGACAGGTTCAGAAAAAGCCTGAGCTTCACGTCTTCATCCTTGCACCCATGCTTATAAGGAAGACTTAGTAGGCTGACAAGTCATAGTAAGGTGACAGAAATCCTTAGAGCGGGACTCTCAGCATTTCTTCACTGTTCAACACTACAGGATTTCTCTGAAGCTTTTCTTGGTCTGTGCCACCCTGACTGTCCACGTTGCCCAAACAGACCCCCTAACCCCTGCAAAACAAATCAACAGGAGCTATTCACTGAACTTCTCCTTGCAAAGGCATCAACACCATGCCTTGCTTGACAGACTCAAAGGCGAGCAGAGGAGTGAGGCTGCATTCAGGAAGATGGGGAGCTTCGGGGGCATTCTGAATGAGGGCATTGGTGTGGAGGAGCCAGGGGAGGGCTAGCTTGGGGTGATTGGAATGACATTTAGCTTCCTATGAGTTGGAAGTGGGACAATACTGCCAGCTGTTGACCATGTCCTTGTTTTGAGCCAAAAGCAGCGTGATTGGCTTTCCTTGTGCTGGCTGAATCAGTAATGAAGGTCTGTGTGGCTAGGTACAGCCTGTCACCTAATTCTGCATTTGGCCTCCCAGTGAGCTTTAATTAATCTATGATTTCTACAGAATGTAGGGTTTTTCCCCTTGGGACTCAGCCATGCTGGCATTATATTAGGTTAGAACTCTCCTTGGGGCAATTTATTTGAGATAATACTTGCTAGCATTCTGTCTAAACTCCACCCCACTGTTACCTGGCAACACCCAGGTATGCTCCTCCCCACAGTTGCCTGGCAACAGCCAGATGGGCCTGGCCCACTATAAAAGGGGCTACTTGCCCCTCCTCTTGTCTCTTGCTTCTCTTGCCTTCCCTGACATCTCTTATCCCTCCTGTTCCCTTCCCCCCTCTCCACGTGGTCATGGCCGGCCTCTCCACTTCTCTACTCTCTATTCTTTTACTTCTCTCTCCCTCTCTCTGCCTTTCTCTGCCTCTACTACCCTCTTAACTCCCCTCCCCATGCCCTGAATAAACTCTATTTCTATGCTATACCTTCGCATGTGTCTGGTCCCTCTGGGGGAAGGGATGCCTGGGCTTGGGCCTGCACACCCTTCCGCCACACCTCCCTCCCCTACACCCATACAATAAATGTGTCTTTAGCATTTTTATAAACACATCAATAGTCACTTTGCATGTCTATCATCAACAACCATTATCTGCCTCCAGTTCCCCACCAATGTCGGTTCATAATTGAACGACACCCATTTCTTTTAGTCATCACCAATCCAGGCTGTCACTCATGCCCCAGTGTGTGATGTCTCTTATTTTATTTTTCCTACCTGTGCTGCTATTGTGATGTCACTTTGGCTTGTATTTTTACAGGAAACTGAGGCTGGGAAGATCTAGGAACCTGTCTGTGGTCTGCTGAATGAACACTTTTTGAACTTGGGTGTGCCTCACCGCAAAGTCAGGGCTTGTAAACTGAAGAACTCTGAGGTTCCTGTGACACACATACCAATTGTTGTAGCACACCCCATGAGAGCCTGGGACAGAACTCTGCACCAGCTTGAGCTGCACATCTTACTCCAAGACTATAAAAGAGCCATAACCCATAATTCTTTTATATACCTGGAGGGTTTCCATCAGGGTGGCAGGAAGCAAGACTCCAGCTAATGTCATTTCTTGGCAGTGACCATAAGTCACTCTGATAATTACCGAACTGCTTGCCCAAGGATGTGCAAAGTTGCACTATGGACAAGAACACAGAGCTCTCGGCTCCCTATAAACTGGCCTCTCTAGGAGCTTGTAGCCATGCCAGTGAATAGGACACTGCTCTGTAACTTCTGATTTTTGAGTTCAGGCTGGGTCCAGTCATTTCCCACTTACTCCTGTGGTCCCTCCTCAGAGAATACATTTCATCCTGGGTAATGCATCCTGGATCTCCTAACATCTTCATCTTCCATGGTGTCCCCAGTCTTTTCTGATCTTTTTCTGTTCTTTACTCTGTCTCTACTGTCCCCTACCTGAAGCTAGTGTTTCCTCACAGCCCATGCTAGTAAAATGATGTTGAACCCTGCGGGAATAATGCCATTTTCCCAAAGTCCAAGAAAGTCAGTGGAGCAGGGGACTTGGAAGTGGGAGGAAGGAGGATAGGGGAAGGAAGAAGTCAGGAACTCCTCTGCCATTCCAAGTGTCCCCAGCATCTTGGATATTGTCCAATGTCCTTACTCAGAAACTGATAGGAAACTCACATCCCAGCTGAGCTGCTTCTGCCATCCGTGGTGACATACACCTTTAATAACAAGACCCAGGAGTTTGAGGCAATCGAATCTCTGATTCGATGAAGCCAGCCCAGTCTACACGGCAAGTTCCAAGCCAGTCAGCCAGGGCTATACAGTGAGACCCTGTCTAAAAACAAACAAACCAAACTAAACCTCCCACCAGCTTGACTACTCAGGACATAACAGGGAAGCAGGCATGGAGGGAAGGGGGTCTGAGTCACTGGTGTCCTTCCTGCAGTGAATAACTTCAGTTATTAAAATTGACTATAGGGCTATTTCATGTCTCACATGTATAAAATCACCAAGACCAAAAGACACAGATCTTCTGGAAACTTTCCGGTTCTCTCCCACTTACCCATCTGGTCTGTGTACCTTCTATGCTCTGATCTCTCTGGAGGCACCTTCCCTAGCAACTGCACCAAGATGGCTTTCTTGTTCCGACCCCACAATCTTTCATTTGTCAGCCCCACTGCTTCTTTTTGCCATCACCTAAGATGCTACTTACATCTACACAATTGAAAGTAATCAAATACATAGATGCTACCTGTATATATGTGTTACTGCATGATTGCATTGTATAGTCTACAAATATGTACATGTTAAGTAACACCTACCAGACTATTAAACTAGCTTCCATACTGATAAGGCTAAGTACATAAGAAATACCAATTTACCAGAAAGATTCCTGGTAGGAATCATCCAAGAGTTTTGATTTATTTTCTTCACTTCTGCATTCACAGTGTCTGGATCACTGTGTCTGAATTTAGTACAAGCTCAGCAAATATTTCTGAGCCAATGAATTGATCAGCAAATGAAAGTTGCCCGGTAAGATAAGTGATATCAACTCTGGCTTGTGCTGGGGGAACTCGGAGTTAGAGGAATTCTAGAAACTGGGTGATGTGGTTGAACCTAGGAAGTGTGGCCGTGGGCTTTGAGGGCAGCCCACAGGGTCAAGGGTTCTTGGCTCTCCTGCCTCCCTTGTCAGCTTTTTGTCCAACTTCTCCACACCAATATCTTCTCTCACCAGATACATATGGCTTCTGCCAGTTTTACTAAAATTTGATCTATTAAAATTCTCCAGTAGAACATGAAACTCAATCCTATTCAGGTGAATCAGAGGGGAATAAATAACAAGTTACTTATTTTGAGGGATGTCAATGTTCTAAAGGGTTTCCAGAGCCTCCAGCTAGCCAAGCAAAATGCTGGCCTCCACCAACGCCCTTGGTGATGAAGGTGTGGAGGGCCACTGGTACCTTCTCATCTCCATCACTTCATGCCAGACTACTCCCTGGTGCATGCAGCTTCCAGAGTAAGGATCAGTAATCAAAAACATCTAACAGTGTTAGGCTCACATCCCCAAAGATTTAAGTGACCTTTCTCAGCCACCTCTCTGCTAACTCAAAGCATTATTTTGTCTAAAATATGTTATTACCGAAATCTGGGCAAGAAGTGTCTACATTTTCTCCTGAAAGAGAACCTCCCTGTCTGCCCACATGCAATCCTCTCTGATCCTTCAGTGGTGAACACTTTTTCATAGTTTGCCCCTTCCCCAAGGCTTAAATATTTTACATTCAGAACCAGGAAGGGAAATTTTCCAATTATGTTTCTGGTGTTTTCTTATTCCAATCAATCTATATAAATGCAAATAATAGAAAACTTGGGAGACTGCTCACAAGCTCAGCCTTTCCCTTCTCACTTACAAGAAGCCTCACACAGCGATGCAGCAATCTGATTCCTGCCATAAAGCTGTAAATACCAGCCATGAGGTTATCTCATTAGCTTTCCCATCAATAATTCTCGGAAGACACGAAGCACCCAGTTCCCCGACACATTCCAGCCAGGCTTTCCACATTTTACTGGAAGCGTTTCCCATGATGACCATCAGACCTCTGTGTGCTGTAGAGCCTATGACCATCACCCAGTACAGATCCCTGACTGTGTCCAGATGTTCTGAGATTTGAGCTGACACTGACCAAGGGCTTAGATTTATAAAGCTGTCCCCTCAGACTTAGTGGCAGAAAACAAAGGGCCAAGGGTGGCCAGTCCTGAATACATCGAGATCTCTTCCTGTCATCTGTATCCAGTGACATGAGACCAGGGCACAATGATTGTCTCCCTTTTTAAAAAAAGCTGCATTAACTTTGAAGGTGTTGATTATTGTTTCAGAAATCTTTTAAAACTCTCAATGGTTTCAGCCCAGTCAGGTTCCCAGGAACCTGATAAAAATGACGAGTAGGAGAGATGGTGCCAAGGACACACTATGTCCTTCCTCACATGCCTCAGGATAATATCTCCATTCAACACCTGCAGGGAAGCTTCTGTCTCCATCCCACATATCCTGAGAACAGAAATGGTGGCTCAAGGGCTGAAGAGCCAGCCATGGCTGGTGCTACTTTCGCTTAGCAGCTGACTGGAGGAAGACTGGGGGAAACCGTGAATACCATTTTGACTGTGTCTGAGTGAGCTCCAGGGTCATGGACAGCGAGGTGGCAGCTAGGTGACCAATCTTGTGTTAGCTCTGTGTTTCCTCTCACCATAGCCTATGCACTGCCCTTTCTTGTCCTGAGGATAATCACAGGTCATGACCATAGCAAGGCCCAAAGATATGCCTTTGATACCAGATAGCCCTCATTTCAACTGCCTCTGTGTGTGTGCTTGTGTGTGTGTGTGTGTGTGTGTGTGTGTGTGCATGTGTATGTGTGTATGTGATATATGATAGTAGGTATGGTGTATGTGTGGGTGTGTTGGTTTGATTAAAACTGGCCCCTAAAGGTCCATAAGGATTGGAGCTATTAAAGGTATGACCTTGGTGTGGGTGTGGCTTTGTTGGAGGAGGTATGTGACTATGCGGTGCGCTCAAGTTAGAAGAAACACATGTCAAATCTCTTCCTGCTGCCTGTGGATCAAGATGTAGAACTCTCAGCTCCTTCTTCAGTACCATGATTGCCCGCATGCTGCCATGCTTCTCACCATGATGATAGTGGACTAAACCTCTGAAACTGTAAACCAGCCCCAATTAAATGTTTTCCCATATAAGTCTTGCTGTGGTCATGGCATCTCATCAGAGCAATAAAAAAACCCTAACAAAGACAGTGGGTATGTGTGTGGTGTGCATATGTTTGTGATGTGTGTGTGTGGTATGTGTCAGATGTGTATATGTGTGTGGTATGTGTGTAATGTGTGCATGTATATGGGGTCTGTGTACATGCATACGATGTTTGTATATAAGGTCTGTCAGTCTATGTGTGAGTGTTTGTATCTATGTGTGTATCTGGGAAGACAGAAAAACGGAGAGGGAGGTGACCTTAGACAGTGTATAGATTTTCTAAGAATGTTGTTTCAAGATCTGGGCTAGAATGATGTTAACTTACTTAGAGAACCAGATGTTGGTTCCCAGAACCCACTTTAGCTCACAAAGGTTATAATCCCAGCTCCAAGAGATCTGATGTTCTCTCTGGCCTCTTCAGTCACCCTCAGTCATAGGCATGTACGCACAGACAGAAACAGACACTTATACATACATAAAAATAAATCTAAAAAATGAATGTTTCAAGTTATCAGAGACACCATTTGCCCCCTGAATAATGTGTTATATGTAATAAACAAAACCACAGCACAGAAGGTGAAGATGTCCTTTTCCATCCAAGGAACCAGGGAGAGCACACCCAGTGTCATAGTATGTATGATGCTGTCTCCTCCCTGTGTCTGCCTTGGCATAGCCATTAGGCAAAAGACCTTGCACAGCTGGCTTTATGGAGCAGACCAACAATGGATGCCTACCTTTGAAAGGTGTTAAGCCCAGGTATTAAGTACTGGAGTGAGGAGGTCATTGAGTGATGAAAAGCTGTAGGGGGCACAGATAGGTGTCATGGGAGGCCACAGTCATCACACCGTCAGGTCTATAAGAAGGACATGACTGCTGGAGACAGGGGACAGTTGACCTCAGTGCACACAGCAGCATAGGAGACTTCAATTGCTAGCATGTCTCCTCTGGGCTTCCTGAAAGTGTCTCCTTGAGGTTCCTAGAACCGTAAAGCTCCTTAAGGAGGTGCACACATTGCTACATTACTTCATTCTGACCTATCTCCTATGTATCTGGACAGCAAGATTAACGTGAACACACAAAAGCCAGGAAGCCCCTCACTTTTACAACAGGCAAGGGAAAACACTAGAAGGCCTTGCAAAGTCAGGTATTTTCAGGTGAATTCTTAGAACCTTCTTCAATCTGACATGTCTGGAATCTGTTTACCATGAGCTCCAAACCCTGAAGATTTTTCTGTCAGAAGCTGGTGACCAAGGGCAGTGTCTTTTGACTTTTCAAGCTTCTGCTGCCACCGCCTCTGCCACAGCTACCACCCCAACGACTCACTGCCTACACTGTTCACTTTTTTAAAAAGTACTGATGTCAAGAGTGTCAACGGCAGGGAGAGGGGACTCATCCATTATCCAGGTTTAGGGGAATGTAACCCCTACCATACAAGCACCAGCCAGACATCTGGTATCACCATTGTGATGGGCAGTGTTTTGTGGTTTAAGGTTTTAAAAGTCGAGACAAAACAAAACTTCCAAGACAAAACAATCAGCCATACTTATGTATATTTGGAATAGGAAAAAGAAGGGGGGGGGGAGGAACAGACCCAGAGTGCGCTGACCGATAGATCCAGCTGCACCATTCACCTTCTTGCTGGAATTTCATGAGACTCTTACAAACAGAAACAACACAGCTGAGTCATTTGAGGAAATCACATTTGAAGGAGAAATAGCATATACCTGCCACTGCACTTGGCGGTACAGCACAGGAAGACGGCAGGAGAAGAATCACAGTTAAAAACGCCCACACGTATTGTGGCCGTTTCAAAATCAAAGCCTGCGAATCCATCCGGGGAAGTTTCTAGCTAAGCACAGAAATCGTTTTTCACTCACAGGCGGAAGCTTGAGACAGGTTTGCATTTTTTCCCCAAAACTTAATTTACTCTGAGTCAGTTAGGAGGAGGGGGCTATCTGAGGATGAGGAGGGAAGCAACATCTCATTGTAAGATACAACCGTTTTTAGCACATCAGTCACACTCTACATAGCTTGAGATTAATTCCCAGAGTCCCTTGCACACTTATTCATTGCTTTGCTCTTCGAAATGAAGTTTTTTTCATCCCTGAGCCGACTCCATTGCGAAAGGACCTTTTCATCGATGTCTTCTCCAAAATTGGCTTTAGAAAAGCCAGCCCATCGCTTCCCTCCAGCCTGGTTGGGCAGCTGCTCAGCAAGAGGAGAAAGTAATCAGGCTTCCCAGGCACCTGGTGATTTAGAGGAAGAAAGAGGGAGAGGATTCAGCTTCTGGGTTAAAAGTTTATTTTGACAGCAATGATTTTCAAAAATCTTATGGCTATAAAGTCGCTCTGTCTCATTCTTAATGGGGAGAAACATCTCTGAAACACAGCATCTACTTAGCGTAGGGTTACCAATGGCTTCTCCACTTTTTATTCCACTGATCTGCATTTACACTGTGTATTCTGCACAGTGATCATTCTGTTGTTATTTTACAAGTAATGGTTGAAGGCTCTGATTAGTCCTGGAAATGCTATTGAAAATTCACCTAGGGGTTAGGGATAGGGCTCAGTTGGTAGGGTACTGGCTAGCATACCTAAAGCCCTTGGTTCAACCCCCAGCAACACATGAACTGGATAGGGTGGCACATACTAAAGATCTCAGCACTTGGAAGGTGGAGGCAGGGAATAAAAATGTGAGGTCCTCTTTGGCAGCATAGTGAGCTTTTGGCCAGCCTTGGCTGCATGCACCATGTCTTAAAAGTTTCTATCGCACTAAGCATGCATGGGCATGCCATAAGGAAACCTGCTGCTTTATAAACTAGTTTTAAAATTAAATTAACTCAAAGAAATTCACCCAGGCAAAACCCACCCATGGTGACCCAACTCTGGGCTTGTTAGAGGCACTGAGCTTCCTTCTGTGGCTGTTCACCATGGTTTCCAGAACGTGATGTCTTTCATTGTGAGACCCTGACTCTGTCAGCTTTGGGCTATGGCTCCCAGTTCTTATCATTGCTCAAGGCCTGGATAGCACATCACAGTGCTAGAGCGCTGAGTGGTGAAAGAAATAGATCCCCAGAGCTCAAACCAGGCCAAAGGAACCTGCAGTTCAGTCCCACACTGTGCAGATGAGGAAGCCAAGCACCAGAGCCAAGGCCTCACTCTGATCACAGCTGGTAAGTCCTAGAGGCACCCTTGATCCAGGGCTCCGGAGGGAGCTGCTGATGCTTGCCAGGTTTCAAAACCTCTTGCACGGTTTCAAAAGAAGTCTCATAACTGGCATCATTCCAGTCAAATCCTGTCCTTGACAAAGCAGAGACCTTGGTAAATAAAGCCTTCTCTGAGTGATGCACTCTCCATGCCTCCTGATATTTTATTTTATCCTGCAAAGGAAAGAGCTGTGTGAAGCTAGCACTACTGACTCCCAAGTTCCAGGTGAGGAGACGGAATGCTTGCAGATGATGCTGTTCACCAGTGGCTGATTCCAAGCCCTGGTTTCTCAGCTTCAGTAGAACAAGAGCTTAAGCATTTTACTAAAAACGAGAAGACATAGCATGAAGTAAGACTTACACCTCTTGCTGTTTGGTGTAGGAGACAAGTTTGCCTTGACTCAATCTGTTTGGGGGTTGGGATAAAGCTTGTAACGCATCAGATTCCCTGAAACTCTTTGCCTTGGCTGGGAGAATGACTGGCCTCCAGTTGTCAGAGTACCCAACAAACCTTCTCAATGTCCCTGGGGGAAGAAGATGTGCATTCTCTCTCTCTCTCTCTCTCTCTCTCTCTCTCTCTCTCTCTCTCTCTCTCTCTGTGTGTCTGTCTGTTTGTCTCTTTCTGTCTCTCTCTGTGTCTCTCTCTCTTACTGTCTTTGTATCTCTGTCACTGTCTGTGTCTATTTGTCTCCATCTCTGACTCTGTCTCTCTCTGTCTCTGTCTCTCTGTCTCTCTGTCTGTCTGTCTCTCTCTCTGTGTGTGTGTGTGTGTGTGTGTGTGTGTGTGTCTGTGTGTTGTTTTATGTTTGATTTGGGAATAGTCAAGCTTGGTTTCATAAATATTGGTTCTGGTAAAGAATAAAGAATCGAAAGGTCTAAGTTTAATCCCACTCTGTTTTCCCCTGTGTTAGCATGATAGATAATTGCTGCCCGTTTTAAATCTCTGGCCAGAGTGACCTATGCAGCATCACAGAAAGGAAGCAACTGACTCATTCCAGAAACACCCATGAGGCCACCTCTATGAAACCAGAAAGGTGCCAGTTCTAGTTATAAGACCCTTAAGTCATCCCTAAAGAGACCTCAGTGTACTTGGCTGATCTGGAGGCAGCTGTGCCAACTCATCATGAAGATATCACTGTGCACCTGCCCAGCTAATGGGCTTCATGTATCTCTGAACAAAATGTTGAAATTCTCTGTGATTAGACAGCACCATCGTTCACCCTGAACAGTCAGATTGCCATGAACACCATCCATGGCATTACCTGCCTGTAACAGAAACAGCATTGTCATGAACAATGCTAGAAATAGGCCAACACAGTGAAAGGAGAGACTCTGCCTTGTGGCCCAGGAGGTCCCTCCATTCTTCAGAAGAAAGAATTCTTAATTTAAAAATAGCGGCAGACAAGTGCTTCTTGTTTGAAAGTGCAGTGAGCAAACCTTTAGGGACAAACAATAGAGAGCAATCAGGAAGACACTTGAGAGAATATACCCATTTATGGATTGTGAGTTAGACACTTGATCAATGTTGCGTCTTCAAGGATCAATGAGAAAATTAGTGTTGAGCACTCATAGGAGGGAAAGGCAGGAGAGAAGCTATTTTAAGTAAACAGGAAATAGAAAAATGACAGACGCAAAGATCTATGAGAAGACTGGTGGTATAAATAACTAGAACACAGTGCTTGGAGGATTTGCCACTTGGAATTCCCTCTTTGCCGTAAAACTAGTCCTCAGATTGCAGTGAGCCCAGTAATTACATTGTGACAGGTGACATTTAGTGAAGTGAAGTGAAAGTTCACAGTGTCAGCAATGGCCAAGGATGATTTTGTAAAGATCATGACATAAAAGCCAGGACAGATGACACAGAAGGAATATCAATACCCCCGAGAAAGGCAATCATTTTTCTGAATGTCTTGAGCAGCTCCAAAAATATAGCTAGCCCCTCCACTAATGCTCTTGAATAAATACATGAGTAAATAGTTTAGGCAATATTTCATTGGAATCTAACATGTAGCTTCATTCTTCATCTGTAAAAAAAAGTCCACATTTTTTTTTAAATTAAGAAACTTTCTGCTTCTGAAAAATGACCACTGTGCGGGTTTTTATTTTTTGTACAATTTTGATGTAAAATATCTACTATGATAAAGAGTGGGTGTGTGAAATAAAGAAACTGTCTCAGGTCAAAATATGAACATTTTATATCAAAACATCCATTACCTTATACGGGATATAACCCTTAAATAATTCACAACAAATTAGTATGCTCCAGACTTACCTACTGTCACATACAAAATCTGTCTTACTAATCTCACAAGTCTATTTACACTTACTTTTCTCTTAAAGATAAAAATAAATTACTTTTTCTGTCACATATTTCTCAAGATTCTTTTGAATTGGGCACTCCACCATCCTGACCATCTATCTGACCATCAGAAATAGCAGTGAAGCCCTTACCTTGGAAGAGAGAACTGGATAACACCAAAGCATGTGTACCACAGACAGTGACAGAGCTAAGACAAGGTTGAGTTTTAACGAGCTGCAGAGAAGAAAAAACAGAACCTTGGGTGGAATCTCACATAAGCAAATATAAGCTTTAAGAACATAGAAAATTCAACATTTCTTTCGGTAGAAATGTGCAGTACTTTACCCAATCATTTTGGATTTTCCAAGATCTGCATAGATGGGTTTTTAATGCCAAATTCCTCACGCTTGCTGTCTGAGTCTGCTTGGGTGGTCCTTTTATATCAGAAAAGTTCAGAAGTAAAAATGTCATTGAGATTCATCCTGTGTGATTAGTTGACCTGGCTGTGGCCTTTTGTTCTTGTTAAGTAAGAAAAGGACAGTAACATGTAAGCTGTCACTGAGTTTCCAGGGGTTGACTTCACTCAAAGCTTGCCATTAAGGATGCCCTTCAAAGGCTTAGCCTTCCATGCAGCTTCCCTGTGACATGGGTGGCCAGAGGCCTCAAAAGGAACTAAAAGTATTGCTCTTAGCTGGGAGTTTAAACACTTAGGAAGGAAGACAGTACTTCTTTGAATGTCAGAGACCAATACAAGTGAAGTCACAAAGAGACCCAAGGGTGATCACAGAAATGACGCAGGCTGCTCAGGCCTCTGCACTCAATCTCCATCCTTCAGGACTGCAACTGTCATAGCAAAACAAATGACAGTCTGTTGTCACTGGTCCCTGAGTCAAGGAATGATCCTGTGTCTGTCGCTTTCCAAAGACACTCTCCAAGTCCTGTGTCCAGAGTTTGTGTGTTCCTACGTTCATCATTTCCTTTTCAGGAGACAGAGTCTACTCAGCACTAGGCCATGGTGTTAAGGTGGCTTGGGGGTGTTGAGCAGAGACAGATGTTGCTGAGGGCTACAATGGAGGAAAACATCAAAGGGGATGTTGCTGCTATTGCTGCTGCTTCTGAAGTAGTGCCAATGCTTTTCATTACTATCAGAAAAACAGTGTTTTGTGAAGGCTCAGTTGCCAAAGTGCTTGTCATGCAAGCATGAGGACCCAAGTTCAGAGTCCTAGCAACTACATAAAAACAACAACAACAACAACAACAACAACAAAGTTGCAGTGGTATACACTTGTGACTCCAGTGCTGGTGAGCTGGGAATAAGTGGGACCATGGAGCTCACTGGCCAGCCAATCTAGTCAATGAACAATGAAAGACAATGTCTCAAACATAAGTTAGAAAGTAACTGGGTCACATCAGCCTCTGACTTACACACACACACACACACACACACACACACACACACACCAAGAAACTGAAGAAAATCCTTGCCTCCTCAAGATCCTCACCTTTTGGAGGTCAAAGATACCCTGAGCCTGAGGCATAGCTACTTGGCACAGCTACATTCACTCCTTTCTCTTGGGAAATGTCTCTCTGTATGACTTTTAGGCAACTGTCAATCATGTAGTCTCAGTCTGACTACCACAAGGACAAGGAGGTGACCCAGCTCCTGAGAGAACTCAGATCACACGACCAGTGCCAAGCTGGAAGCCTGGGGCAGGTATTCCAAACACTTTTGTTTAGAGTTCTTTTGAGGACGTCATGTAGACATTGGGAGAGAAAGTGGGCACAGAGAATTGAGGATGTGTGTTCTCTTTTGGTTGCTCCTTAAGACGAGCTAATGTGCCCTCAAATACACATGTACACACAGAGAGAGAGACAGAGACAGAGACACAGAAACAGCGATAGAGAGAATATGGAAAAAGAGGTTCTATCCAGAGGCAACATTGTTGTTTTTTTTTTTTTTAATTTTCATATTTTATTTACATTTCAAATGTTTCAGATCTCTCTTTGGAACCTTCCCATTCCCCCCACCTTCCCCCTGCCAATATGGGGATATTCTCCAACCCACCCTCCCACCCACCCACCCACTCTCGTCTTTCCTCCTTGTCATTCTCCTATACTGGGGGATCTAACACCCTCAGGCCCAAGGGCCTCTCCTCCCCCTGATGGATAACAAGACCCTCCTCTGCCACATATGTGGCCAGCACCATGGGTCTCTCCATGTGTATTCTTTAGTTGTTGGATCTGTCTCCAGAAGTATCGGGGGGTCAGGCCAGTTGCCACTGTTGCTACCTCCCTGGGGCTGCACACTCCCTCAGCTCCTTCAGTCCTTTCTCCAAGCCCTCCATTTGGGACGTCACACTCAGAACTACTGTTGCTGCGAAGTGACTCATATTTCAAACTTTTGGGCTAATAACCACTTAACAGTGAGTACATACCATGTTCATTCTTTTGTGACTGCGTTACCTCACTCAGGATGATATTTTCAAGATCCATCCATTTGTCTATGAATTTCATGAAGTCATTGTTTTTAATAGCTGAGTAGTATTCCATTGTGTAAATGTACCACATTTTCTGTATCCATTCCTCTGTGGAGGGACATCTGGGTTGTTTCCAGCTTCTGACTATTATAAATATGGCTGCTATGAACATAGTGGAACATGTGTCTTTATTACATGTTGGAGCATCTTCTGGGTATATGCCCAGGAGTGGAATAGCTGGGTCCTCAGGTAGTATTATGTTCATTTTTCTGAGGGTCCACCAAACTGATTTCCAGAGAGGTTGTATCATCTTGCATTCCCACCAGCAATGGAGGAGTGTTCCTCTTTCTCCACATCCTCACCAACATCTGCTATCACCTGAGTTTTTGATCTTAGCCATTCTGACTGGTGTGAGGTGAAATCTCAGGGTTGTTTTGATTTGCATTTCCCTGATGACTAAGGATGCAGAACATTTCTTTAGGTGCTTCTCAGCCATTCGAGTTTCCTCAGTTGAGAATTCTCTGTTTAGCTCACTTCCCCATTTTTTGATAGGGTTATTTGGATCTCTGGCATCTAGCTTCTTGAGTTCTTTGTATACATTGGATATTAGCCCTCTATCAGATGTAGGATTGGTAAAGATCTTTTCCCAATCTGTAGGTTGCCGTTTTGCACTATTCACAGTGTCCTTTCAGAGGCAACATTGTTAACTGATGAGCAACAGACTATGAGATCTGGGAAACGCTGGCTGACGGACTCAGCTATGCTTAGGACTAGATGCTCTTTACATATAGTAAAGGTAGTACCAAAAGGAGACCAGGAGAAGTGTGGCTAAGAGTCATTTAAATGCCATATCACTTCCCTTCTCTCTTGGACTTGACAGGAGACTAGAGGTTTCTTCTAAAGAGGGGCTGACCAGAGGTCTCCTAATTGAGAGGATTAGACATAGTGGAGTCTATAAACGAAGGCACAACTTAACGCTATAACCCATGGGTCTGTCTCTGATACAGCTCAGCTCTTGCACACTTCCAGATGGTCCTTCACCATCAAAACAGGTGACAGAAGACACTTTTCTTGATCCTTGTCTTTTCCTTTTGCCCAAGACAAAAGGAAAGAGCTGGAGCTACAGGAACTTCAGAGATTCTAAACAGAAGCATCTCAACTGACTGCAGTGTGCTAACCTGCCCCATTGCCTACTCTGGTAACACAAAATCCTTTTGTGAATGTTTTTGGCACCTGATCTTAAATCTATACACATGACCAAAAGACAAATACAAGAAATAAAGAACACTTACAGAGACATACCCCAGTCAGAAGAAAGAGGATTGGAGACAGTGATATGAAAAATTTACAAGGAAATGAAAGGAACAAGAAATATGAAAAATGTAAAGGGGAAATTTTTAAAAAAAGAAAAGAACTTAATATTCAGAATACAGAATATATTATACCTATGAAACAAGTAAAGAAAGCTATATAAAAGGAAAACTGCAGGTAACAAATCATCAAACGAAAATTAAAACGAAAGAAAACTCAAAACTATTTAAAGAGAGCATTAAATAAATCTCCCAGACATTAGATTAAGAAAACAATGGAGAAAGTTTGCAATGCTGAGCCCACACAGACATGACAGAAATTCTAGAAAAGAAAGCAGAAGGAGTAAGGAAGCAAAGAACCATAGATAAACATCCAAGAATATTTCCCCAATAGCTTTACAGGTGGAAAGGCACCATCATTGCCTTGCAGAATAAAACAGTCCATGCCAAAGCATAACCGCATACATTTCAGCAGATTTGGTTCAATTAGCTTCTAAGATTATCTACAAAGACTCAATTCACAAATACTTTTGAACTGCCCAGAAATAACACAAAGAATTTAGGAGATAGTAAAACAATGCTTTCAAAATTCTTGAGGAATCTTCAAATGTCATTTCCAATTTAGATTTAAAATCCAATGATTCACAAATAACCAGAATTTATTCCTTTCCATTAACTGTAAGAGTGTGATAAATATTTTTGTGGGGCAGTAGACTGTGCCAAGAAACTTGGTAAGGTTGAGTGGGTTCAGAAACCTTGGCATCTACCTGAGAACAGTAGGCATTTCACCTGCTCCTGACTAGATTCCTGGTCTGGAACACGTGGCCACGACTCCCCACATAAAGAACATAACCAGGGGTCATGTAGCACAGAACACAGAGTATATGCTATGAGATATCTAGATGGGCCCTGAGGAGTTAGCCAATAAGCTTCCCTTTCTGGACTCTCCTTCCTGCAAAAGGTATTTAATCTCTGGTCCACCCTGAGGAAGTTGTATGCACCTATTCTCCACAATGAACAACCAATAAACAGTTTGGACTGTCTCTCTCATAAAGAATCGCCATGGGGCAGGAGGAAGCCTTTATCATACAGAGTCTTCCACAGAAGGCTCCTCCATGTTCCTGGAAATTCACTAGCCTCCTAAGCTAAGCTGGAGTCCCCAATATTCCCACCCCCACCCTGGCCTCATAGCAGGCCCACAAGCCCCCTTCATTCATGACTCCATGTGGTTTTCAGCAGCGACTGGACACCCAGGAGCTTGGGAACCCCCAACTCTTTGGCCTCAGCCTGTGCTGTTTCTCTGTTCAGCTCAGGTGCCCGTCTTAGACTGCATTCTCCCACCCTGAGTGGAGCATCAGCACTTCCTGCAAACCCATCACCTGATGGTTGCATAGGATAAAATGCAGTCTAGCATCTCCCATTTCGTCTCCCCGAGAGGAATTCACACACTCCGGTAGTGAGACTGAATTTGGAGCCACATATTTTTGTATATATACCATCACAAAACAATACTTCTATAAACCTTTTCTCAGAAAGTTACTTCTGGGTATGTTCCACCAAAGTGCAACGAAGAAATGATGAGGGACCCAACCACAAGATGAACACAGAAGATGAAGGAAATCCACAGGTGGCAATTGAGAGCAGGGCCCAGTTCTGTCACCAGACCTGCAGGACCACAAGCATATTGGGCCCTAAAGGAGACTTCTTCGAGAAGATAAAAGCTGGAGACTGACTAAATGCCTTGTGAGGAGAGTTGGAGCACTGGAGAATTGGAGATTGAGTTAGTGATGAGACTATAGAAAACTAAGCAAGAAGAAGGGCGTCACTCCAGAGAAAATGATGCTACATTGGAGGAAAATAGTAAGCTAGCTACTTGACACAGCCGGGAGGATGCTGTACAGTGATTACAATGATTTGGTTACCAAGGGGGTTTTGAACCCAAAAGAAACCCAACTGCACTGAAACTTATTTCTAGCATGAACACATGTCTATGGTAAAGTAGATCGCCTAATCGCTTTAAAGGGAACTCAAGATATAATCTTGAAAAATGAAATTCAAGCCGCACTATGTTATTCAGAGATAAATACAAAGATAATCAGCTTAAAGCGGATGAAAGTGATGGCTCTGTAGGTGGAAACCGAACAGGAATGGGTATTTATCATAAAGTGCTTCCTTGGGTATTTGACTCTTTCAGCAGAATATAAGGTTAGCTGTGATGAAAGTAAAGGTTTGCGATTTAACAACGTTATGGACTAGTTATGTCTGAGGATGACAGGGGTCATCTTTACTGCTGCATAAAAAAAAAAAAAAAATCTCCTGAGTTAATTTAAAAGAAAAAAATCCCATACCAGAAATCCACACCAAGGAATGAAAGAGAGAGAAAAGTAATATAGGATGGATAGACCGAGGGGGAAGAGAAGGGGGGAGGGAGAAGAGAGAGAAATCAGGAGGTAAATGCAGAGAACTGGGGAGAGAAAGACAGAAAGAGGTAAAAGGATTGATGTGGACAGACACGGGACAAAACAGAAGTCCTTGGAGATTTGTGAAGATGGAAACACAGGGATCGATGAAAAGACATGAAGAACCTGCAGAGACTGTATCCAGCCCGTAGGCGTGGCCCCAGTTGAGGGATGGGGCCACCCACCCACTTCACAAATACTAATCTAGAATTCCTCCTGTCAAAAAGAAATGCAGGGACAGAGAGTGGAGCAGAAACTGAAGGAAAGGCCATCCAGAGACTGCCCCACCTAGGGATCTGTCCCATTTGCTGACACCAAACCCAGACACTATTGTAGATTCCAAGAAGTGCTTGCTGACAGAATCCCGGTATAGATGTCCCCTGGGAGGTTCTACCAGAGCTGGACTAATACAGATGTGGATGTACACAGCCAAACATTGGACTGAGTTCGGGGACTCCAATGGGGAAGTTAGGGCAAGGACTGTAGGAGCTGAAGGGGTTTGCAACCTCATAGGAAGAACAACAATATCAACCAACCACACCCCCCAGAGCTCCCAGGGACTAAACCACCAACCAAAGAGTACACACGGGATACCCATGGCTCCAGTTGGATTGCCTCATCTGGCATCACTGGGAGGGAAGCCATTGGTCCTGTGGAGACTTGATGACCCAGGATAGGGGAACGCTAGGCTGCTGAGGCAGAAGTGGGTGAGCAGGTGGGGGGAGCACCCTCATAGAGGCAGGGGGAGGGAGGAGGGACTAGGGGGCTTGAGGAGGGGAAACTGGAAAGAGGGATAACATTTGAAATGTAAATAAATAAAATAACCAATAAAAATAATGAATTCAATTGCAGCAAAAAAAAAAAAAAAAAAAAAAAGAAATGAAGAAGGAAGAAAAAAAGGGAAGGAACCAGAGCAAGGCTGGCAAGTAGGCAGACGGAGGAAGATAGAAGATGATATTGTACAACTTTTGAGCTCAATGCTGAAACTCACTTCCCTTTGATACTTAATGTATGTAAAGCAATTCTCTTCTTAATACAAATTAGACATTTTAGCTAAAAACTTCTGGCTAACACACACCGGGCTTAGTACATAAGAATAAAAGTCAACCTTTTGTACTAGATGCTTGCTGTTGCAGGTTGCATGCAGCTTGGCTGCTTTATGTGGCTCTGGTCACTATGCCTTCATAGCAGCTCTGAGAAGGCGTGGTTACAATCCACTGTCCTCTGAGACTCAGTCTCAGAGATGTTCAACAACTTGCACAAGATCATCTAGCCAATGGAGGCGAGACCAGCTGTCCATGCAGTTCTGTGGAATTTCACAGGCTGTCTGCTCTTCTTACATGGACCTTGACCATGGTTGGAATAGCCAGTACTTATGAAAGTCAAGCCCCAGCACACACTACCCAGCACACCTACACACTGAAATTGGATAGTCTCAGTACTTGAAATCAGATGTGTTCATTCCCAGTGAAAATTTTCAGATGTCATCTCCCCCAGTTCAGTGTCATTGTCTGTTCTCTAGATCTGGTGTCTGGGTCACTTCTTGTTCCCTTACTTGCCTAGGTCAGGCTGTCTATGTAATTCTAGAATCTTCTCCCTACCTCTCCCCACTTCTCTTCCTCCATCTTTTCCCTCAGAGATTACACAAGACATTATCTAAGACAATTTCTGCTTCATCTTTGAGAGTGTCATCTTGATCCTCTGTCATATGTTATCTTGTATGACTTTGAAATGGTGTGCCTTTTCTCCCTAAGCATCTTGACTTATCTCAGAGATTTTCCTCTGAGGGACTCTCATATCTTCAAGGATATTATGTCCTTTATGGGTGTATTAAGATGATGATGATGATGATGATGATGATGATGATGATGATGATGATGGTAGTAAAGTTCTACTACTTGGAATAATAAGGCCCTACTTGGTATCACCAAACAGGCATCTCTTAAGGTCAGTTGTCAGTTGGACTTGACTTTCAAGGGAATTTGAGATCAACTTGTTCTCCATAAGGCCCCTGTGATAATTAGGGCCTAACTTGCTTCCTCTTTCCTTCTACACAGAGGAACTGAGACCAGCTGTTCTTAGACATCTGTGAACTGCCATTTTGGTTTAAAGGTAGATGGTAGGAACTTCTCATACCCCCTCTCCCTTCTCTCCCTTCCCCCTCCCTCGTTTGCTTCCTTCCTTTCTTCCTTCCTTCTATAGTGTGATTTTTTTTTAAACACAGGGTTTCATTTATCCTACACTAGCCTTGAACTTGATATAAAGCCAATCCTTTTGCCTCTTATCTCTCAAGCACTAGTACTACGAATATATAATACAACACCTGATTTTATGTGATGCTGGAATGGAATATGGGGTGTATGCTAAGTACTCTTCTAGTTGAGCCAAATTCCCAGTCTAGGACTGTGATAATCTAGTAATAGTAAAAATAGTAATGATGCAGCTGATAGTTAAACACATTTCTTAGCTATTTGATGCTTCCAGTCACTATTAACGTGCTTCAACATCTGTGCAGTAAGCACCTAAGGGAACAACCTGAGGGAGAAAGAGGTTTTTGTTTTTGTTTTTGACTCAAAGTTTCATAGGTCTTGGTTAGTGGCTGGCTCCATTATTTCTGGGCCTGTCGAGAGGCAGAACATTATGGTAGGAGGCTGTGTTGGAACAGAGCTGTTTAACTCATAAGATCCAGGAAATGGAGTCCACAGGTGAGCTTCCCAGCCCTTGAATCTCCTGAAACTTCCCACTAGTTATTGTATTTATGTCCATATGAACCATGAACTGAGGCGTGAAGCCAAGGTTATCATGAGACTTAAAGATGTCCCAAGATTCATGATCTATCTTTCTCCAAAGAACAGAGCTGCTAGCCTATGCATGCGCTTATAACCAAATCATTCATTCACTTGGACACTAGTGTGTAATGCTTACAGGGAGGAGGGTTGATGGGGTGTGTCTGACACGTTTGATTGGCAGATTCTTAGACACACCCGTTCCCTCCTCCTGTCTGCTGCACCCTTGCCCAGAGCACCTTCTAGTACTCAGTTGTGGCATTGGCCATGTGACTTGTTTTAGCCAATGGATCTTAGACATCAGGTAGCAACAGACATGGGACATGCCTGTTCTTCGATATGTGAGAAGAAACAGCCCCCATGGCCTGCAGAATCCAAGAGGGAGAGTCAATCATGGAGCAAAGGTTTTCAGCTAGCCTAGCTGAAGTATGCCACTAAACTGGCCAACCAGCTGGGATTTTGGGCCCCAGAACTTTGAGGTGCTTTGGTATACAAAAAATTAGCTTATGGCTCTCCAGTCAACTTTCACTCGAAGAGAAAGCAACATGAGAGTTTGCCTGCAGCTCCTTCTTGAACTCAGCCTGGGATTCCTCCTGACATAGTGGCCATCCTCTAAACCCCAAACCAACCTTTGTGTGGCTGAGCTTGGTTACCAACACAACACACCTAGAAAGAGGGAACCTTAACTGAAGAAGTACTTCTCTCAGATTGGCCTGTGGACATGTCTGTGGAATATTTTCTTAATTGATAGTTGATGTCTGAAAGCCCAATCAACCATGGGTGATGCCATCCTTAGTCAGGTTGGCCTGGGCTATGAAAGAAAGACAGCTGATTTTGAGACCTGGAACAAGCCAATACGCAGTGTGCCTATTAGGTCTATGCTTTAGCTCCTGCCATAAGATTTCTACTCGAGTTCCTGCCACAGCTTTCCCCATACCCTCTCCTCCCCTCCCCTTTGGTCAGTGACCAAAAGCAGCAGAAAGCAAAGTAGGACATCTGTTACCATGACTCATCCATGAGTCTTTCTGCATTGGTAACTGAGCAAAGAATAATGGATTACACACAGACTCAGGCATAATAATAATATAATAAGCATGTTAAATGAATCCTTCAAGATGTGGATCTAATGATTGTTCATTTCTGCCTTTAAAGGTATTTCAGGTGCCTTGATCCCATAGTGCAATGTCTGGGACTGACAGGAAGGGTGCCATTCGCCAACACCAAGACCACTGTTGGCTGGAGAGATATCTCTGTGGTTAGGAGCACTGCCTGCTCTTCCAAAGGCCCTGAGTTCAATTCCCAGCAACCACATGGTGGCTCACAACCATCTGTAATGGGATCTGATGCCCTCTTCGGATGTGTCTAAAGACAGTTACAGTGTACTCATATAAATAAAATAAATAAATCTTTTTTTTAAAAAAGACCACTATCAACACCAAACGTGAAGGTTAGCAGCTGTTAACTGTGTTAGAGGCACTCAGCTTGCCATTTCTCCCCTGAAAACATACTTTTGTGTCCATCCACTATTCTATGGTCACTGTGCTAGAAGTTGTGACTTGGAATTGATTATGACACCCTCAGTCCCATCCTGTCCTCAGGGGAATTCCCAGATCGTGTTCAAAGCAAAATTGGCTTTCTGATCCTAAGCTTATTAAAAACAGGTTGCAGCTGGGCAGCTGTTGTGAGATGGCTGAGCTAAAGCTCAGAATATGCTCATGGCTTTGAGTTCTAGGCCAGGACTATGAGCCCAGCACCTAAGCATCCCAGCACCCCAGAACTCTCCTACAGCCCAACTTCTTTTGAATGAGAAGTAGAGTCTTTTATTCCTCAATCTTGGCTAAGAATGAGGAGTCCTAATTCAGCTGCAGAGTGTCCTGAGCTGTGAGATTTTCCTTTTAACAGCTTTTTGTGGAAAGGACAGAAAGAGAATGTTGAACCCTGAGTGCATATAAATGTCAACTGCTCATCCAAGAGGAGGGCAAGAAGTGGAGGGGAGTCAGAAGCCTGGCACAGACCCCTTGAGGTCTCTTTGGAGGACAGGTTCCATAGTGTGGTGTCTCGGCAGACAGAGATGGTGCCACATGCCAAGAACACTGTCTACACAGAAAGCAAAGGTTAGTGCCAGCTCAGCCCTGCAACTTACCAGCCTTCTCACTGAAAGAGCACTGCCCTGTCTGTCACAGCAGAATTGTCTGAAAGTCACAAGGGGCCTTTGCAGACGATTCTTCCCAATATTAAAGACAAAACAGAGGAAAACACCAAATGCTTTTAGACTTTTGCATCTCATGGTCAGCTCTGGAATGTTCAGACATGACTGCCTCTCCCATCAGAAGTTCGAGGATATTAGTTAGAAATACTGTGGATGGAAGTCACTGAGGTCGCCTTTTTAATCCCAAGGACTTTGTGTCAAAGCACCAAGAAATCTCCTTCAGGATCAAGTTTACTACTGGCTTTAGAAACTTACCAAAGGAAGACTTAGAAAGATGTTTAAATTATTCCTTGTTAAAAATAAAAAACAAAAACATCAGGAAAGGTTAGCAGTTTGGTCCAGTTGAAGGCTTGGATTCTTTTGGGGTGTGGGGGAGGTTTGAGGGTTTTTCCCCCAGTGGATCTCAGTGGCTCTAATTATAATACACACTAGGCCCCACATCCTTCTGCATGTATGGAAAAATCAATTTCATTTTACTGCTTCTTAGTTCATATAAACGTTATACTCTCCAAAAATGTAATTAAGGCACAGAATGTGTTTGAGTATGCTTTGTGCTTTTTAGTAGAGTGGGAAGAGGCTTAGGAAAAGCTGAGGTGGATTTATTGAAGTCAGACATTGCTCTAGCTCATGGTGGTTCCTTGATACTTTGCTGCGGTCCTGAAGAACTGGCAGTCAGCATCAGTGTTCTGTGGAGACAGGACCCAGGAGATAATGAGGCATGTTGTGGCAGAATGAATAAAAAGTGAAAAACACCCACCCTCACTGTTTGTTTTATATGATGGCTCTACAACCTCAGAAGTATTGGCATCTGGAGAGGGATCGCTCTCTCTCTCTCTCTCTCTCTCTCTCTCCCTTTCTCTCTCTCTCTTTCTCCCTCTCTGTGTGTGTGTAGGCCAGAGGTCACCTCTGATGAATTGTCCATCTCTTTATATACATAAATATGTATTCTTTTTCATTTTCTTTTTTAAAAAATATTTTTAATCTTTGTGTATGAATGTTGTTCCTTCTGTGTGTCACACTTGCATGCAGTTCACATAGAGGCCAGAAGAGGGGGTCAGATCCCATTGAAAAGTGGTTGTAAGCCAGTATATAGGTGCTAGGAACTGAATCCCAGTTCTTTAGAAAATCAGCCAGTCCTTTTAACTGCTGAGTCATCTCTCCAACCCAGCAGCTGTTTATCTTATTGCTGAAGCAGGGTCCTTCATTAACCTTGAGCTCACAGATTGGACCAGGTTAACTGTCCATGAGCTCCAGATACCTACTGGTCTCCAATACTAGGATTACAAGGGTGTAAGTTTGGCTACTGGAAGCCAAACTCAGGTTCTCATTCTTGGGCAGCAAGATTTGTACCAACCAAGCCATCTCTTCCACTCCATGGGCTGGCATTGCTTGTGAAAGTTGCTTAAGTATTTTAGGCTTTTGAGCAGTGTTCCTGGCCTACCCATTAGAGACTGCTAAACCAGCAGCGACAAATGTAAACCTCTCCAGAAATGGCCAAATGTCCCCTGGGGAAAGCAGGTACAAAATCCATATCCCCCTTTCCCAGTTGAGAACCATATCCTGGACATAAGAGACCAATAGTCTAGGCAGGTGTGTATTTTACAGGACTGCCTGCCTGCCTGCTTACCTTCCTTCCTTCCTTCTATCCTTCCTTCCCTCCTTCCCTCCTTCCTTCCTTCTTTCCTTAATACAAATTCTCACTATGTAGCCCTGGCTGACCTGGAGCCTGTTATATAGACTAATCTGGCCCTGAACTCATAGAGATTTACCTGGAGTGCTGGGAATGCTTCTCTATCTTGATTATTCATAAAATTCAGTGGGTTTCTTGTGCATCTGGTCTCTGACTCACTGGTACTTGTTTATACTTATTTGTGGAATTTATTGTGAGATAATACAGAAAGCTGCACCACATGACAAATGGCTTGTATGTTGATTAAATAATTAGTGATAAAATATGCTCTCAGATTTTCTCAGAGGCATATGTTCTTAGTTAGAAACATCTGCATGTGCTCCTATGTTTAACCCCCAGTTTTATTCTACTGGTACCCTGAATTTGCTTCTAAGAAGATGTATGTTCTATAAGGTGAGGTTTCAGTGTGAAACAGGATGTTTCACAGCATCCTGTTTCGGGAGCTTCGTTGGACAATGAAGAAGGCTTCTTAAACAGCTGGATAACAGCATCTGGATCTTTATGGATAAGCAAGTAGACTTTGTAAGAGCTCACTGTGGGAAGAGAAGACCCTTGCTCTGCCCAAGATGGGACACTCTCTTAAAAGCATTTTCTAGAATATTTCTAGAATTATTCTAGAATATTCTATAAAAGCAGCTGAAAGTTCCATTTATTCATTGATTTGTCAACAAATCAATAAGGGTCCACTGTATACTAAACACTGAAGCACCAAGCAAAATACTACAAAAGGTGAGATGCAGGAGATAAGGAACTCTGAGGTCAGGGTGGCATGAATGGGGCAGCATCTACTAGAACTCTGCCTTCATGGTAAGGGGGATCTGAGCCCCAGGGTATTTGAAGTCCCCACAAGAGGCTCCATCCTGCTACTTTTAGTGCCACTTGAGAATTACAGCAGGTCCCCATCTTACAAGGACAGTGCACCAGGACTGGGCATCTGGACTTCATCCTGCTACCAAAGGATCACAGCAGAGGAGGGGCCTCATCAGAGCTGCATTTTTTTAAAAAATGGCCAGAAGCATAGGAAATGGGCAGCTCAGAAAGTGGGCAGAGAAGGTCCTCAGTGTGGTGATCCAACTGAGAAGAGGGAGCCGGGGCCAGGCTGGTGTGGCAGAGGTAGGGGCAGACAAATGAGCACATTCACAGATTTGGCTGTGTGGGCGTGATGAGATGATTGGAAAGGGTTGACTTTTTCATTAGCTCACTGTGGTTACTCAAAAATATGCCATCTTCAAAATGTCACCTCCACACCTGGCCTTCGTAGCCCTCCCTGTGCTGCCTTTTCTCTGTCCCAGGTCCGCCAGGGTCTCTAACTGCATCGGGACTCATGTCGCTTCTATGTCCACCTTCTTACCACCCACCTATGCTCTGACCACCTCCTCACTGCCCCATCTCTGCCTTGGCCATGTCTTCACTTCTCATGTCTGCTCTGACCACTTCCTCAACACGCACCTCAGCTCTGACCACCTCCTTACCCTATACCCCCACCTCAGCTCCTACTACCTCATAACTCTCACCTCAGCTCCGATGACCACCTCTTACCGCCATCTTTTCCCTGACAACCTCCTCAATTCCTATTTCTGCTATGCCTGCCCCTTCACCCCTCATCTCTACCCTGACTGCCTCCACACCCTACCTCAGCTCTGACTACCCCCTTAGCACCCACTTCTGTTCTGTATCCACTGTCAACACCTATATCTGCTCTGAGCACCTCCTTAACACCAACCACTCCCTGGGACCTCTCTTCCTTTATCATTCAGCATAGGAATCTTCCACTTCAGTGGAAAACCTAAGTCTTCCAGATTAGATGGCCATGCCCTAAGCAGTTAGGACAGAGTGGAAAACACACCAGGCTTCTATCACTTAGGGTCTGAGGCATCTTGGTTGTGATTGTACATTAACCAAGTCCCTCTTCTCCAATTCAATGTCGTTGTGACCTCTGTCATGTAGTCTAAATCCCCAATCTCTTACCTTTGCCACATAGCATAAGTCACATATTTTATTAAGCCTGCTTACTAAACTGTTCAAGAGTAGATACCTGGCTGTGTCTCGAAGATCTGAGGCCTCATCCTTTGGATTCCAGATGTGCTGTTGCCTGCCTGATGCCACAGTGGTAATTAACGTTGTACCTGAAGGGCAATTGGCTTTGACATTTTTTAACGCTCCTTTCTCCCTCCCCAAAACATCCACAATCATGATTATTCCTGAAAGAGCCTCTGTCTTTCCGTCCAGCACAACTGTCAAAATTGCTCCGGCATCAAGTTTTGAGTGAAACCACATCACCCCATTACTGAGATTCCCTCCAGTATCATCATAGGAAAGTGTTCTACTTCTTAGTAAAATGTCATGACTACAGATTTTCCTCCCTGGGTCACACATTACATGGGTCCAACTTACCTGTCCAGAGGAAAAGTGGCTATTGTCACATAAGCCATACATTAACTCAGCTTGCTTTTCTACCATGCAAGACCCCCTTTCCTTAAAAACCTTGAAAGACTTTTTTTTTGTCTAGGTGGTTGGCTGGGACCATTTCCAACTCCCCAGCATGCTGCTGTTTGTATTAACAAATGTCTGGCCTACATGATGATTCAGCTCTGAGCCAGTCTCCAGCCTCCTCTTCTCTCTCTCTCTTAGAATGCTACCTGTGACTAATTCCTGCCTCTGGGAATTGACATTGAATAAGCATCTAAAGAGGTGCTTTGGGCACCAGGAGAGCATCTTGGAGTGAATTGCTAGATGATCAGAGCATCTTGTGGCCGGCATGTAGGTCCAGGAGAAACCATGTGCTTGATGGAAGGGCACCGCAATACAGACAGGGAGGTAGGGTGGGGTGAACATAACCAGTATGGCCGAAGGAAGGTGCTGAGCCCCTGGTTTGGGGTTATGTTGGGAGCACAGGGGAAATCTAGTGGCGGTGAGCAAGACAAAGCTTGAGCAATGGAAATGGCTAACAAGAGGTCTGTGAGCTGCCAAGGGGTGATCCCAGTCAGGTACAGGGCCCTGCTGGAAGGTACTGAACATTCCCTTCTACCTCTCAGAGGAGCTGCTAAGTGACAGAGACCAAGAGAACAACCTGTATGGCATTGCATTCTGAGCAGCTCAGTGTTCAAGGATGTGAACCGAGAGGCACAGCTGGACCCTGGCACTCATGTCCAAGGTCACTCTCCAGATGCCCAACTATGACCCAAAACAGTTGTACAGAGAAAGGCAAGAATTTTCAGAGGTTGCTGCAAGCTCCTATGACTCAGAGGCTCAGACCTATCTTCCTTCCTGTTTACACCTGGAGCCCCAGAACCATCTCCTAAGCATGATTACACATGGAGCAGGTGGCAGGGTACGGAATGGTCACAAGTAGGCCTCTAAGGTTCATCCAGCCCTTATTGCCTCACAGACACAGCTGAAAGGCTTTGAGGAAAACAAACCTCAGCCCCCAAGGACTGTTGAGGGGGATGCAGGGTTCTGAGATCCATGCTTCCATGGAGGCAGCCTCCCTGATAGCTTTAGTAATACTGGTACATCCCATCTCTTGTCAGGGATGTGTCCTTGCCTTTGGCTCTTCCTTCGCAATTTTCCTTTGTCCATATATTTTACTATCTCAATTTTATTAGGGCTGTGGTTATTTCTGAGCTATGTACCCATTTAGACGTGATAATCTTTTATTGGGGTTGTATTCATGGATAAATAAATCCCAGGCACTTGAAACTTTATCTACTAGAAGCTTCTGCTTTGGCCTCCAAATAATCCTGATCTTCAGTTAAAATAATCATGTCATTATCCCTGAAAGATAGAGCTTTCAGAGTTCCAGACCCTGAGCAGAGGAAGATAGATGTCTACATAACTCACACTCTTACTATGCTGTGGAATTTTTAAGTGCTTTTGAATTAGTTGATGTATAATACTGAAGCTGTCGTAAAAGTATATAAGAATATTTAGATTTCCTATAAGAACAAACACTTCTAGGGCTGGAGAGTTGGCTCTGCACCCAAGAGCACTTACTGCTCTTGAAGGGAGTGGCCAAGTTCAGTTCCCAACACCAATAATGGGAAGCTCACAACCACCTCCAACTCTAGTTCCAAGGGATCAGATACCTTTCTCTGACCTTCACAGGCTTGCTCTCTCTGTCTCTCTGTCTCTGTCATCTTTTGTGCTCTCTCTGTCTCTAACTCTCTCTCTCTCTCTCTCTCTCTCTCTCTCTCTCTCTCACACACACACACACACACACACACACACACACACACACCACTACCACCACCACCGCCACTGCCACCACAAATAACACTACTGATCAATTAAAAATATGAAATTGATGCTAAACATTGTTTGGTCATGGGTTATGTTATATTTTTAGGTGTGTGTGGTATATGCATACATATGCATTTATGTCTGTGTATATATACAGCTGTGAGTATACAAAGAGGCCAGAAGTGTATTTCTCTCTATCTCTTTCCACCCTAGTTTGGAGACGGGGTCTCTCACTGTATCCGGATCTCACTGATTTAGCTAGACTGGCTAGCCAGTGAGCTTTGGGGATGTACTTGACTCTTCCCCACCACCAAGCACAGCATTTGACTGAGAAGCATCTGAAATACAGTACAGACGCTGCCAGGTTGTGGGTGGAGATGAGGAAGATTTGGGGGTCAGGAACGCTGTGCCAGGAAATCCCATTCAGCTGTATACAGAGCCAATGTAGGGGAGCATCCCACTCAGGAATGCAAGAGCAGAGTGGAAATCACGAGTTACTTGTCTCCATTCTTGTCCTTTCCTTTGGCTAGCTGAGGTTCTGTGGTGTCAGATCCATCCAGTTCTTTTCCAGGAGGGGAGGGGGTTCTGTGACAGCTGTAGCCAGCTTCTGTCTTTAAGCTACAAGCACAAGAGGGCCTAAAAAGACGGCTCAGTGGATAGCGTGGTTCTTGTACAAGTATGAATGCCTAATCCCCAGAACCCATGTATAAAAATATTAAGGACATCTCAGTCGCTTGTGGGTCCTTGGTAAGCAGCCCTATTGATTCAAGGGTATTTGTTAAGTGATGATTCTAGCCTTTCGTGTTTCTCTGGCAGCCTCCCACTTCATCCCAGAGGCATCTGGGTATGATAGTGTTTCCAGTGAACTGGTTGGGGTCCCTTGGCTCTCTAGAATAATAATTATGGGTAGATAAAGAGAGACTCTTCCAGACCTTCAGTGTGCAATCCCTAGGAGCCAGGCTGGTGGATGTGGATACTAGACAGCTCTTCCAGGTTTCAGAAGCCAGAGACTGTAGGCACTATAGGCACTTGGGCTGGAAGCGTGCTGTACCATGCAGCTGACATTTGGCAGTTGCTCTAACTTTAAGCATCCAGGAGTATTGCCTTTCAGCAGCAGATTCCAAGGAGGTTTCTGCTATGAGCTGGTGTTTTCTTGAGCAGAGCTGTCCACTGTAGACTAGCACTGGCCTATTCTATCCCTGTCCTGACAACCCCATTCTGCACTGTTTGCCCTATACTTTGTGAATAGGTCTGTCTCCTTTCCTTTGCTCTGGCTGTCCCAGCTAGGGCAATGACCTCTCCTCTCAGCTGCTTTTTTTCTACCTTGTAGCGATTTGAATGATATGCTCCGCACCCATAGGCTTATGTATTGAAACAATTACTCCCCAGCTCCCAGAACTTTTTGGGAAGGATTATTAAGTGTGGCTTTCTTAGAGGAAGTATGTCTCTGGGGGGTAGACTTAGAGATTGCAAAAGACTCTATTCTCAGGATAGTCTTTCTCCAGATTCTATTTGTGGATCAATTTATGAACTTTTAGTTGCCACCACGTTTGCTCCTCCAGCATGGACTCTCAGCTCTTTGGAACTCTAAGCCAATTAATTCCTCTTCCTCCTCCTCCTCCTCCTCCTCCTCCTCCTCCTCCTCCTCCTCCTCCTCCTCCTTCTCCTCCTTCTCCTCCTCCTCCTCTTCTTTAAAAGTTGCTTTGGTCATGGTGTTTTGTCACAGAAATTTAGAAGTAACTAAGGCATATCTCTTTCTCTGGAAGCAGCAGGAAAGCTGCTGAAGACCCGGAGCAGTTGGCTGAAGCCCTACTGGTCACAGAAACAATAAAATATACTTCCTGTTCTATGGTTCTCTACTCTCCTATGCAACGTCAATGGAAGGGTTCTTCAGGGACTGAGCAGGAATGAAGGATGCATGCTCTTGCACCCTTTCTGTTTATCTGAGAATTTTCTACTGACCAACTGCCTTACCTCCTGGCCTCATGGTGGGCAGAAGGAGTGAAGAGAAGGAGGGACATAAAGAGTTCACCCGAAATTCCTTCCTTCCCCTAGAAACTACGAACTCCATTCACCTCCCTATTTGAGCTGGTTTGTGTTTGTCAACTTGATACAAGCTAGAATAACCTGGGAAAAAGAAACATCATTTGAGGAATTCTCTCTCTCAGACTGACCTGTAAGCCAAGTCTGTAAGGCAGTTTCTCAATTGATATAGGAGGCCTGGCTCTTTGTTGGCAGTTCCACCCCCTGGCTGGTAGTCCTGAACTTTTTAAGAAAGAGACTGAGAAGCCATTAGAGGCAAGCCAATAAGCAGCATTTCTCATGCTCTCATGTTTCTCATGTTTCAGTTTCTACCTTGAGTTTCTGCCCTGACTTCTCCCAGTGATAAACGATGCCATTGAAATTGTAAACCAGAGAGACCCTTCCTTCCCCAGGTTTCTTTTGGTCATTGTGTTTTTTTGAAGTACTAGAAAGCAAACCAGGACATTATCCAAGTCACCAGACAGGCCTCATTTTTTTTGTTGTTGTTGTTTTGAGATTTAGTGTGTGTGTGTGTGTGTGTGTGTGTGTGTGTGTGTGTGCACGCGCGCGCTCGTGGATATGCGTGTGTTTGGTGGGGTTCCCACAGAAGTCATAAGAGAGAATCAGATCCCCTGGGACTGGAGTTAACAGTCAGCTGTGAGCCACCTGATAATACTGGACACCAAACCCCAGTTCTCTGCAAGAGCAGAAAAGGCTCCAACCCCTGAACATCTCTCCTCTCTGCCTTTTAGGAGATATTCATCTCCTAGTGGGAATGACAAAGTAATAAAGAGTAACACCAAATGACCTTCCATTTGGGTCCCCTCCCTTAGACAATCTCAAGCACTTATGTTAGCTATCCTGGACTAAACATTCACGGGCACCTATAATCTGATTGTAGAACTCTGTGTCCAGAATGAAGGGGTGGGGGAACTGCATTCACTGAAGCCAGGAGAGCTTGGCTACTTTTATAAGCTGTCTTTCCATCGCTGTGACACACTGCTTAGATAAAGGGAAAAACATAATCTGTTGGAAATGATACAGTGTGATCCTATCCAAGGTCAAGTTGACTTCAAAGAGTCAAAGCTGAGAAGGACCCCAGTGGTCCAAGAAGACCTGATGGAGAATTACTTATCCTGGCTTCTGCCAGCTCCGCATTCAGCATGCATATTCTACAAATGCTGTGCAGTCCAGCCAAGGTCTCAGATCTCAGCAGGATCTGCCTGCCAGAGATTTGTTTGAAGGTCAGTCATGGGGCCTCTGTTAGCTTTTAAGCTTCCCTGAGAGGGACTTGAGGCAGTTCTTTGCTCCAGCAAACATCTGCAGACCCCTGTGTCAGACCCCTGCAGCCTTCTAGATTACAACAGGGCAAAGTTTATGGGCAGCATCTTACTGATAGTTGTGTTTCTTCCTTGGGGAGGGTTCAGACAGTCTACTGATGCTATTGACTTGAAGAACAGATCATAAAATCCTCCAAGATGGACTGTGCCGGAGAAAGAAGCTAGAGACTGAGAAGTCACATGGAGAGGGTGCCCACTGACTTCCTTCCCAAGAGCTCAACCCGGGTAAAACCACCCCTGCAAAGGACTCACTTGTGTTTTAGGAAGTGCCTCCTGGCTCCTCAGACCCACCACTACCTCAAACTTGTTCTAATTCCTGGAAGCTCATTAATGCTGTGGTCTCATTCATGGTTGCCTCTGCTTCCTATCTGAAAATTCAGATTTCAGAGAGCTTCCTCAAAGATAGGTATAATGGAGAATAACATGAAAACGAGGAAGTTTCTGGAGAAGGGCATCAGACACAGGGGCTTGGTTGCCTGCTCAGGGCAGAATTCTTAATCTGCCTTCTCTGTTCTCACACCACCTGTTCCAGGCTGCCCTGTGTGGCAGCCACCAATTGGGAAGACCAGTGTGTGCCCAAGCCCTGTCTTTGAATAGCATAGACAGGCTGCTTTGGAAGGCTTTGAGAGGCATCTGCCTTTAACTTTTTTGGAAAGGCTTTCTTTCGGTTCCATGAAAGTCTTGCTAAAGACTCAACCAGTCCAATGTAAAAAAAATCAGAGCACCTACAGGGAGATCAATCCCTTCCTTCCTGTTCATAGGGACACTTTGGGAGGAAGGCAGGGCATTCAGGCAGAAAGCACTACAGTCTTATGCTGGCTGAAGTGTGACATCAGGGGAGGTGTCACCTCTAACTGGTGGCAGAGTGAGAATAGAGGAACTGTAAGTGCCAGGCAGCATGGTGACAGTTGTATAGGCTACTCAGAAAGGTAGCTCTTGAGAGAGATGTCATGACTAAGAGAAAGATGCCTATTAAAGATGAAGCTCCACTTTATGTCAAAACAAACAGCTTCCTTTGGCTTCTCAGCCAAACATGTTGGAAGATGCAGAATTTCCCTGTGGCCACAGAATGAGCTGCCAATACTCTTGGGAGAAAGTGAGGGTGTATGAGTATAAAGTCCCTAGTCCTTGACGTTGAGTTCAAATAGCCACAGCCATCTTTTTCTGAGCATCCCCAGGAAGGGCCATCCATGCACAGCATTCTGCCACCAACACCTAGAATGGCAGGGATTGCCACCCGTGCTTTACAAGCAAGCATCTGAGGTACCACACAAGAGAAGTCTCTGGTGTGCAAAGCTGTGGTCAGGCTAATTTAGAAGCATTCTATAGAAAATTCTCAGAAGAAATGGAGGAATTGAAGACCATGTCTGGGGCTGAAGATCCAGTGATCTTGGGAGCAAAAACTCTGAATGTATAAGATGGCTGTGGGGGACAGAAAGACAGTTGGACTGTCTTAGCTGAGTCATGAGAACTTACTTGGACTCTGGGACAAGTTGGAACCACCCCATCAGAAACATCCAGAAACGGAACAGCTGGAAAATCCCCTTAGATCACAACTACTTCAAGAACCCAAGAATACCAAACAGTGAGTAGCACTGGCTAGCCTTGGCCAGGGCTTGCCTTGGGGAATCACTGAGGAGTGGGACTGTGAAAACAAACCTGGAACTTTGTACAGATGTCCCCTTGCTTGGTGACTAGACAGACAGGGGCTCAATCTCCCTGTGACTTCAGTGTCTCACCTCCAAAGGGGAGCTTGTAAGAGATACCAGCCTTACCTTACAAACTTGCAGGGGGATTCACAGATGAGCATCTCCTGGTGTTTCTATACCAGGGTCTTTAAAATAAAATGTATCCAAGATCCAGGAGAGGCAACACAATTTACAAATTCCAATACAGAGAAGCATGGGGACTCTTGTTCAATAGTCATTAGGAACTCCCAGACATGAATAATGGTCCATACCTGTAATCTCAGTACTGGGTAGGCAGAGGCAGGGAAAGCCAGTGCTAGATGAATAGGGGCAGGAGAATCCTGACAGCCGAAGCTATATAGTGAGTCTTTTGGCCAGCCTGAGCTACATGTGTCTCAAAAAAAAAAAAAAAATGGAGACAGTAAAAGCAGAGATCTACAGTCACATGTAGAGCCCTTTCAAGAACTGTTTCCCATGGGGCTTTATGCATCCCATGTCCTAGATGCAGCCCTGCCAGGAGCACCCAATAGGCCAAGCCAGGCTTTGTCCAAACACTAGACAGTCTCCTTGCGAACCTGAGCCTTTCTGTGTCTACAGCAATGACACTTCCCTGTGAGACTTGTAATCTCATTCTAGAGAACACTAGGGGAAGGGTCTGGCTTCTCTAAGGAGTAGGTGAAAAAGTCACACAGAAGAGGTAGATGGAAGTTGACCTATTCCTTGATCTTTGGAAGGAGAAAGAACATGGAGAGGAGCTGGGATGCTCCGTAAGCAGGGTCAGCTAGATGGCCTGGAAGCTCTCAGACATGGGATCTAGGAGCAGAAAATCTTGTAGGTGCAGGGTGGGTAGCAAGTGATAGGAAGAGAGCCAGGTAGAACAAAGGAGCTCAGCTCCTTGCCATTTTGAAGTGACATACTTTATTAAGAAATGACTGGCAAGAGAAAGCCACACGGCTGTAAATGTCAGCAGGAGCCCAGGGCCGATGCCCGTCATTGTCTGTGAAAAGGTTCCTCTCAGAGAAGGCAGCCAGCACAGACCGAGTCCTGGCTTGAGTGATAGCCTGGCTGGCTCTGAGCTCCTGGCTGGGTGTCTATACAGGAACAGACTCTTGTCCAAGACTATTATATCGCTCTAAGCAAGAGCATCCCCCAACTCCACACCATGCAGCAAATACATGACCTCTGCCTAGCTTCTCGCCTGCTATGATCCTGCTTTTTGACATTTCATGGAGCCTGTGTGTGTGTGTGTGTGTGTGTGTGGTGTGAGCCAGAGTTCAGGTCAGGGTTAGGTGTCTTTCCTCTAGTTTCCCATCTTAACTTTTGAGCCAGGGTCTGTCATTGACATAGATTTATGTCAACTTGACACAGATTTATGTCAACTTGACACAAGCTAAAGTCATCTGAGAGGAGGGAACCTCAATTTAAAACAAAAAACAGAAAAAACCATGTCTCTGTTAAGGTTGAGCAGTGAGCAAGCCTATAGGGTATTTTCTTAATTAGTGATTGACAAAGGAGGGCCCAGTCCATAGTTTGTGGTGCCACCCTTGGGCTGATGGTCCTGGATTCTATAAGAAGCAGGCAGAGAAAGCTATGAGGAGCAAGCCAGTAAGCAGCACTCCTCCATTGCCTCTGAATCAGCTCCTGCATCTAGGTTCCTGCCCTGTCTGAGTCCTTTTCATGACATCTTTTGATGAACAATGATATGGAAGCATAAGTCCAATAAACCTTTTTTTCCTCAACTTGCTTTTTTGATCATGGTGTTTCATCACAGCAATAGAAACTCTAGCTAAGACGGTCATTGAGTTCACTGCTCTGGCTAGCCTGGCTTATTAACAAGTGCCTCAGATGTGCCTGTCTCCCTTTCCAGTACTATCATAATGGGCAGGGGCTGCTATGCCTGACTTTTCCTGTACACTGAGAGTCCAGATTCAGAGCCCCATGCTTCTGTCTCAAGCTTTTTCCTCACTGAGCCATTTCCCCAACCCTCTCACAACCTCCTTTCTCTGAGCAGAAGTCGATAAGCAAATCAAGAGAAATCTAAAATGTAGTATTGCATACCTGTTCAAATCTAAAGATTAATAGACTCCACCACTCTGATTCCAAAGGAAAGTAGAACCATGTCATTGGGCCCCAATCTCTACCTGCAATGGGCTGCCTGGAGAAGTCAAACCCCAAAGAAACCAGCTCCAGAATTTTCTGGAACTCATAGCCTACTAAATCTTCTCCTGTTTGAGCTACTTCTTCCATGCTGCTGGTCTCACCTGAGACCTCTAGCCCATCTCCACTAATAAAAGCAGAGATATGTTATTGGGTTGTGTGGGAGTCTGCTCCCAACATCTTCAGAACTGTGTGAGATTGAGACCATGGCTTGTCTAGCTATATACCCCAAAACAGTGCTGGGTCCATGATTAAAGACACTTGGAAACACTAAAAAGACTTGTTAAACTTTTCATTCATTCATTCATTCATTCATTCATTCATTCATGAATTTACTCCTCGATCATGAATAATTCTTCATGACAAACACTAGTCCACTGTCCTAGTTTGTTGTAGTTCAGTTGCCATGAAAAACACCATGACCAATAGCAGCCTGGGGAGGAAAAGTTTATTTTGTCTTACAGTTTATAGTCTATCATGAAGGGAAGTCAGGACAGAAACCTGGAGGCAGGAACTGAAGTAGAGACCATGAAAGAACAATTCTTACTGGTTTGCTACTCATGGCCCACTCAGCTTGCTTTTAAAAACTACCCAGAGCCACTTGCCCATAGGTGGCACCACTCATGGTGGGCTGAGCCCATCCCTGTCATTAATTAAATGCTCAACAGATTTGCCTACAGGCCTTTCTGATGGACGTATTTTCTCCATTGATTACCTCTTCCCAGATCACTTTAGCTGTGTCAAGTTGATAAAAATTAGGAAGCACATCCACAAACACTTTTTAAACCAAGCATTTTATCTGACTGAACCTTACTTCCACATTTAGGAAAATAAGAAATAGTACTCCTTTGAATGTGTGTTTCACAGAGAGGAACAAGGTTGTTAAGGACCAGGGCTGTGAACCTGGTAGGGACAAAACTGTCTGGTGCTATTACGTTGAAGTTGAGGCATCGCTGGAAGCCACCAGAGTGATTTTTTTTTTTTTCAGATAATAGAACTCTGAGTGCTATGCTCATTTGTCTGAGCAATCAAGATGCTCTGGAGGCATAAGGAGAGTCCAAAGGTGCTGATTTTGAAGGGAATGGGGCTCTCTAAAACAAATTGGTTGACAGTTGTATTAAAAATCACATTGTCAGGGCTGGAGAGATGGCTCAGTGGTTAAGAGCACTGACTATTCTTCCAGAAGTCCTAAGTTCAATTTCCAGCAACCACATGATGGCTCACAACCACCTGCAATGGGATCCAATGCCCTCTTCTGGTGTGTCTGAAGACAGTTTATATATATATACTTTTTAAAAATTCATTTAAAAATCACATTTTCCTCCCTTTGTAATTGGATCTCATGAAATCTAGATGCTCACACATGAAATTCTTTAAGAACATGATGCAGGCAGGCATGGTGGTGCACACCTGTAATTCAAACAATTGGGAAGCCACTCTAGGAGAATAGCCTCATCGTGAGTTTGAAGCTAGCCTATGCTACAAAGTAAGCTCTAAGCAAACTCTAATAGAAACCTGAGACCTTGGCAATTTCTGATTTTCTATAATGCATTGGAAATTTCACACACACACACACACACACACACACACACACACACACACACCACAGGAACACATGGATGTTTTTCCTCCTAAGCTGGATTCCTGAGAGAAGGAGACATTTCTGTGGGTGTGTCATGCAGACCATCCTAACACACTAAGCAAGGATATTCTGACTCACATCACTTGTGACTCTTGCCATTTTCAACTATATTTTCAGGTTGGAGAACTAATTTGTGATTTGGATAGCTGCGGTCGTACCCCTTCTCATAGTACTTCACAGTTCAAGGTCAACTTTATTCTTTTAAAGCTTCTATGCAATTTGGCTTCCTGCAGTATTTCCAAGGTCTCAATCACACTTGGCTCTCTGTCCATGAAGTTCAGTTAGCTTTCAATACCTTGATCCCTATATCACAGCCTAAGTCTCTACTAGAGTTTGCTTAGAACTTACCATGTAGCATAGGCTGGCTTCAAACTCATGATGAGGCTATTCTCCTCAACCAAACAATGATGAACTCAAATGTAGCTTGTAATGGCTAATTTGTAGACTTGCCACAACCTAGAATCACTTGGGAAGCAAGTTTCAGTGATGGATTATCCTCAACATCTTGGCCTTAATTGACATGGGAAGAGCCAACCCACTGTGGGCAGCTCCATTCCCTAAGCATGCATCTTGAACTGTGTGAGAGTAGAGAAATGGGGTTGGAAAAGCAAGTAAGCATACATGCTTAGTAAGAGAAATGAAACTGGAGAGCTGCTCAAAAGGTTATCAGGTACCATCGTGTATTGTGTTTGGCTTTCTTCTGCTGGAAATGATCACCTGACAGATCCTACATGGAACACAGGTGAACAGGGAAACATGCTGGGGTGGATTCATCATCTCCGCAGGCCCCATTGCCAGCTAAGGAAGCCTGCTGCTACATTATCTCTGAGAACTTCTTCTTCTTCTGCATAAAGAGAGGGGTCTCTAACACAGAGAACAAAGGCACAGGAGGTTTAGTTGCTCATTTAAAGAAAGAACTTTTCTAATTTCTAGAAGATTATGGAACTTTCTTTCCTCCATCCCACACCCAAAGGAATTTCCAATCCATATTTAGGTCTTAGCATTGTGTTGCTGAATTGGAGAGTTGGGACAGGAACATAGGAAGCTATTAGAAGGGCATGTGGGGAGATTTTGGGGCCCAGAACCTGGAAAATAGATGGGGGGGGGGCTTTGAGGGACATTGCCCCCTACTGCATATGCTACAAACAGACATAGAATGTTTGGATTCGTTTGAAATTATTTGCTGGGGACTGAGCTGTTATTAGACCCTCTGAGATTCAGCTCTCTGAATTTTGGCTTCAACAGAGTTCCATTTCAAACCTCCGACGTCCTTGCCTCTCTGACCCTTCACTTCCAAGCTCCATCTGTCTTCACATCCTGCGGTCATTGTCTCCATCCTGGCCTCACTGTTTTCCCTGGCACTCGGTTCAGAGCCCTTTCTGCTCCATGTGCGTGAGAACAGTCTTCTCACAGCTGCCTCTGCTGCTGTGTCAGCCTGCCTCCATCCGCCTGCTCAACACCTGCCAGAGACCTTGCAAAAGCCTTCGTCTCATCTGACCATTTGATGGTTTAAGTCTATGTAGGCACCTTATCACCTTGAATCGTAAGGAAAACTTTCTGTTTAGGGACATGTGGAGGCACATTCCTGTAATCCCAGCAATGGGCAGATAAAGACAGAGGCTCATAAGTTGAAGACTATGTTGGGCTACATAGTAAGAGCATGTAAAGGAAAAGAAGAGACTTGAGGTAGAGAGACGGGAAGGGGAAGGGAGGGAGGAAGGGAGAGAGAGTGTGAGTCTAACAAAGGCCTCCTCCTTGGCATGTCCACTTTTGCAGCCCTGTCACACTCTTCCTCCTTGCCAAATTTGACTGTGTAGATCCTTTCTATTCCTGAGTGAGAGCATAGCTTTTCTCCACTGGAAAGGGGAGGTTTCTCTTGTTCCTAAGATACCATGGAGTCTGAATTGCTTTCTCCCTAAAGCTGTCTCCTTCCTGCATGTCCTCAAAGCAGGTCTGTGTCCCCATTTCTCCATCTGCACTGTACCTAGGTGACAGAACGCATCCTATAGTGTATCCTGTGATCCAGGTACCAAGAGTCTCAGTCATGCATTAGAAGCCCAGGCTTCCCTTACTCCCTAGTCTCTCAAGCTCTTTGGCATATCCACTTGAATATCTCTAAGAAGCCTTAATTTAACATGTTCAAAACAACTTTGGCCTTCTGCACACTTCCCTGTTTTTTCTTCCCACTGTCAATAAACTACCCAGATGTTCAAGTGGAAAACCTAAAAAGTTTCTATTCCCCAGCCCCATGAGCTACCAAGACCTGGGCTTTAACTGCAGAACAAGACTCACTGTTCATTCATTCAACAGAAACTAGAGTTCAAGTCTTTTGATCCCAGTGTGTCTGTAACTGGAATCCCTGCTTTTCTATGGGCCTTCTCTATCTATCTGTTCGAGCCTCCAATAAACCACAAATTAGATGACGCTCTTCCCCTCAGCGACCCTAACATCAGATCTCAGCTCATGGGTGCATCCACAGTGTCCTGGTTGATCTAATCTCTGCTTTTTCTGCTATCTCTTTCTCTGCTCCTTCCTGTCTCTGAGCCCTCACACATGATGGGCCTTTTGCCAAACACCTTCCCCTCCCTGCTTGTGACAGCAACCCCTTAGCATCCTATAGAAAAGCACAGACTCTAGTTTTCTAAACGCTTCTTAAACACCTTACACAAAGCGCAGTGCCCCCTTTCTCAAATGTTTTTACAGTACTTTGGGATTGTTTTATATGTTTTTTTCATTGATATAAGTTACAGCTGATTATCTCTACAAACTTCTCATATCCATAATGGTGGAAATCATATCTTCTCTATAGTCTCTGGTCTCCCCATAATAACCACCTGGTTATTATGTTCTTGTTTAACCAAATGCACATGGGAACCATTTCAACTTCCAGAACATGTCTTTCTACATCAGGGTAGGACAGGATACTGTGACAGAAAGACCCACATCTGGACAATAGAGCATACCTGTGCAGCCATCCACATGGCCTTCTTGGGTAATAGTGCCCCTTCCCATTTTTGTTTTTGTTTTTGTTTTTTTTGTTTTTTATTCTAACAATGACTTTAGGGATGAGGGAGATGGCTCAGTTGTTAAAGAGCTCACCTTAAAAGTGTGAAGGCCTGAATTAAGGTTCCCAGAACTTATGTGAAAAGTCAGGTGCCATGGGCTTTGATAAAGAACAGCCGCAGTATGAACCACTCTTGGGCTAGCAGAGGGGACCTGAAGAGACCCTCATTTTGGTCATTGCCTGCCTGGAGGACTCAGAGCACTGTACTTTGAGGGTCCCAGGTGTTGCAGGAGAGGGATCAAACAGCCTATGTCTGAGCTTCAGGAACCCTGGTTACCACCACACTATGGATGGTCCTGACTTCATTGAAGCTGACAGTTTGAATCTGTTGTCATGAATTCTTTCTCTTTTTGGATGACTCTGCTCTAAAATCTGTGGTTGAAATTGCTATATCACAAGTTGCAGTTCTTTTCTGCTCCTATATGTTTCAGCTTTCATTTAATGTTACCTCTCCATATTTTATAGCCGTTGCCACCATGCCAGGCTGGACTTGTTAATACAGCTCATTGGAAGTGCCTCTCATACCTGGATGATAAATGGAGAACCTGTTCGTCTGTTGGCAGAGAAAGCCAGTATGGTTTTCCTCAGTGTTGTGTCTGCCCTTTGTACTTTGGGCTGCAGACAGCACCATCTGCTTCCAAAATCCACTAATATGCATTGGTGCTATGGGGGTGATAACCTTCCTGGCCCAGATTCAGTTTCCATATCTCTCTGACCAACCTCTGTGCTCCCTATCCCATCTGCAAGCGAGACTGGAGCTAAAAGGCTGGCAGCCCCAAAAGCTTGGCCAGGATGACCCCAACTTCCTCCCACAGCAAGAACACATCCCTCACCCAACAAAAGCCACAGGTCCAGGGAGAACAGAGATTGGAAAGGGACCCTGAACTCAACAAATATGAAGACATTTTTGTTGCCTGGGAAACGACTCCCTTGTGTCCTGGCATCACCTCAGGCATACTCTAAGAGATTTCCTTTCTATCCTACTCACATTTGCCAGTGTGAAGCACTATCAGGAAAACCCTGACATTAATAAAATGAGGGTAAGAATCTGTTAAGTCTGATTAAGCCTTTTTAACGTTAACTGTGCCTTTCTGACATTCATAACAACCCTGGAAACGCTAAGCACAAGTTCAATGCATTTCATCAGTTAGCACAGGCCTCCCTTCCCCTGTGATTTGTGGGGTTTGGGGGACAGAATTAAACCATCTGTTGTATATTTAAGACCAGGATGAACTCTGTGAAGTGAAACATCTGGTCAGCAGCCAGACCAAAGGAAAGCTTGGAGAGAATTAAGCTCCATCCATTCATTTAGCCAAATCGCCTGCAAAGGACAGTTAAATATGGGTGGGTCATTTGGAAGGAGAGTTTCCTTGCTGACATTCTTGCAGTAGCTGATTCATCCTTCAACATAACAGGGTTTAGAACTGGGGATTGCCCTTTCCACTTAACCTAGAGTTACAATTGTTACTGTCAGCATCCCATTTCACATGTTTGATTCCAAATATGTAATAAAAACTCTATTAGTGAGAACATACATTTTCAGTAGTTCATTCTCCAGATTGCTAAGTACTGATGTGTCTGTCCAATTTAGAAATGTTGTCATAGAAAACACCAGAATTGAGTCTCAGCTATTTGCAAGTGCCTTGGACTCTAATAGAAGAGGTTTTGCCTTGAGAAGTGCAGACTCAAAGGAACTGGTGTGAGGTGAGGGACGCTCAGTAGAAAAACACTAACCACAGTCATTGGTCAGGTTCTTTCGGGATTTGTTCTTTAGTGAAGAGAGGGCAGAAATCATGCAAGGGGACTCTCTAAGGGCTTTGGTCTACAGAACAAGACATTTCAGTGCTACTTACTACTATTCTGTGAGTAATGCTCTGTGAAGACCCTACTATGAGGGTTCAGTGGGCGAAGTGCTTATTGCACAAACATGAAGATCTGAGCTTGGCTCCACACCATTGACACAAATGTCAAGCATAGTGGGCCATATAGGAGGAGGAAGATAGGCGACTCCAGAGACTCAGTGGTCAGCTAGCCTAGTGGAAATGGTGAGATCCTGGTTCAGTAAGAGAGCGTGATTCAAAAGTAAGGTGCAAAACACGAGAAGAAAACATTCAACATTGACTTCTGGTGGTATAGTGTGCACATGTGCATGAGTGTGAGTGGCGTGCACACGCACACACACACACACACACACACACACCACAGCAGATCCTACTATCTACCAAGCATTACGCTGAGTGTTAGAGGTACAAAGAGGTGTATGTTCTGGTTTTGGACCAGAAGTCTTTCTAATAAAGTTGGTTCAACATTCAGTGGTTCAACACATAAAGTGCCAGCAGAGTGATGGAAATGCCACTCTCCCAACCCTCGTGTTAATGACAAGTGTCACTAATAGCATCATCCCAGTTTTTAATGAATATAGCCCTGGTGTTTTTCTCTACATAGTCCCCCAGGCAGGCATAATAGACAATGACAGCTGACATATGCCAGGACACTCAAGTGCCATTCTTGGGATGGATTCCCAATGTTCTAATGAGGAAGAGGAACCTCCATAAATACATATCTGCTGAGATGCCAAAGACCAGATGCCTCACCTTTGCTGAACTAAGACAGAAGTGGCTGAGATGGCTGGTATCTATGAGAGCAAAATATCTGAATACAGAAGTTTTGTCATGGTTACTCCAAGCAAACTCTGATTTCCTGGTGCTGTGCTGATGAAGGTTGGGGTGTGGCTCTCATCCTGTAAGAGGCAGGGCTACCAGAGTCATACCACTTGATATTGCCTGATTGGGAGGGAGCATTTGAACTGACTTGTTCAGCATTCCAGACTTAGATGTTCTATGTGCCTCAGACAGGAACTGGACTCACAGAGGAGTGAGAAGATGGGTGTTCTGAGCTTATAAAACATATATGGTCTTGTGAAGGAAGAAGCTTATGCTTTGCAGGGACCAGAGGCCCTGTTAGGCTAGAGTGAAAAGTTACTCCACCCCAGAGATGACCCACACTGCCTTTGAAAAGGGAACAGATCATTCATTAACAAACATGGGGTGTTTACCCTAGGTAGTTTAAGATAGCAAGCAAAGATAGAAACACATTCTTCCCTTGTGGAGTTTAGGATCCATGAGAAGAAAGACCCATCTGGTCAGATGTGGTGAGACACCATACAATAATAATATTGATGAGTCCCTTTGCTAGTCCCCTTTTGCTGCAGTGAGGATTTCCCATGGACACATAGGTAAAAAATAAGTCAGAAATGTGAGACACCTATCCTGGAGGTGAAGCGTATAGAATGAGGCTTATGGGGCTAAAGTTCAGTGGAGTGAAGGGTTAGGTCTTTCTGGAGACTCCTTGGAGGAGCCTGGGTACTTGCTCTGTCCAGCTTACAGAGGTGCTGAAACTCGTAGACTTTGCTCCACCCCAACCCCATCGTCACATCTCTCCAGATACTGTTTTTATTGCCAACTCCCCCTTTCCTAATTTTGTCTTCAACTCCTTTTGACATTAGATACCCAGGTAATCAAGATGACCTAACCATCTCAGAGTGTTTAACTTTCACCTGAAGATCTTTTGTCATCTAGGGTAATTTTATTGGTTCCAAGGATTCTGATGTAGTGTGTGTGTGTGTGTGTGTGTGTGTGTGTGTGTGTTCAGCTTACATAAATGAACATCTGCTTTTGCTTTGGAATTTGTTGTCTCCTTGCCTCACTTTCCTCAAAAGGTGTCCTGAGAACTCTCTCAATGAGCCCTGGCTCCCTCAAGAGTGGCTAGGATGAGATAAGAGAGACTGGCTTGCTGTAGATCTTAAAAGTCATGCCGGCTCTTAAGAGAGAAGAAACTGATTTGAATTCCAAAAACCGTCATCTGGAAAAATCAAAGGCTGAAATCTGAAAGATGAGGCCATAGAGTTAATCCACATAGAATAGATTAGAAAGAGGACTTGGGCTGTGTCTGTCCCGAAAGGGATAAAGGTTTGCTGGCTGGTCACAGTTCAAAGACCAGAAGGGCCCAGCATAAAGCAAGGCATATGGATCCCCAAGGGTTCTACAGACCAGACCTGATGCCGAAGTCAAAACTCTAGAGCAAGGACAAGCCGTGGAGCTGTAGGTCACCGGGAGGCTGGGAAGTTGTCATCAGCTCACTCTCCCTGGACTCCCAGGACGTCTAGCTTCTCCAGACTCTTGTCCTCTAGTTTCTGTGTCTCTGTGTACTCCTGTAGAGCAAGAAAGCATCTGAGAGGGTGTTACTTCTCTCAAGATTGCTGCAGATGGACCTGAAAAAGAACCATAGGCTCAAAGTCTAAGAGTAAAATCAGAAATCAGGTGGCAGAAGCTGCATAAGCACAAGGTTCTCTGTGCCTCTGCCATGTCCAAGGAAGCCATGAAGGACAAACGCAACCAGATCTGGTACCAAGTGACTCATAGGTCTTCCTTCCACCCTGTATGGTGTCTACACTGTAACCTAAAGGAGTGGAGACATGGAGAAGGGAGACTTGCAGGACTGTCTAAAGCTAACTCAGCTTGACCACGCTTAGGACAGGAAAACAGTCAAGAGCTCCTCCACTGGGACTTGAGTGCAAGGGCTGTGGTGGCTGGCTCACCACGTTTCAAACTGGAATAGTCCCCACTTGTTTTTAATGGCATCAACACTCCAACAATTCCAACTGTCTTGAATGATACCCTATAGTCTAAATTTCTCTGATTGTCTTCTGAAGGTGTTGATTAATTTTTCCTTTATTGGTGAGCTGCCAAACTTTTAAATGATGCTTTTAAAAAACAGATGTTTTATAACCTTACAACTGATGGGTAATGATAATAAAGACATGGATTTATCTTCATCTGGGAATTATGTTGCTCTCTTTATTGTCTTATTAGAGACCCATCGTAGCTCACCAAGAAGACATCCAGGTATTTTGCCATATCCATTTTGAAGACGATGATGCTAGTCATTGTTCAATCACTTTCTCATGACTTCAGAAGAGGGGCAAGGGATGTAGCTCAGTTGATAGAGTATGCAGGATGTCATGAATTTGATCTGCAGAATCACATTAACTGGATACAGTATATGTCTGTACATACACCAGTCCTCGGCAGGTGGAGATGGAAGATAAAATGTTCCAGGTCATCCTCAGACTGTCAAACAAATGCCAGAGATAAGGTTGAACAAGGAGTTTTCCTTTTCTCCATCTCCAAAACCCAATCAAACCATGAACCTTTGGGTCTCAGCAACGCTCTCTGCTCGTAATGACTGAGAACAGGGATTCCACACTGCTAAGACATGGACATCAAATTGTATGTTTAGGATGTTTGAACAGATTTTATGGGTTTGTTTTCTCCTGAGAACATGGGGTGGGGCAGACTTTCCAGTGTCACCCACTAGAACATCAGCTGTTATTGGTGGGTTAGGCATGAAATGCTCCCCCAGGCTCAGATAGCTGAGATTTGATCCTCAGCTGCTCATGCTATCCTGAGAGGTTGTGTAACCTTTGGAATGTGGGGGCCCAGCTAGAAGAAATGGGTCACTTGTGGGTAGGCCTTGATGCTTATATAACCTTGGAAAGCTTCTGGCCCTCTCTTTGCTTCTTGATTCAAGGAAATACAGAATGCTGTGGGGCAAGCTCCTGCAGTTATGACTCTCCCAAACACCATGGACCTTCCTCTCAACCCATGGGATTTTGCTCAGAAATCTTATCTTTTAAAATACCATTTAGGGTGGTTCTGAGAAAAGCCTTGTTTGGGCACCAAAGGTTGATAATTATCCAAAGTCAATATCGGGGATTAATTTGCTTTAAGGTGAGCTATCCTAGGACCTCAGTGCCAAACCACCCAGGCATCTCCAGAAACATTTGTCACCAGGTAGGAGTGACAACATGAGCAACATGATACCTTGCCTTCCTTCTCAACACTGAAGTCAAAATCCCTGTGGTGAGGCCACGGAGTTTTCAGAGCTGCACTAGAAAATCCTAGAGCAGCCAAAGTCAAAGATGACTGAGTTAGATGAAACTGAACGCACATCAGTTCAGACACCTCTTGTTGATTCCTACTTCCTAATTACCCTGGTGATGTCCTACACCCAACCAATTACATAGCATGAAACTCAAAATGAGTAGGACTGACCTTACCAACCCTATTGCACAGGTAAAGAAGTGATGCTCCAAAAGGGCAAGCATATTTCCCAAGTTGCGACAGCTCCCAGGGAGGCCCCAATGGGAGAGAACCACAGCTCTTGAGCTCGCCCATTGTTCTGCAAGCCCTGTACTAACCAGAGGGACTTTGCTGCTGAGTTTAATCACACCTAATTAGAGATTACATAATAGTTTCTCTTTTGTGTTTTCAGGGGGAAGTTTATTGTAAACTCATAAGTAAGTGCTTGAGAAGAAGAGAACCATGCCATTCAAGATAGACATGGAAGACAGCCACATGGTTGATATGTAGGGGAATAGTAAGGAAACCCAGCATATCAGAAGATACATGCTTAGGTCTGGCCAACATCTAAAAGGAAGAAGAGGAGAGAAAGGAAAAGTTAAACACTTCTCTGTATCAAGTCACTGGAAGACTAGCAGATCCAACCAAGCCTCGTGGAGACTCTGGGAATTCTGGGAAGGAAAAGTACATGATCTCATTAAAGAACTAATTCTTTCTCCTAGCTCTTCAGAATTGCTTAAGCTCCTCAATGAGTCTCTTGGTTTGACTTGAGTGAGGAGTGGGTGTCTAGGGTGAGAATGAAGAGCCACATAATCACACACTGTCCTAGAAGACAGCCAATATGGATCTATGTAGTTTGATACTCCCAATTTACATCTTGTTAAAATATGATGTGAAAAATAAAGAAAAAAAAAAGAACCTTCAAGAACAAGCAGTTAAGTGAATCGAAGTTTGCAAGGAAAGCGATAAATGACTCAGGGAAAGATAGAGCAAAAACAAGATAACATAATATATATATTTAGGATCAGACTTTCTAATTTACTGCAATCTGTGATTCTCCAGATCTGACTACATTGTCTATAATTATTTCTCTCTAAATAATTTTGCAAACTTGCAGCATAATAACTCAGGATCACAAATAAGAATCAGCTCTGCTGTGCTCACAACACAGCAATGATTATGTTCTTGAGTCAGTAAAGCTTTTTACAGCTTGGTACAAAGTAATTATGGTTTTCCCCCCATTGGTGTGAAGGATATTAACCTGTGGAAATTACAAACCAGAAAGTATAAGAAAAGTCTATGTTTCTGGTGGGAATACCAACACTGGTTGACTGGAAATTCTGAGCTGAGTGAATTAGGAGATGTTGAGAGGTCTCCCTGGTAGAAGTGGCAGGTCATTGATAAGGTCATAGTCTTCATGGAAAGATACTAAAGCAGACATCCTCATGATCAGTAGAGGTAGAAAGGTACACTTTAGAGAGGACATATGCATCAGGGTCTTGAAAGCTCACCCCAATTGATACCTGTGACTCTAGCCATTTGCCTTCATGCTGCTCTGAAATCTACGCTCTGAATAGATCATCACCATTACTGATTAGAGATTGTGGAAGCAGTCGGGTTTGCATGGAGTTGTAAGGAACATGACTAAAGGGAAGGGCCTGGAAGGTTTCTGCTACATTGTGGTCCCTTTGCTTCATAAACTAGATAATGACTTCAGGACAGTTAGCTTAAACTCCCTAGTTTTTGTTCGTGCAAAATAATTTATATTTTCTTTTTCCTTTCAAAAAATAAAATATGCCATCCCAGATCCATCAAATAAGAGATAGAAAGAGCAACTGCACAAGTCAAACCAGGGATGATACTGGCAAAGATACTAGACAGCAAAGTACTTCAGCCTCACGAGTACACAAGCCTCTTGGTACCACTGTGGGACAAAGCAGAAGAAAGACCGGAGAACAGGGGGCCTCCAAGCAGTCACCTGAGCTCCCCTGGGGTTCATAGCATGCCAAACAGTGGAAAGTTGGAAAATTTGTGACTGATGCCACCTGTGCAGAGAAGCTTGCAAGGTGAAAGGACTGTGAACTCTTAGAGCTGCCTCTCAGGATGCCTGTCAGGGAGAAACTGCACGGTGAGAATGCAGTTAGAACCATAGCTAAGACTGAGCAGGGAAGTAGACACTGAAATGATAAAAGAAAACCTGAGACAAAATTGCAATGGTGGAGAAACAGCCTGAACAACAACAACAGCAACCACAACCACAACTACAACAACAAAAACCAGAAATCAAGGAGCCACGTCTTTAATACTATATGAAACCAACAGGAGGCATAATATGCAACCAGAAAAACTGCATCTGAACCAAGCCTCCCTTGGAAGTCTTGAAAACAAACTCCATGTTAAATATCTGTTGTGGGACAGAATAGTATCCAGAAAGGCAAAGAAAGTACTCTATAAGCCATCATAAAAAAGTAGATTAAAACAGCTGAAAAATTAAGAAAATAAAACTAGGCACAAAATAGCAATGTAAATCAGAATTAGAAAGACCCAGAATAAGGTGATAGGTAGGACTCAATAAACACTTACCAAAAAAACTAATATAATTTTAAAATGAAGATGAGATAAAAGAATGCAAGAGTAAATAAGCAAATTATTTGAATAAAAATAGGTTTTAGATAAAAGAAATGAATCCTATTAAAAGCAATTCAAGACATTGAAAAAGGCACCACATAGGTAACCCTTAAGGAAGAGATGTACAGGGAAAGAAAGATACGGAGTAAATATGACAGACTCCAACACAGCAGACTCCTTTGAAGGAGTGAAAAACATATGTAATATCATTGAAAGAATGCACTCTTTACCCATGAATAATGACCTAGAACAATAAATAAAATTCATTTCACTTAAGTTCCTACAGTTAGTAAACGAAAAATTATTTTAGCTATGTAGTCAAGAAGAGAACATGATTTAAAAATAAAAAGAAATTAGATTATTATAAAATGATTTTTTTCTAGCACTGTTTTATGCCTGAAGAAAATTAAATAACCTCTTTAGGATATTTAGAAGAAAAACAGTCACGATCTGTGGTACCTGCTTGTAATACCGACACTCTGCAGACAGAAGCAGGTAGTTCAGCACAGGTTGGAGGTCAGATTGGGCTACATTTTATGCTCCTGCCTTTTTTTTCTTATATAGCAGCAAGGTATTTTTAATCATAGTAGATAACATTTCAATTTCATTAAAGTTACAAAGATTTGGTCATATGATAGATGACAAAGATGATAGATGGATAGATAGATAGATTTTCATTCTGAACATAAATGAATATTGTTCTTGGTTTTACTGTTATTCTGGGCAAATTTTGCTAACTCAACTTACACAGACTTTCAATATATACTAACACCCATATTCTTAAGAACAATGCTGTATAGTGTAGATCTAAGCACAATAGATCACTGGTTTTACAAATTTACAGAGAATGCACAAAAACTTCTAACCAAGACAAATGGCAAAACAGTTATCAATTCACATTACATAGAAGAGCCACCCAGATGTTATATGCAGAGAGTAATAGAACAGTCATATAAAATAAAATAAATAGAAACCATGCCTTCAGAAGGCTAAAAATTATTGCTGTAAAAATGATCTAGAAGAAAAATTAAGAACAATACTGTGTGGTGCTTCTAAATATTAATCCCTTACTGATGCGTCACTTCCCCACTACTAGTGCTGCATGTGTGGTGGCATTAAGAGTCAGAGGAATGACATGGCTCTACACTGCTTTCTGGCGAATAGCATCATGATAGAAACAACCTGACCTTTGGCCTAACTGATATGAGCTCAGCTCTCTTTGTAGAAGTTTGGAGACATGAGCATCATCAAGCCTTGTTATGCTCCTGTCTTAATCATGTTCCTGTTTCCATGATAAAATGTCCTAATAAGGTTTAGTTAGCTCATAATTCCAGGTAACAGTCAATCACTCAGAGAAGCTAAGGCAGCAGGAATTTGAAGTGATGGGTCACATCACTCAAAGCAGAGAGCAGTGAATTAGTGCGTGCCTGCTAGTGCTCAGCTCTTTCTACATTCTATTCAATCCAGGATTCCCTGCCTAGGGAATAGTACTACCCACAGTGGTTGTGTCTTTCCCTTAGTCAAGACAACCACCCCTAAGACATGCTCACAAGCCAATCTGACCTAGACAGTCCCACACTGAGATTTTTTCCAGGTGATTCTAGATTGTATCAAGTTAACAATTAATGCTAAAAATCACAGAGAGTGACTCAAAAAAAAAAGTGGAAGAAAGAAAAATGAAAAAAAGGAAGGAAGGAAGGAAGCAAGCAAGTAAGAGGTCTGAGGTAAGATTTTATAACGCAGCATGATCTGTAAGTATAAAATCCACCAAGAGTTACCCATGGAGAAGATGCCGGGAGTATTGCTCACAGATCTTTCTGAGAAGCTGGGACGAAAACAAACAAACTCTAGACACTGAACATGGCCAGAGAGTTCTTCAAGGGTATGAGCATCAACTATGTTAACCTACAACATGGGAAATAAGAAAGAGCTGAGAGAGAGTTTTCATTATCCACGAGCACCACTTGAGGATATAATGCACATGAAGGAACTGAGATGTACCCAACAGTCCTTACTGGTAAAAAGACTGACTGTGCTGTCATTAGAAATGAGATGGAAGTGGAACCAAAAAGAGAGGGTCCAAGAACTTATTTCATCATCTGAGAACCAAGATCTTAATGTAAAAGGAAGGCTGTTGATGAATACTATAGCACTAGTCATAGGCCTGGAGCCAGGACTCTGGGAATAACAGCAAGAGCTTCTACATTATTCTACATGTATTTGGAGAAAGTGAAGGAACATACACATATGCATAAATATGCACATTCATACACATATGCGCACATACATATAAATATGTATATATTCAGCCATGCACTCATACACATACACACACAGGTACATGCATCGACATATAAACATATACAAACACATACATACAACACATTTCATCTCTGTCTGCTGTAGCTATAAAACCCATTAACAAAATAGAACCATGATTATGGTCTCAAAATAGCATCTTCTATTAAAGAAACCATGACTTAAGGACAGACTAAACTCCATGCCTAGAACAAATATGTGGGACATCACACAACTCAGAATAGCCAAAAAGCTGGTGGGGCTACTTTCTCTAGCCAAACACAGGACAACTAAAATAATCTTCATTAAGAATGAGAATTTCAATGGGAGTTGAGGAGATGGCTCAGCAATTAAGAGTGTTGGCTTCTCGTCAATAAAACTTGCACTCAGCTCACAGTATCCAGGTCTGGATGTCTCATAATCACCTGTCACTCTAACTCCAGTGATCCAACGTCCCTTTCTGGACTCCATAGTCAACCCACACACAGGTGCCCATACACACATGTGGATCAAACTCTAAAACTGATGCTAAACCTATTACATCATAATGAGTTTTTAAACTGATTTGCCCCTGAACATGACAGAAACATTTTGTTATCCTAGAAAGTAAAAAGAGAGAAAGATGAACCAAACCTTTCTTCATTTCTTATAAGAACCATACTGCAAGATAACTGCTTATCATATAAGAAAAGTATGGCTTTCCTTCCCAGGGACTCTATGTAAATGCAATGATTGTGTCAGGACTCACCATTCTGCAGCCCCCCAATTATTGGATCTGGGTATAAAACACGATGGCTGGTAGAATATGAGAACAGTGTAAATCAGATCTTCTGCAGTCCTGATGAAAGAACACAGCCAGCAACCTTGGCAACGAGTCCAGACTGAGTTTTACTTGGCTGCCAAGTTCTGGGAAATGCAGAAAACTGGGCCTAGGCCAAGGTACCATCACCATCATCATCAGTGTTGTAATCACCATCATCACCAACAGCAGCAGCAGTAGCAATGTCACACAAGGCCCATTCTATGGGATGCTATAACTCAAATGCTCTAAGTTCTTCTGTGTGCAAGTTATAAGGAGAGGAAAGGGATGTCAGATGCTTCTCCTACAGTGTGCGGGGGCTAAGAACCAAGACACTGCTGGTGAGAAACTTTGTAAAGAATGCCATGCTTTCCCAGGGGTCAGAGAAGAAATGTTGAGAGAGAGAGAGAGAGAGAGAGAGAGAGAGAGAGAGAGAGAGAAAGGGAGAGATAGAGACAGAGAGAGGGAGACAAACAGACAGAGGGAGAGACATGAGACAGTGAGACAAAGAGAGAGAGAGACAGAGAGACAGAGAGGGAGGGAAAGAGAGAAGAAGAGAAGGAGGGAGGGAGGGAGGAAGGAAAATATGTTAATTACTCAAAACTTAAAGCATAAGTAGAATCAAACTTTCCTGTCTCCAAACAGGAAGGCGGCAAACACTTCAAGACTCCCATGACAGTACTCAGAAAAGCCAGGCCACTGGACGTGACTTTTAGAGTAAGGAGGTTTGCGACAGGAATGGGGAAGATGGAGATGCTCAGAAGGATCTGGCCAAGTCCTGCTTTTGACTGAGCTGATGTTTGCAAGATGATGAACTTTAACACTATTCCTTAAGCTCCTCATCAAATAGATGGGTAGATGGTAAAAGACAGAATGTTTGACACAGGTTAAGGGGTCCAAGGTGAAAGTCACGCCTCCTACCCTGCTTAGCTGTTCCACGGGAGGGGGGGCAGGTTTCTCAGCTCTGCTGAGCCTTCCTTTTTCCATGATCAGGATGGAGTCCAATTTGGAGTGTTGTGGTTTTAAAAAAATACTTCCTATCTCCATATTTTTTGTCAAGATGGAATAAAATGTGATAGCGTCAGTAAGTCTCTCCAAGCTTCGCTGACAAGCCGGAAACTAGACCTGGGAATGATCTTTGAATGTGAATTGGGTTCTTTGCTCTTTGCTTTTCTTTGCAAAAGGAGGTCTGGGTGCTTCCATTGGACCCCTAATGGTGATTCTAGAAGAGAAATTAGAATGACACTTCCCATCCAGGTGTGGTGGCCCACATCTTTAATCCAGCATTCTGGAGGCAGAGGCAGGTGGAACTGTAAAAGTTGTAGGCAGGCATGGTCTACCTAGAAAGTTCCAGGCCATCTGGGGCTACACAGTAAGACTCTGTCTCAAAATAAAAAACAAAACCAAAAAAAAAAAATGACACTTGTTATTCTCAGTGATTATGACAACTGAGAAGGAGGTAGGCATAGGCACATGGTGAACATGTCAAAAGTGTGGTCTGCCCACATTACTGAGGTGGAAAAATTCACTGCAACTCAAAATAAGGTGGTTAGGAACAAAAGCAAAGCATGATGGGGAAACTTCGTTGACTGACCCTGTGTTCAGGCAGCAGTGTGAGATCAGGGTGAGTCTAAAAGCACAAGAACCAGGTCACCATCCTGGGCTGTAAAGATGAGACACTACCATGCAGAGGACAGAGCCAGAAGATCAGGAGGAGAGCCAAAAGCAGGAGTCAGTCCCAGGCTGGCTGGGAACATTGCTCAGCTCTTCACACCAAAGGGACCCTGGGAAAAGAAATGTTGCAGGAATTTGCAGTCCCAATAAGCCCAGATAAAAAAACCACACAATCCAGTTATGATTGTAAGCTATGTATGTGCCTAGATTGGGAAGATCTAGCACTGTACTAACTTATTCCCCAGCTATAAGACACTTTGCTACTTGCAGTTTCTCCCAGCCACATGGTTCTGCTCCATCATGGCTTCCTCCTCCTCTCCCATCCCCTCTCCTTCCCTATCTCCTTCTCCCATTCCCTCCCCAAAAGCTCTCGTCCCTCCTTTCCCCTCCACTGCCCAATCACAGGCTCTAGCCTTTATCGACCAATTAGAACGGGGAGAAGGTTCACATGAGATGACTGCTTGTCAAGGTCAACCACTCTTGCAGAAGCAAAATTAACATCAGAATACAAACAGCATCAGGACAACCCACGACAAGAAATGATGAGAAAGTCTAGTTTAGCGTGATGTGCTTGCAGGCTGCACAAATAGTCCAATACTCCCAGCCCCAAGCACGCACTGCTGGCCCTGTGGTCTCACAAACACCCTGCCCCTAACCCTACATCACCCTGAAGCTACAGCCTTGCACTGGTCCTCAGGAGGGTGTACACCTGTTGAATTCCCTTAGCAAGGAAGAACAGGGTCCCCAGAAAGCTGGGTCCCTTCATGGTCTTTTTCAAGAGCATCCTGTCCCTTTATGTTTCAACAAGCTTCAGTGTGGGCATGGGTGGATCTGACCACCCTCTTATTGGAAAATCTCCATCTAACTGATGATAGCCCCCTTTAGAACAGGATGCAAGTATTACAAGGGCTAAAAGTTAAATTTTAGGGTCACAGTAATGTGGTTCAAATTACGTCTCTAGCTAGCTAGAGGGCCTTGCTGTGTTCCTAGGTTGTTTTGTGTGTCAGTTCCCTTGCTGATAAGAAAGTTCTGCTGCCTACCACACAGCTGTGGTAAGAAGCAGGAACACAAAGGTTTTAGCACACTAGGCTCATGGTGAGGGTTCTTAGTGGCTGCTATTATTTATTTATTTTTCTAATATAGTGAAGTCCAAACTAGAGGTCACGGTCTCCCACATCTCCCAAGTGTACTCCAAACTATCACCAGAAAAACTTTGTTCCTGTGCACTGACCCTAAGAAAGAAAATATTGTAAGTCCAATACGTCCTGTGCAATATAGTCACATGACTCTAGAGCAGCCGTTCTCAACCCGTGGGTGTGACCCCCTTGGGGGTTGAATGACCCTTGCCCAGGGGTCACCTAAGACCATCAGAAATATTCGATGTTTTCTTTAAAATGTATAACAGTAACAAAATTACACTTATGAAGTAACAATGGAAATCATTTTATGGTTGGGGGTCACCACAACCTGAGGAACTGTATTAAAGGGTCACAGCATTGGGAAGGTTGAGAGCCACTGCATTAGAGCTTCCAGTTCAATGCTTTCTGGGAGGAAACATCTTAAATCTGAGATAAATAGTTGAGAGGTATTGACAACTTGAATCTGAACTATCCTTCTCAGGCTTGTGTTTTCAACACATGGTCCTCAGCTTTTGCTCCAGCTCATTACAAGCATGCATTTATTTATCTCTCAGCTCTTGACTGTAGATGTGATGTGACCAGTTGTCTCAAGCTCTTACTTCTTTGACTTCCCCAAAGTGACAGACTGTAATCTGTATGGTGAAGTAAACCCCCTTCACACCAAGTTTCCCTTTTGTCGGGATATTTTATCAAAGCAACAGAAATTGAACTATGACAGTAACTTTATCTGTCCAACAGGATGTGGTGGACAAAAATGGCACTTAGACAATGGTAGATGCATCCATGCGAGCAACATGCCTACAAGCCGTCATGTTATATCTGCACAGGAATATCCATAGTAATTCACCTTTAAAAATCTCATCTTTGAATACTGAAAGGGTGATGAGGTGAGGACACATCAGTATCCATAACCTATTCAGTGCCCAGATCATACTCTTTAAATACCATTCTTCTTAAAATATGGTTATAGATTTTTAAAATGAACAGTAAACTTGGAGCATCATGTTCAATCAGGAAGCACAAAAATCCAATGACAAACAGGACTCTGTCAAAGTGATTCAGAAGACTCTTGGAGTCCACCCACCCTTTTAAATAGGGCCAAGCTTAATGTCAGAATAAGACTCACTTCTAGGACAAACAAATGCTCAGAAGCCCATGGTGACTAAGAAGGGATGGGAACAAGAAAAGCATCCCCGTGTTGGGGTGGCTTCACACCAACTCCTCACTCTGAGAATTGGTGACTATGCTGCTTGTGAGCAATGGCAGCTCTCTTTAGTCATCTAAGTTTTTCAGAAATGCCAAGTAATTAGTGTAGAGATGGAGATCAATTTATAAAATCACTGTTCTATAATTCTCAATGAAATAACGGACATAAGCAAGGAAATATCCATGATGCTAAAACAAAACTGATACACAAGACCTTTTGGAAGGCTGACTTCTCACAAGGGGAGCCAGCCTTTATAAGGTGAGGGCCCAATGTCACCTATTAACCAAGTGACCAGATTTAACATTAGCTAGAGGGACTCAGAGACTTGGGCTTACACAGTGGCACCATGAAGTGTCTTTGCTGGAAATGTTAAGTTAGAGTCTACCCAGTTGTAGACCTAGCTACCAATTTAAAGTACACTTAGAGATGAGGGCATGAATCAGACAATGTCATAGGAAATATTCATATGAATATAGAATATTATAGAACTTCCTGGTCTTCCAAGCAGATTAGCAGTGAAAATAAGAGGCACCCACTGGGAAGTCCAGGCATCCTAGGGAGGCTATGGCTTCTTTTCGTCCTCTGGGTAATCATGTGATGTGATTGAGATGATGGTGGGCATTGAGTCAGTCACAGTCTCTTATGTTGAGGTTCCTTGTGCCTGGGTGAACAATGACCGCTCAGGTTAAGTCAGTACAGGGACCACAAGGCAGCAAGCCCACCATCTTGACCTGTTTCCAACCTATTATCTGACCATGTCTTCAACTCATCACCTGGCTGTGTCCCTGACCCAGTATCCATCGCTCTTACAATCTGACCTATCTGTCCATGTTCTTGTCCCTGCCCCATCATCTAACCCTGTCCCCACCTTACCATCTGATCCTATACCATTTTATTATCTGTCCCATTCCATCATCTGTCCGTGTGTCCATCTTATCATCCATCACCTGTGAGTGTTCCTCAGCACTCCCTTGCAAGAACAGGGGAAGAAAACAGGGAGGAAGGTGAGTTTGGCCTTCCAAGCTTTTTCCACTGTTCTGTTTGAACTTTTGCTTCCCTTGAACCCATGAAGAGAAGAGCGCCTCTGACTACTAAGTGCCTCCTCCCTCATCCCATTAAGAGAACAAAGGCTACTCTAGTGGCCACAATTTAAATATTCATCTCTAAATGGACTGTTCATGTTTGTTATGGCAAAGCATTTCAAAGGACTGACAGTATACATTTTAAGCATGTTAAAAATTCAAACCACACAAAAGCATTCACTGAAGCAAGTCTTCTTCAGGTGCAGTCGCAGGGTGCTAGAGGAAGCTATTGTTCATGGTTCTTCTGAATGCTTTTTTATAGTGTCTGTGTCCATGCCAAAATAAAACAAAAGAAACACAGAGAGAGAGAGAGAGAGAGAGAGAGAGAGAGAGAGAGAGAGAGAGACTTATTATTCCTCATGTAAATGGTAGCACAACCCACAGTTTAAAACCCTTGACATTGGTTTAAAATTTTCTCTTTGTTTGTATGTATGTGGCATGTGTGTATGTGAATGTATGTTTATGGGCTCATGTGTGTATGTGTGCACACATGTGTGGGGGCATACATGTATGCTATGTATATGTGTGTTTTTGAAAGTGCATGTGTATGTTTATATGTGTATGTATGTTTACATGTGTATGTATGCCAGAGGTTGAGATAAGGAATTAATCTCAATTATTCTCCACCTTTCACACTGAAGCAGGTTCTCTAACTTGAAACCAGTGGTTCTGCAAAACTAACTTGATCCAGGACCCCCTATCTCCATCTCCAAACTGTGAGTGTTGGCATTCCAGGTAAGCCATCAGATCCACCCAGAAATTACATAGTTATTGGGGATTTGAACTACTAATGGTGTGACAAGTGCTTTTACCCACTGAGCTATCTTCCCAGCCCATAAAAACCACTTCCTATTGGGAACTATCACAGACCTACCCAAAGATGCATAACATAAAAATGTACAGCTTGAAGAATTTAATAAAACATCCATGTAAACCCATTCATACCCAGAGATAGTACATGGCCAGCAGCTGGAAACCCTTGCCCCAGAAACAACAACCATTGCAAGGATAATCTTTTGTGGTGGGCACTTTATTGTTGTTCTTATAACTAACTTTATAGCACAAGAATAAATCTCTAACATTGCAATTTACCCTTTTCAGCGTTTGAACCCATTTATACACAGACAAGTGTATCTAGTTATATGACATCATTCCCCTTTCATTCTCTCATGTTACTGCTTATGGTAGGAATTTGTTTGTTTAAATTAGTGCAGAGGTATATTCATTGTCAGACCACATAAAAAATCATTTATCCCTTTGAGCCCTTTAGACTTTCTCTAGGTCCTGGTTTTTACAGAAAGTGTCACCATGAGCATTTGGTTAGTCACATTGTATGTGTGCTCATGGCCCTGGGGGGAATCTTCACAGGAGTGTTATGGGCTCACTGACAGTCATGAAGCTGAGATGCTTCCTTGGTGCCTCTACCAATTCACCTTGCCTCTGGCAGTGTCCAAGAGACCCTGTTGCCTCCCGTTCATGTCAGCATTTGGTATTATTCATTTCAGATCTTCTGCTGATTGTTAATGATGCTAATTTGGATTTCCATGATTAAAACTTTCACGTGTGTCATTGGTCATTACACTTTCCAATCTTGTAAATTGCCAGGTCACATTTTTTTTAAATCTGTTTTCTGCAGAAATGTCTGCTTTTTATATTGGTTTATGGAAGTTTTTTAAAAAATATTGTAAGTGTTCATCTTTGTCAGTTTTACTAGCTGCAGATAGTTTCTTTCCATTTCATTTAGTGTATTGCATTATAAAAGTGCCATATCCAGACATACAAGGCAACATCTGGTTTTGAAAAAATTCACATAACTATTTTATAAATAAAAATCTTTTGTAACATATTATAAATTGATTTGAAGTGAACAACTTAACATCATTTAGTGTATTCCCAGGGTTGCATGGACAATCCTCATTCCAATTTGAGAGCACTTGTCCACACTTATTTGCCTTCGGGAACTGACTTTCTCCCCTTAGCTCAATGTTACGGAGCATTACCCATAGTGCAGTGGGCACGCAAACTTCATGTCTCTCAACAGTGGATTGATATCTCAGCGTACAGAGATACTGTGTTCACACACTCTAGTCAATGGACACTTCACCCAAAGACCAAACAGTTGCAGTCAGCGTGACTGATAGGCTGACCTGACAGTTTGTGTTCTAAATGATCTACCACCTGAATGGAAAACTCACAGGTGAGATGCATTCTGAAATCCTCTCCTTCTTGTCAGCTGCCATCTGCTCTCTTTCAGGGCAATGGCACACAGTGGTAGCTAGGGAAGGTACAGATCAAATTGTGCCTCTCTAAATTCAATTGAAATTCTAATGATAATGCCTTATTTTTTGATGATACCAGAGATGGAATCTCTATGGAGAAATTGAGGTAAAGCAAGGTCTTATGGTCAGTCCTTAATTCACAAGAACTCATGTGCTTGTAAGAGGAGATAAAGATGGAGATAACATATGGCCATGTGAGGTCTTGGGGCAGAAGGTGGCCACATGGAAACCAAGAGGAGAGGCAGAAAAGAAACCAACCTTGTGCATACCTTCATCTTAGACTTTGAGTCTCCAGAAGAGTGAGCTAACTATTTTTTAAAGATTTATTTATTTATTTCATGTTTATGAACACACAGTTTTTCTCTTCAGACACACCAGAAGAGGGCATCAGATCTCATTACAGATGAATGTGAACCCCTATGTGATTGATGAGAATTGAACTTGGGACCTCTGGAAGAGCAGTCAGTCAGTGCTCTTAACCACTGAGCCATCTCTCCAGCCTGAGCTAATCTGTGGGCTTCGGAAATGCCTCAGCAGTTAAAAACATGTCCTGCTCTTGCAGAATACTACAGACACGTTTCAAGTTTTGCATTATTTAATTAGCAGGCATGGCCTCAGGTGCGTAAGTATAGACATGGCACCTGGACATTTGCCTCTGTTTATCAAAGATGACTGGGGGGAGTCCTTGCCTTTTATTTTCTTCCTAAGTTTCTACTTCTTTTAATTTCTGTAAGCCCAGGAAACCAGGCTATCTCATCTAATATTGTGTACTCCTGATTATAGAGTCAACATTTACTGTCTTTTCAGACTATTTTTTTCTATTTTTTCCTTTTTGTTGGATTTTGTAATCATAAGAGTTCAAATATTCTCAATATTCTTGACTTCAATAAATGGCTTGGCTTTTATTTCCTTTGTCTAACACATATATAATTTGTTCTGTAAGTTTCAGCGTCTTGGATTTTTGTTCTGTGCTGGCATTTCATGCTGTCAGCGCTTCTCAGGAGACAGTTTTCTTCTGCTATATCTTTGATATGCTTTCTCGTCTATTTAGGCTTCTCCCAGAGGCACCCACCTTACCATTTCTATCTCTCTTGTCTGCATTCCATTCTACAATCCTTCCATGTCTTCTCTTTTCCATTTATTTCTTTGAGTTTCTCTTTTGTGTCCCCCATTGCAAGTTAATAATATTGATCTTCTTAGTGATTTAAATCTGCCATTTATCCATTCAATGGCTTGAGTTTTCTCTCCAGTCTACTTCCCTGGTGCTTCCAACTTGCCCTTCGCCTTGCGTTGTCTCATCCCATATGCTTTTGTGTCCTTAATTGCCTTGTGGGTGGTTCAGTTAGAAACAGTGTTTGCTGCACAACTGTGAGGACCAGAGTTTGGATCCTCTAAACCCACATAAGAAGAAGGGTCACTAACAACTCAAGAACTCAGGAGGTAGACATAGGAGATCCCTGGGGCAATCTAGCTGGTGCAGACCACCCAAATCAGTCAACTCTGGGTTCAACAAGAGACTCTTTCTCAATAAATGAAGTGTCGAACAATGAAGACACCAACCATCAACTACAGACCCCCATGTGTGTGTGTGCACCTGCACACATGTGAACATGCATAGGTGTATGCATTCCACACAAATATACAGACACAGACCAGACACACACCAAGAGAGACACATAGAAACACTACTTTTTCTTCATCTAGTATTACACATTGTCTACAAACATCTGCTGTTTTACGGCTCTGTTCTTTGAAGATGTGTTTTACCCCATATCTCATATAGTATATTTCCTTTATTGTTTTATTTTACAGGTTTACTATTGAGTCCTATTCAGATTCCTTTCTCATTGTACCTGATCTTGAATATGGTCCTTTCAAAACTAGGCATTGCCCAAAATACAGCACAGTGGGTGGGCCAGCAGTGTTGAGCTAGGGACTGACTGAATGCTGTAAGTGCCAGGCAATCAGCCCTAGAGATGCCTGCTTTGGGCAGGCAGGAGGTATGCCTGGCTCACAAAGAGACCCAGCATGTAAAGGTCCTTCTGGTGTGAACTTGATGTTCAGATCTTGTCTGCTGACTGCGATCACCAGCTGCCAGGCTCATCCTCACCAACTGCCTCTCTTCTGCCCTGGCACTCACTCAATAGGCTTATTGCAAAGATGCTGTGTGTGCATAGGCCTCAGGCATCTTAAAGGACATTCTGCAATGTCATGACACACTCAAGGACATTCTACCAAGGCCTATCATTTCATAGAACATTCTTGCTTTGTCACTCAACACCAAAGAACTGGATTCACTGCCCAGCATCCACAGAGTCCATGTACTTTCTTGGCATCCACACTGTACTCACCTGCTGCTAAACTAGCAAGTACACAGGTGTGCATCTTTTCTAAGTATGCATCCTGGCAAAGAGGAAGCCCTCTCTTTGGAAAAACTACTTTTTCCTCAATAAGCCAAGGCAACTCATGCTGAAACACGGTTCAGGGGTTCTTAATTAGCAGGTAAGGGCTTCATGTGCAGAAGCATAAAAATGGCACCTGAATATTTGCCTCTGTCAAGGATGCGTGGCTGAGCAGGAGTCCCAGCTGTTTATGTTCTTTCTAGTTTCCACTTCTCTTAATTTCTGTAAGCTAAGGAAACCAGGTCATCTCATCTACTGCTATCTGTGGATCTTCTCGGGCAGTCACTGGAAACACCAGAGACATGATATGAGCCAGTTGTAGTGATGACATGAGATTTTAACCTCCCCGATGGTAATTGGGAAACTTCCTTGACACATAGCATAATGACTGGAAATGATGGGTGTGGTAAATGATTACATGTCAGAGACATCATCAGGAGTGCTTAGTGTCAAGATCTGCTTCCAATTAATAGCCAACAGGATATCAGGAAGTCAGTGAGAGCTAGACACTGGGTCAGGCTAGCACACTGCAATGAAATTGATGCAGTGTGAAAATCAAAATACATCTACCAGCAAGAATTAAAAAGTATGACTCCAGTAAGTAGGAAGGATGATGGAGAAACACATCAAGTGAGAGTTCAGAGCTCAGGAATGATGTTCACAGACAGAAATAGAATAAACAGAAATCGTGGCCGGCCTGTGAGGCCACGATTTTCTTATCCAATGCAAAACAGTTTCACAAGAGTTAAGGGCTCATAGAGGTCTATACAAGAAATAGCTATAAGAAATATGAAGACGTGTCTATCTTCCATAGGAATCAGCTTCAGGCTCTGAATCCTAGAGGAGACTGTTGCTGGAAATGTTAAAAAGGGTACGGCACGTTCCAGTATTTGATCCAGCTACTCTCTACCAACCAACTCTGCTGCCTCCACAGCTCTAGGCCTAGCCCCAGCAGCAACTGATAGCAGTCTTTCCAGCTCCGGCTCGCTGCCTCAGTGCCATGTGTACCCTCTCAGCCGTAGTCCTCCTGTGGTCAGTGGTCCTACCTTCCAGTAATCCAGTAAAGCTCTAGAAACGTATAATTAATCAGTCAGATGTATACATCAATAAATTCTCAATTCATAAGATGCCCACACAATAATTTCAGGGCCAATTGGTAATGGCACAAGCTGCTCACCTAGATCAGACAAGATAGCCCAATTATTCTATCCCTATGTGATACTCATAACTACCTGTGGCTGTTTAAAACCACACTGGCTCAGGATCTTCTTCCTGTCCGTCCTCCATCTTGCTTCCTTCTTTCTCTCTCCTTCGTTGCTCTCTGTCTCTGCTACTCTTAGCACCACTTCCCTTTTCTCTGTCCAATCACAGGCCCCTTGCTACACTAATATTTAAATAGATTGGACAGGGAAAATCTTGCCACAGGAGACTATCTTCCCATTCATGGCATTGGCCTGGGTCACACAACTTGCTTTGACTAACAAGGTGCCAATTGATAGAACATGAGCAAAGGCTTTGTGTGTGCTAGTGCAGTTGGCTGTTTTTACTGTGATTGGAAGCTCTCCCCCATGTATCTGGGGGAAATTAATCTGTAAAATGATCAGAAGTCAGTCCATACTAGGAGCCATGATCAGCTCATCCTGATTTATGGGGCCATCCACTGCAGTCTCTTCTAGATTTGTGAAACACCCCAGTGCTTATTTCTAAGAATTTTCATGAGCAAACGCGAATCCAACTAAACAGTCAGATATGCAGTTAAATGTGCTTTCTACTTTGCAATAGTTTTAGTCTTTGTGAGCATTCAAAACCTCAATTTTTTACAAAGGTTTAGATTCTTTAGTGAGTTCTATCCTCATTTATTGTCTTATAAGTTTTTGACATAATGGGACTTGAGAAATGCTTCAGTAGGTGAGAATGCTTGCTGCTCTTGCAAAGGGCCTAAGTTTGGTCCCTGGCACTCAAGTTGGGTGGCTCACAATTGCCTGTTAATCCATCTCCAGAGGGCTCTGAAATCCTCTTCTGACTTCTGTGGCCACTGTAGGCTCCTGTGATATATACATAAGCACATACATATAAATAAAAACAGATCTTTAAAAAAGTTTAAAATCATGATAAAATACGTCTGTCAAATTATCCCCCTCAGTCCTTTAAAAATGTGGAGTTAGGCAGCACAACATGCACTCATAAGGTTGACCAGCAATCACCATTGTCCATCAGAACTCTTAACCTTGCACACCTGAAAGGGTGTCCCTGTCAAACAAAAGCTCCTCCTTCCCTGGGCCTAGCAGCCACCTGGAACCAGTATTCTAGTATCTGTCTCCATGAATGTGACTATGCTAAGGTCGTCTCGTGGGTAAGCTGAATATAGAGCATGCCTACTGCAAACAGTGTATTTCAGTTAACACAAGGCTCACTTGTGGTGTACCAGAGGCCAAAATCAAGTTTACTTTTCAAAACTAGTATGTCACTGCACAGAGAGGTGACACTTTTGTTTTTTCATGCGTTCACTTGTCAGTGGGCACTGTGGTCATTTCCACTTCTTTGAAAAATATTATCTTCAGGGTTATACAAGTATCTACTACTAAGTATCTATTTTTAGGGTTTTGGGGGAGGTTATAACTGGATAGAGTCTCTATGTCAAATAATAAGTCTATTTCTACTTAAAAGGCAGCCTTACTGTTTTGTAAGTCTTTAAAACTATTAACTTTTGGTGGAAAATTATCTATGAAGACACTTGCATGTTCAAAATAATTTAATACATATGGGCATCTTACTTGAATGTTTGTCTACCACGTGCCTGCATGGTACATGGAGAAGCCGGATGAGCTGCAGGATCCCCTAGAACTGGAGTCCCTGGAGAACTGGAACTGGTTCTGAGATGCCGTGTGAGTTCTGGGAATTGAACCCAGGCCCTTGAGAAGAGCAGCCAGTGCTCTTAACTACTGAGCCATCTCTTCAGTCTCAACCCTGTGTGTTTTAAATGAGCAGTTTACTCTTCAGTTCAGATAAGTTCACACCTCACTTTAGAGAACTCTATCACTGCCAGGCAGTGGTGATGCAAGCCTTTAATCCCAGCACTAGGGAGGCAGAGGCAGGTGGATTTCTGAGTTCGAGGCCAGCCTGGTCTACAGAGTGAGTTCCAGGACAGCCAGGGCTACACAGAGAGACCCTGTCTCGAAAAAAAACCAAAAGAGAGAGACAGAGAGACAGAGACAGAGAGAAAGAGAGAAAGAGAGAGAGAGAGAGAGCGCGCGCTCTATCACTGCAGATAGCTGTGCTCTTTTTGGTTTTGCCAGGAAGTTTTAAAGGCTCTTTTTAGGGCCGTTTCTCTTCTGTGGCCATTCCTGACTCACAGAGTCAGAAGGTCCTGGCTCAGGCCCATGACCTCATGTCCAAGTGTATTCATCCATCCTGCTGAGATGTGCCGAGCTGCCAGCTGTAAGCCCTTAGAGGGAGGGGAAGGAACTTCTTGATCTTTTTCATATTTGGGTGTGTGTGTGTGTGTGTGTGTGTGTGTGTCTTAGAGTTTTGATTTGCTGTCAATTGCATTTTGTTCTCCTTTTTATAAAACTGTTCACAAATATTTACTTTGTGTTTGTGTGTATGTATGCGCATGTGTGTGTGTGTCTCTTAGAGTTTTGATTTGTTGTCAGTTGCATTGTTTTCCTTTTAACAGAACTATTCACGATTATTTACTCTGTGTGTGTGTGTGTATGTGTGCATGTGCGTGTGTGTGTGTTCACACTCACTCAGGCTGTGGTGTGCCTGTGATAGAGGTCAGAGGACAGCTTGCCGAGTCAGTCCTCATCTTCCACCATGAGAGTCTCATGGATCAAACTCAGATAGCAGGCTTGTTGGCAGCATCCATTACTAGCTGATTCATCTCACCCAGCTGCACTGCTTTGTTTTAGAAGACAGAATCTCTTTATGTATCCCAGGCTGCCCTTGCATGCATTAGAGAGCTGATGATGACCCTCAGCTCCCTCCTGTACCATCTCCCAAATGCTTGAGTGACAGCTAGGTACTGCCATACCTCGCTCTCCACTGCATCTTCAGCAATTACCACAATCTCGAAACACTTTACTGACATGTATGGGAGGATTTCTGGTCTGCATTAGCTTCGTGCCTTCACATCCCCTCAGACATTAGTCTGCTAGCATGTAGACACCTCTCTTCACATGCAAAAGCAGCTCTCCCATGGCCACTCACCAGTTTATTCTCCTGATTCTCCAAAAGAAGGACTCAGGTGGCCAGTACCTCCACTTAAGTCTGTCTGTGAAGTCATCCTTCTCCTACTTCTTGTCCCATCTCTTCACTCATTGTTTTGTGATGGGGTCCACCTAGATCCAACACAACTCAAGCACCAGGTCAATTCAGATGACAAAAATTTATTGTAATCAAGCTGCTATCGATCAGTCAGGGCTGCAGAATAGAGTTTGTAGCTGAACTGCACACACAGAGAGAGAGAGAGAGAGAGAGAGAGAGAGAGAGAGAGAGAGCAAGCCAGAACATGACAGAGCTTTTAAGGTTGAAGACCACAAACATCTGTGCCTAGTTACTAGTTACAGTTATATTTTCCCACCAATCAGTATTTAGAGATAAAAGACATCCTTGGGACTATGTCTTTGTGGTATACTTATCCTGCTTCCATTGGTTGGGTTGTTCAACTGTGGTGGGGCAATTCGCCTGGCATTCATGTATCAACTTGCCAACCAGGATGGCAGTTACTCAGGGATGTCTTGGGAAATTAAACTTCATTTGACTCATTCAAAATGGAAGTTCTATTCAAAATGGCTTCAGTTTGGTTCCTTTATACAGTTGTTCATCATGGATCATGGCTTCTTCATGGAGACCCTACGATTTAAGTCCTTTTCTGTCAACTTTTCCTGCAAACTGGCAGTCATGAGACAATCACAGTTTTCAACATTTTTATCCTAAAACTCCTTTGCTGGCCTTTACATCTGCACACCTTGCCTGGCCACTGTGCCCCGGGACTACTTTGTCTGGTAGCACAGCAGAGATCGGCCACCTTCACTCTTATTCCCGTCTCATGCTTTCCCCTAATCTCAAGCCACATAACTTTGTTGATATCCTTACTGGATCTCTTTTCCAGCACATCGGTCACGGATACCTCTCTCCATAACAGCAATCATCTACGGGAAGCTTTGGTTGTCTCCATGGACTCCCAAGCTACTGGTGCCTTTATTCTGATGTTGATACTGTGGCAAATCAGGCAGGAGCCATCCATTCTGCTGCCTCCAGCGGATCCTGCACCTGGCAACACAGTGAGGAATAGGCCAAGTTGCTCAAATGTACCTAGCCGATTTCACTCTTCTCTTGCAGGCTGATCTGTCAGTGAGCTGTCATGTCAGCCCTAAACTGGGTAATAGAGTTAACAGGAAGAATATAAACGTCTGCTTCAGAGGCTACAGAGTGACCCAAATCACTCCCCTATCCCCAGGGGGATGCTGGTGTTTAGTGGTACCGAAAGAAAGCGCAGTAGTCTTCACTGTCAGTTTGATGGGTTTTACAGTCATTAGACCCAGAGGTGTGTCTAGGAGAATATTTCCAAACAAGCTTAACTAAGAGGAGGTGACCTGAGAATGGGTGGCATCAGCCCATGACTCAGAGTCTTGGACTGAATCAAAAAGAGAAAGTGACTGGAGCCCCAGCATTCTTCTCTCTGCCTCCTGACTTAGGTTGCATGTGGTTGCAAAGTGGCCAGCTGCGTCACACTCTTGCTAGGATGCCTTCCTCACCATGGTGGACTGTACTCTCAAACCACAAGCCAAGATGAGCTCTTCCTCGTTAGGTTGCTTGAAAGATGTTTGCTCATAGTGACAACGTGAGCAACTAATATAAGGAAGTCTCAAAATGCCTTTCAGCATTAGTTTATTTTGCATGTATATGGGAGTGCCCGTGTGTGTGTGTGTGTGTGTATATATATATATATATATATATATACCTTGTGCTTTCTGAGGTCAGATGAGGACGTTGGATACCCTAGAACTAGAGTTACAGGTGTTTGCAAGCTGCCCAATATAGATGCTTGAAACCAAACCCAGGTCCTCTATAAGCATAGAAAGTGCTTTTAAGTGCTGAGCCATCCCTCCAAGCTGATCTGCCTTAATGTGTGTTTTACCTCACTCAAAGAATCTCGTGGGACAAGTCCTGAGAGCCCTACTCTTCCTCACAGTTCCTCCTGCCTCAGTTGTCATAAAATTTTGTCACAGGAGAATTGAGATAAGTCTCTTTCCATCAATGCAGATATTTGCACTGGTTCTTGAGAAGCAAATATTAGAAAAGTAGGGGTTTTTGTCATGTCCCACCCTTGCTGCCAACAGTAGCTCTGGTCTCATGGGATGCATACAGGGGTGATATAAGAATGTCTCTGCACAGTGCCATGCACTAGAAAGCAGGCAAAGAACCTCATCTCTGGAATCTTTCTTAGATTATTCAGGTTCAGGGGGCATTACAGGGGTGATAGCCCGGATCTGACCAAACTGGCTCCCTATTTGGACTCAGCTGTGAGACATGACAGTCCAGGCTGCAGGTAAGCAACTATGATTCCTGAAGTTCTTGCTAAAAGAGCTCAGACTCTGGACTTTACAATCTGAAATAGCTGGTAAGGTCTGGAGGCTAAGACTTCTCCAATCAGGTAATGTTGATTTTCAAGAAGCAAGGACCACTGTAGACGAAAAGGACAGACTCTAGGGATGGTGTTTTCATAGGAGCTAACACATCTTGTGATGGAAGAATCATTCTCAGTGCCTCATCAACTCCTAGGGCCCTCAGGCCCAGAGAAAGAGGCAGAGACAGACACAGACTAGACCTAAATTGCACAAGTTGGTTATTGGATGTCATGAGGGAGTTGTGTCTAACCTGACCCAAAGGTACAGTCCAAGAGTAAATTCAGCCTGGCAACTTACTTCATATCATTATGATAAACAATTAAAGGCCATGACTAGAAAGAGCAGCAAGGGAAAGCTGCTGTAATAGGGCAGAGTGGATAGGGAGCTGATTCAGGTCCTTGACTCTTAAGTGGGTTGAGAGCGGCTAGTGACAGTGCATATGAAACAGTTATTTTGATTCTTCAGGGGATCCCTTCACAGACTGCTCCTTGTGCCAGGCTCCTGTGAAGGAATGGAGCATGGAAAAAGAAATAATATACAAGGGAAAACAGTTTGGAAAATGTATGAGGGAAGGGAGACAGGGCCAAATGTTGCATCCTTACCTGAAGCAGACATCACTTATCCAAGGAGGAGCCAAGCCGATGCTTTGCCTGGGTCTCTGGGCCTCTGTTGTGGGAAAGACTCACAGGGCAAAAAAAAAAAAAAAAAAAAAAAAAAAAAAAAAAAAAAAAAAAAAAAACAGACCAACAAACTAAAAGCAGGATTTAAACTAAACCCAATGGACCCTCACTCAATGTGCCATGCAGAGGGAGGGTCTCAAGAAGATGGTGGGAGTTTGGGGGTGCAAGGAGGAGTGAGGACCATGAAAGAGGGCTGAAAGAGAGCTGCCTGGGAGTGATTTGGGTGCAGGAAAGAGATGAATGACTTGCAAGAGCAAAGAGAGGGACTGGGACCCAATAGAGACGTGAGACTCCCAGGGAACAAGGACCTTGACACGAAGATAGCTAGAACTCAAAGACCAGCCAGAGAGTCCTCCATAGACCAGCCACAGAGTCCTCCAAAGGGCAGTGCACATGGGACTCTAGTGCAGAGAAGGGATCTAACACTGTCCTGTGATGGTATGTGTTATTATGTATGGATCAAAACCCATAGAACTGTGCACCACACATAGAAACTGAAGACATTTCCCAAGGAATTCTGCTTTCTGCTCTGTGCTCTTTTGTTGAGTTGAAAGCTGCTCTAAGAAGTCTAGTCTTTGAAGAAGACTAGACAAAACAAGCATCCTTAAAAGAACTAAGAGAGGGTCTGGAGAGATGGCTCAACAATTAAGAGCACTGGCTGTTCTTCCAGAGGACCTGGGTTCAATTCTCAGCACCCAGATGGTGGTTCACAACCATCTGTAACTCCAGTTTTGGGGGATCTGGTATCCTCTTCTGACCCCAGTAGACACTGACGCAATGTGGTGCATAGACAAACACGCAGGTAAACCATCTAGACATGTAGAAGTTTTTAAAATGCTTTGGAAGAACCAAGAGCAGCCACCTGATTTCTCACATGGCTCTGACGAGGCTGCACGAGAACAAAGGGGTGTCCCTAAGTTGTGAGTGCAATTCCCAGATTAACCCACTGTTCACCTCAGTCTTGTAGGGAGAAACTTCCTGTATTTCGATGGATGTGCTCAACCGAGGGAATTTAGTTTTAGATTCTAGCATGCTAGCAGTGAGATTTGGCATTGTATTTTCCTGCTTGATTTCACTGCGTTTACCTGACATCAGTGTCTTGTGGCTGGATACACAGCAAGAGAGAGGATTCACAAAATAACAGTATCAGTTTCTCATCTGCCAATGAATGTAGAACTCTCCCTACAATTCAAGTGGATGTCTTCCTACCTGATACCTTGTAGGAACTGCACCTTATTACGGGACTTTTCATCTGGAATCATAAACTATACTAAATAGGGTCAATGGGATGGCTCAGCAGGTAAAAGGCTCTTTCTATGTGTCTTAGTCAGGATTGCTATTGCTGTGATAAATACTATGACCAAAAGCAACTTGGGGAGGAAAGGTTTAATTTGCTTACTCTTCCCTATCACAGTTCATCATCAAAGGCAACCAGAGCAAGAACTCAAACTGGGTAGAAACCTGCAGGCAGGGGCTGATGCAGAAGCTGCCTACCCTCTTGCTCCTCATGGCTTGCTCAGTTTGATTTCTCATACACCTACCCAGCTAGGGATGGCTCCACACACAATGTGTTCCTCCCACATCAATCATGAATTAAGAAAATTTCCCACAGCCTCACCCACAGGGTGATCTGATAGGGACAATTTCTCAATTGATGGTCTCTGTTTCTATTTGTCTGTAGTTTGTGTCAAGTTGACATAAAGCTAGCTGGCACTTGCTCGTTTAGAGTTACACCAAGATATTTTATATTATTTGTGCCTATTGTTAAGAATGCTGTTTCTCTAATTTCCTTCTCACTCATTCATTGTTTGTATAAAGAAGGGCCCCTGATTTTTTTGGAGTGAATTTTGTATCCAGACATTTTTCTGAAAGTGTTTATCAGCAATAGGGGTTCCCTGGTAGAATTTTGGGGGTCACTTGTGTATGCTGTCATGTTATCTGTGAATAGCAATACTTTGACTTCTGCCTTTTCAATTTGTATCGCCTTGATCTCCTTTAGTTTTCTTATTGCTTTGTCAAGAACTTCAAGTACTGTGTGGAATAGAAAGAGAGAGAGTGGGCAGCCTTGTCTTGCCCCTGATTTTAGTGGAACTGCTTTAAGTTTCTCTTCATCTAATTTGATGTTGACTATTGGCTTGCTATACGTTGCCTTTATTATGTTTAGGTATGCCTCTTGTATCCCTGCTCTCTCCAAGACTTGAAGGGGTGTTGAAGTTTGTCAAAGGCCAAACATTAGGAGGAGCTCAGACAGTTTAATGTAAGAGTGGGGGACAGGATTGGGGAAGTTGGGAAGATCAAAGACACCACAAGAAGACCTACAGAGTAAACTAACCTGGGCCCATGGGGGCTCACAGAGACTGAACCACCAACAAAAGAGCATGCAGGGGCTGGACCTGGGCCGCCTATACATTAGCAGCTTGGTCTTAATGTGGATCCCCTTGTGGAGCAAGGGGACGTTTCTGACTCTGTTGCTTGCCTTTGGATCCCCTTCCCCTAGCTGGACTGTCTTGTCGTGCCTCAGTGAGAGAGGATGCTCCTTGTCTTGTTGCCATTTGATGTGCCAAGACTGCCAGGGTGGGTTAGTACCTGTGGGGTACCTCCCCTTCACTGGGGAGAAGGAGAGAAGGTAATGGGGACAGGGGTTTGTGAAGGTGAGACTGGGAGGAGAGGAGGAAGGGAGTTCGACCAGAATGTAAAGTGAAGAAAGAAAGAAAGAAAGAAAGAAAGGAAGGAAGGAAGGAAGGAAGGAAGAGGAAAGGGGCTTGCTGGCATATCATACAAAGCTAATGACCTGAGTGAGCTCCATGACCAAAATCCTCATAAAAAGCCAGATGGGGTGGCACACACATATATTCCCAGCACTGCTATGATTAATAAGAGGTGGAGACAAAGAATAGCTTAGATGTTCACAAGCTAGCCAGCCTGAAATAAGAGATACCTTGCTTTGACAAGGTGAAATGATGGAATCTACTTCCCAGAGTTGTTCTCTGACCTGACCTCCACTCATGCATGTACACACCTGCACGAATGCGCGTATGTGCATGCCTGTATTCGTGCATGTAAACACATACACACATACACACACACACATCATATACCCACATGGACAATAATAAAGACAGATGAAACAGCATCTAGCATTATTTCCAAAGTTTTGTATCCCACTCTCAAATTCACAGATGACCAAGCACAACACTCATCTGAAAATAAAACTTCTATTCTTGCATGGCTAGTAGTTTTCTGCCAGTGTTTATACTAAGCTGGTGTTGGGGGACATTTCCAAGAAGGATTAACAGGGTGGGAAAGACCCTTCTCCAGAGTGGCTTCCAGCAGCAGCTCAGATGTAAAGAAACACCAGGGAAAAGCAGCTTACTCAATTGCCTGCCCTTGCTTCTTGATGTTGTGTTTATCTGTTGCTGCTGCCACAGGCATCCTTTCCCCACATCAGACTCTTTGGCTTTCCGGTAGGAACTGCCCAAGAATATCTTGGCCTTCAGCACTGGACTGGGATAGCCAAGAAATCCAGCCCTGTGATTAAGCTGCTACAAGGTCCTCTGCCTCTCCAGCATATAGACCGCCATTGTTGTACGACCTAGCCTGTATCCTGTAAGCCAATCTGATAACCCCTTTTGTAACATATATTCTTTCTATCCTCTCTGCTCCTCTAGAAAGCTGTGACTAATGCACAGCTCATCCTTCAGATCCGCCCTCGGTCTCTGCCTTCTGGCTCAGCAGATGCCCTCAGTGCTGAGTCTAGCAACAACATGGAAGTATAGGCTCTGGAGGCCTGGGTTGCAGCTGTCACTCTTCATCCCCTGTGACCACAGTCTGTATGCCCTCTCTGGGCCTTCTTCATGGTTCTGGGTCAAGGATGCATCTGTGTATCCAGCTGAGAAATAGCAACCCTGAACCTAGGTTTTCCCACAGTAATAGTGTTACACTGTGCTCCCCTACTCGAGACACACCAGTGAGGAGGCTGCTGCTATTTTCTCTTTTTAAAAAGTTGAAGAAAAAAAAGAGTTGCTTCATGTTTCTTTTCCTGTGAAATGTTGAAAATCACAAGGGAAAAATTAAAACCTGGGAAGCAAAATTCTCATTGCAACTTACCTAGAGGTCCCTTGTTCTTGTATTTTGAACTACTCTGTACAGTTACTTATTACCTACAACTAGCGGGGAGTGGGGGAGGAGGACATCTCCAGGTGAGAGAGAGAGAGAGACCTTTCAGAACAGAAGCAGTGCAGGCTTCCTTGGGGTTCCCAGAGGCAATTCTCAGTATTGGACTAGCTCTGCATTTGCAGAGGTTGTGAGGAGGTGGGGGTGGGGGGGTGGGGGGATGAAGTGCAGCCTCACAGGTGGGACACACCTGGGTGATGCACAGGTGGGATACTCATGAGACTTCTAAAAATAGAAAATAAGGAATGTCACCTCCATGTTCCATCTGATCTGACTGAGAGAACAAGAACATGGCCTGGAATTTAAACGACGGTCTCTACAACACTCTGAAGCAAACATCATTGTACATCTGTGGGATGACAGGGCGTTAGGATCAGACACGGTGCCATCCACAAGGAATCCATGCCTAATGGCCAGATGCGGTGGACCATGTGACAGAAAGGGTGGGAATATTACTGTAATTTATTACATGAACAGGTTAGTGAGAAGTGCATATGGTCATCTGTAAGGGTGCCAGGAAACAGATGCTAAAATCACATATCCATTTCTGATACAAAATTTGAGTAGCCAGAGACTAGAAATACACTTGCTAAAATTAAGAGTATCCATTAGAAACATCTAGCAAGCATCACACTTGGTAATAAATCATTTGACATTCCCATTAAAGTCAGATTGGAAAGCTGCCAAAAGGAGGCAGGAATTATCACCATGGGCACATGTTTCTTTGTAGAGTGACTTTGGAATCTTGCGTCTTCCTCCGGAACATGGGCTGGCCTTTACATTAGAATGCAGAGAAAGTAGTGTGACACTCCAAACTAATGTCACTGAAGATGCCACACTCTTTGTTCTTGATTGCTGGGAGCACTGTATGAACAGCAGCCTGGATAGGCCACAGCTGGAGGCCAGGCCACACAGCACAGACTGCTCTGAGGCTGGTACCCAGTATAATGCATGTGCTGGTGGCCACTTCAGACGTTCTGCCTCAATCACACTGCAGATGACTGTAGCTATATGAGGGACACTCTTGAGGAGAGCAGTCCAGCTCAGCTGAAGCCTTGCCCACATTGCTGACCTATAGAATGGTGAACAGACATAAATGTCTGCTGCTCTGAGCCTCTATGTTTTTGTTTGTTAGGTATTATGGTGGTTAGTTTTAAATGTCAATTTGACACGACCTAGATTCTAGGTCTGAGAAAAATGTGAGAAAAAAATCCTCTATGATGAATTGTCTATATAGTGTTCGTCTGTGGGGGACTGTTTTAATTAATTGATGTGGAAAGTCTCAGCCCACTGTGAGTGGCAGTATTCCCTATTTAAGAGTTTATAAACTGTAGAAGTGTGAAGAAATCAGACTAAGTACACCCAAGCAGGTGAACATGCATGCATTGACTTCTCTCTGCTCTGGATTGAGTGTGCCTCAAACATCAGCCACTACGAATTCTCTACTAATATAGATTGAACTTGGAACTGTGAAGTAAAATAAATCCTTTATTCTCTATATTGCTTTTTGTCAGATTGTCACAGCAACAGAAATAAAACTAGTAAATACACACACACACACACACACACACACACACACACTTGTTGGAAATATCACTCAAACTACAAAACAGAGGGGCTCCTTCAGTGGAATGCAGCAGTGGGAACTGGTGTGTAGCCAGCCTTGCTCTTGCTCTTGCACTTCCAAGTGCCATCTTCTGTTCAAGTGACATGAACTGTGTGCATCTTCTCAAACCTCACCTTCTATAACAAACTGATCCTATTGGGCTACTGCCTGATTTAATGACCTCAGTTTAGCTTGATGACCTTTATAGAGCCTGCCTCCAAATAAGGTCACATTCTAAAGCACAGGGTTTTGAGACATATGAATTTTAGAGCTTGACACCCCAGTGCACCAACAGATGACTCATGGCTCACACATTTGGTGACAGGGATAATTGCAGCTATTGATCTCTGCTCTGAAGGCTCTAATATAACAAGGCAAGAAAAGAAGCTAGCGTTAAATGTTGGGAAGGCAACAATATGCATGCCATTACGGGGGGGGGGGGATGTCTTCATTGTCTGCAGGGAACTCAAGAACTTAAGTGAAACACTACTGTGACTCCCTTTAAGATAATTCCTTAGAGCAGAGACTGAGGGAACGGCCAACCAATAACCAGCCCAATTTGAGACCCATACCATGGGCAAGCACCAATCCCTAACTCTATTAGCAATACTCTGTTATGCTTGCAGACAGGAGTCTAACATGGCTGCTCTCTGAGAAGCTCCACCTAGCAGCTGACTCAGACAGATGAACACACCCACAGCCAAACAATGGATGGAGCTTGAGGACTCTTATCAGGAGGAAGGATTGCGGCCCCTAAGGGGATAGGAACTCCATAGGAAGACCAACAGAGTCAACTAACTTAGACCCTTGGGACTCTCAGAGGCTGAACCCATAGATCAAAGAACATACACGGGCTGGACCCAGATCTCCCTCCACAAAAGTAGCAGATGTGCAACTTGGTCTTTATGTGGGTTCTAAGCAACTGGAATGGGAGTGGGATGGGAATGGGAACTACCCCAGTAGCTGTTGCCTGTATGTGGTGTATGTTCTAGCTGGGCTGCCTTGTCTGGCCTCAGTGGGAGAGGATGGTGCATCTAGCCTCACAGAGACTTTATGTGCCAGGGTTGGGGGATACACAGGAGGGCCCCACTCTCTCAGAGGAGAAGGGGAGGGGAAGGGGGAAGAATTGTGGGAGGAGTGACTGGGAATGAGTAGGATATAAAGTGAATAGGTAAAATAAAACATTTATTAATTAATTAAAAAAGATAATTCCTTAGGATTCTGTATATATTAATATGTTTTTCAAAGCTCCTTTTCTTATGTCAGAAATAACTGAACATATAATTTTCAAAGTTACATTCACAAGAGACATATATCAGCATTCATATCAGCTTAATTAATAATACAACAATATGTTCTTTAAACCTTAAAATAATAATTGTGGCTGAGCGTGATGCTATATGCTTATCATCCTAGTGTGTCAGGAGTTCAAGGGTAGTCCTGGCTGTAGAGCAAGTTTGACGTCAACCTGGGATGCATAAGATCCTGTTCCAAAAAGAAAAAAAAGAAATAGAAATGACACAAATAGCAATCAACAGCAGAATGTCTGATGAGCAGGGTGGGCCCAGTGCTGGTGACATTTCTCCATGGATGCAAGGTGAGTATGAAGATTCATAAATAAATCTGTATTCATCAGGGACAGGAGCTCATCAGACTAACGCTTAAAATGGAGATGGGAACGCTCATCTCGTTGCATATAAATTACACTTGAGGGAATAGCTTTTTACGATTTCTTTTTATTGTTTTTAATTTTGTGTATGTGTGTGTTGGGAGTGTGTGCATGCGGGTGTGGACATCTGCAGAGACCACAAGAGTGTGTTGGGTTGGAGCTAGAATTACAGGCCATTGCAAGCCTCTTGATTTGAATGCTAGGAACTGAACTCCGGTCCTTTGAAAGAGCAGTACGTACCTTTAACCACTGAGCCGTCCTTCCCATCCCAGAAGTAGAATTTTAAAGTTTTGAATTTTATTAAAAGGATGAACAGTTTACATAAGAAAGAATACATTAAAATGGCCAAAGAAAAATTAAAAGAACAATGTTACAAACTTACTGTGAACATACTTTAGTCAACATAATAGAAGCAAGATTCATAAGAGACACAGGTCAAAAAGATTAAATGCTAAATTATGGATAATATTTCACATGACTGTATAGCAAAGGGCACTATGAGGGTGGGGGATGGGTTTGCATTGTAGAGCACTTACTTAAGGTTCAACTCCGCTGCCAGGGGAAAAAAAATAGGCAACAAAAGTTCAAAATTTGCAATCTATTAGTTGAACAATAGGAACCCTTCAGAAACACCATTCTCTTGTTGAAGTGGGAGAAGAAAATCCCAGGAACTCTTGGAGTTTAGGATGCTCCCAAACTGAGCAGGCAGGGATGATGACTTCATGCAGATGTCCAGGCTTCTGGGAGGGCAGAGGGATGGGCAGAGAAGCCCTTGAGCACAACCAACACTGCAGCCACAGTGGAAAGGATTGGCAGGGAACATCTTTACCCTGATCACTCCACACCTTAGGCTCAGCAGAAAATGCAATGTAATTTTTGTACTGTCCATTCCTAGTTCCTTATCCCTGAAAGGATGTGAAGAATGAGCCCAAGGGTGAGCTATGCTCACTGTCCTCAGGTCCTTGGATCTCAGAAGCCCTCTTCCCCCTAGATAGCTACCAAGGAATGAAAAGAGCTGCTGCTGTGCATTGAAGCATCAAGGCTTGCTGTGTTAATTAGAAATTAAAACTGAGACTATCCCAGAATGTTGGCGTTTAAAAAAAAAAAAAACAAAAAACAACAGAGTTGAAGTCATGATGTGTTAACAAATGTAAGAAAACTAGCTTATGAAAAGATAACTGGATTATTCACTATTATGAAAAGAGTTTTAGCATTAAAGACTGCTCAAAAGAATATCAGGAGCTCTCGGGTACCACCCTTCTGCACATACCCTGAAATGCTACTCCAAGCAAGTGCTCAGAAGATTGGCCAGAAAGGCTTAATCAAGGTGCTAATTTCAAGACACACACATGTGCAAAAAAGAAAAGAAATTGAAAAGAGAAGAGCAGGCTTTCTACACATCCTCCTAGTGCCTGGCTTAACAGCAGGCACTTGGAATCTCAGAGCTATTCTGCTGTGGTTGGTAGCTTTGGTTTAAGTACAGAAAGGAAATCAAGCCTTCTACACACAGGTCAGGGGAGAAAAGGGGAGTTTTCCTTACCTCACTTTCAGATAACTATAGACATTCTCCTTCTACACCTTATCAAATGTCAGAGGTCACAGGTCAATAACATTTTATTCAATGTGGAGGGACTGGAGAGATGGCTCAGCAGTTAAGAGCATTGTCCTTTTTTTCAGAGGACCTCAGTTAGTTCCCAGCACCCATGTTGGACAGCTCATAACTCGAGATCAAAGGGACCTAGCACCCTCTTCTGGACTGAAAGCACTGCACTCATACATACATACTCAAACACAGAACTTAATTCAAAATAAAAAATAAATCTTAAAATAGAAAAATAAAAGCATTTTAAGATATGTATATATCTGATGCATGATTATCAAATCTCAGTAGGTCGTAGGTTGCCAAAATGTATTTGTGGTGGAATCGGAAGCCCCACTAATGAGCCTGTACCCAACTTGGGCTTTAACTCTCTAAGGTCATCTTGGGCTTCGATATGTTGCCACATGGCATCTTAGAGTGGTTATCAAGAAAATGCTAGGTCTCTAAGTTATGCAGAGCTTGCATCTGTTGCCACTTTTCCTCATGCATGATTAGAAAATTCTCTTTGTTAAGTTTTCTGCCATTCTCAAGAGGAAGGCACCTACGTACTAGGAGCTGTCAGGCTCAGGGAGGTTGCTACAAGTGTCCCAAAATTCCAATTTTCACTTGAAAGTTTGAATTTTATCACCAGCAAAAATATACTGTCAGTTGCGCTCCTTGAAGTGACAGGCTTGCATCGTTCATTTTTGAGAAAATGTCTAGCAAATACCCAAGTCTGAAGAGCTGTGGTGTGTCTGTCAGTCACTCTTTGAAATAAAAACGGTGTTCCAAGGAAGGAGAAGTTCATTCAGCTCAAAACAGAAGCAATCGCATGCAAGTCCTTTTCAGGAGAGAGCATAGAACATGTGGGTGGCAGAAACAATTGACGCACACTAGCCCTGTCACCAAGCAGCAGAGCATTAAGACAGGCATACTAGGGCCAAGGCTTCTGGCTTCATGCATGTGTGTGTGTGGTGTGTTTGTTCCTGTGTGTGTGAAGGTGCATGTCTGTGTGGAAGCCAGAGGTCAATCATGTGTGTGACATTCCTCAGGTACTATCCACCTGGTTTCTTGAGAGTTTCTCACCGTCCTAGAACTCATCAAATAGGCTAGGCTGGCTATCCAGAGAGCCCCATAGATCCACCTGTCACCCCCTCAGCACTGGGGTTGCAAATACTCAACACCACACCCCAGCCTTTGTTATATCTGTTCCGGGGATGGAACTCACACTTGACAAGCATGTTAACCCCAGCACTAACACTCAAGTCTTCTGAAACTGGTTTTCAGCACCAGATTGAACTAATTAAGATGTCTTCTCCCCCCAGAGACCCTCATCTACAGAGGCACAGGGGCCCAAGTCATATTGAAGGTATTTGTGTCTCTGGGTATTGGATCTATGCTTTGGATTCTCCAAATGATACCAAGAGCTGAAGAATGCCCTCAGAGGGCAAGGAGAGCACAGCAGGTGAGGACAGATGCCAGAGGTATCAGGGCTGCTGAAGATGGTGAGAAGGCTCAGGCTCTGGGAGCTAGTAGTCTCATTGTGTGACTGCAGGGGCAAGAAAGGAACTATGCAGTGTGTCTCAGCCTAACTAAATCCAGAAAGACCAGTCCCTGAGAATGAGGCTGGCAGCAGGGTGGGGATGGGGGTGTATCACTGGAAATTTCTGAGGAAGCCATCCCTAATTCTGAGCTACAAATTGCAGCACAGGAAAATTGATCTGTGCAGCTCAGTTGTGTAGAGAGACATAAAAGGAATAGAAATACAAGTGTAGAAAATAAGTGAAAAATTAATTTATTTGGAGGAAAAGAATAAAGTCTTATAGCAAAGAAGACTCTCTGTGACCAGTTAAGGCTGTCACATAAAGAGCCACTAATCAGAAAGGATTCACTTTCTCAGTCAACTTATTTCTGTGAAGGACTTGTCATGTTCCAAGTGGTGTGTGTGTGTATGTGTGTGTGTGTGTGTGTGTGTGTGTGTGTGTGTGTAAAATGCATGCATAATTAAATGCACAAGACCAGAGAAAACACCAAGAGTTCTACTCTGTCACTCGCCATTTTATTCCCTTGAGACACGGTCTCTTGATGAACCTGGAACTAGGTTGGCTGCCAGCAAGCAGGGCTACCCTCCTGTCTCCATATTTCACCACTCAGAAGTCACAGACACACACAGGACCATGCCAGCTTTTTATGGGGGGGGGAATATTCTGGAGATTTGAACTCCGATCTACATGTTTATGCAGCAAGCACTGTTACTCATGTATCCATCTCCTGAGCCCACCCCAGGTGATATCTCAGACATACCTTAATTGTCATATGGAGGTGACCTGAGAAAATGCTAGCTGCTGAACAAGAAACTCAAGCGTGTAGTCATGAGCTCTGAGAAGCTTCAGTGGGTGTGACATTTCATCTTGGAACAGAGAGTCACCTCTGCGGAGTTATTTCACCAAGAGGCTCCTGCCGGAAGTGTAGGATCCACATCTTATGATTCAGTATGAGCAAGTACAGAAAAGACAACTGGCAACAGTCACTGATTCGGGGGATATGTAATGTGGTTCAGCACCCAAGACAGCCCCTGTGGAACCAGAGGACAGCCAGACTGAGCAGGAACCCCCCAGCCCCCCAGCCACCAAGGCAGAGAGAAAAAGAGACAACACGCAGAGCTGTTCTGAGAAAGAAAGCACAAGGCAGACACATGGCTGCCTGGCCACATGCAAGCCCTCCACCCATGGAAGCATCTGGTCACTCAGTGAACAACCCATTTGAATCCCAAGCTGTGCACAGGGCTCCTGGCTTAGGTAAAGACTAATGAGAACAGTTCCTATTCTTGAACAGAGATCAATCTGCATATCTGACTCCTCCTTTAAACTGCTGTAGCCCCTGGGAAAGTGATGCTTGTGACAGAGGGCTCACAGGGCTTTAGGGGGTCACTGGGAAAGACAGGCGTCTGGTGATGCAGCTTCAGGGAGCCCTTGGCCTTACAGCTGAGCCCTTGGCCATTGGAGCTGATTCTAGGTGCCAGGGGTAGAGAGTGGGAGTCTGTTGTAATGAACTTCTGAAGTGCACAGAGTCTCCCAGCTTTTGAGCATGAAACAGTTTTAAGGCCTATCTATGAAGGTGTGATCCTGCATTGAGATGTGCCTTCTGCCTTCCCGTGTCCCCTAAACAATTGATTTGGAAATCCAGGGCCAAGTCACTAATGCTAAACAGTGCTTCTCCATGTCACACCCAGGTCAAAATGCTGTCGTGATTCTGCATTCAGAGCTGTTTTACAAATCGACAGACCTGGGAAACATCTCAGACAAAAGTGGGGCTTCTGCTCAGAAGGTGTGAGGCATGTCAAAACTAAGTCCTCTAAGAGCCCAGGAAAGACTTGATTTCACACAGGGTTAGACCATGTCTGGATCTTACAATGGTGTAAATTTGGAGAGTTCCATGTCCCTCTGCATCTAAGGAGGACATAGCCAAGTGGGAAACTGACAGAGGGGACAGAGAGGAGGGGGTAAGGAGAGTCTGGTTAGTATTGGGGGTGCCCATGTTCAAGACTTTGTCATACCATACCAGAAGAGCGGAATGGCACCTTCCCTTTGCAACCTCTCCCCCCAAACAGAGGAAGAACCCAGAGAACCAGAAAATCCCCTCACTGAGACTCTCCTTCCTAGGTGAATCTAGATTGTGTCATGTGGAGAAGTAAAACCAACCATCACATACCTAAAATATTTACATGGAGGACGGTTCTTCACCTTAAGTTCTAGGAAATGAGCTGCTAACAGTGGGGGCACAGGAGCCACCTGACCCTGAGGGAGTGTGTGGTGGTTTGAGGTAATTCATGGGGCATGTTTAGCATACCTGTGTGAACTCATGTGTCAGTATCAGTCATCACTACTAGTGATGAGGAAGTGGGGAGCTGCAGCTATGGGGGTTGGGGAGCATGTAGGAAGACTCCTTGGACAAGCTGATGTCTGAAGGTAAATACCAAGGATAAGATGCCATTAATTAAAGAAGTGGTTGCAGGAATACTGTATTGGAGCCAGAAGCTAGAGAAAGCATGACAATTTGAAACAATCTCAACATGGCTGGAGGGATGTCCTTGAGAGAAGATGCTTTAATCCCAGCACTGGGGATGCAGAAGCAGATGGATTGATTAGTTCAAGGCTAGCCTGGTTTATGAAGTGATACCCTGCCTTTAAAAAGCAGAGGAGGGAAGGGGAATAGAGGAGAAAGACAAGAGAGAAACAATGTACTGGATAACCATTCAGTGGCAGCAGAGTAAAATCATGTGGGGTTTATCCTATGGCCAGCAGGAATTCAGAAAGATTGAAGGTCATTGACACAATCAGGCTTATACTTCAGAAATGTTCTGACTTCTCAGGGAGAGACATCAGAGGGCAGGAGTAGAGGTTAGGGGCCTGTGAGAAGCCACAAAGATCAGCCGAGAGGCAGACAAAGGCAGTCTAGAGGAGAGCTGCAGCAGTGAGGACCAAGACCTGAAGGATACTGTGTCAGAGGAGCCTAGGTGGGAGGGAGAAAAGGAGGTATTGAAAACAAGCCCCAGTTTCCTGTCCAAGGCAAGTGGATGCTGGTGTGTCACTCTCTAAAATAAAGGGCAAAGATGATCAGGATGGGCAAGGTCAAATCAGGAGAGAAAGAATAGGAGGTGGGTGGGACCATCATGCTGTGGGCAGGAGGCAGAGGCTAGATCATCAAGGTAGCAGAAGGCAGGGTAGTAAAAGCTATGGTGATGGTGTAGGAGAGACTAAGAGGCAATGAAAGGTACCTGGAGCTTCTGGAACATGGGAATGGGATGTCAGCTGCATCTCAGTGCCTAGAGACACCAACTGTAACCCTAATCCTGACCACTATTGCACTTCCGGGTCCCTCTTCCTGTGTCCTGATGTGACAATGAGATGGGATCAGCAGCTCTCTGCTCCAGCTTTCTGCCGCCATGCTTCCCCACCCCTCCTGACTTCACTCTCTAGAACCAAAATAACCTTTCTTACAGAAGAAAGCTGCTTCTGGTCACAGTGTTTCAACACAGCAACAGAAAAGTACCTAAGAATCCAGTTCATGACAAAACCCAACTGAGCTAAGCATGGAGTAGTATGATCCTGAGAACACTGGAGTCCTGCAGCCCCTACTCCACAGCTGTATCCATTAGCTGAAGGTCATGATACTCTGCCCATCCTGGAATGGGAACATGATGTGGGATGAAGTTTGTCATGCTGCAGTCAGGGACTGACCCATCAAAGTACACAATGCATGTCAACTGCTTCTCCCATCTCTGCAGAGTGTTCAGAAAATGTTTGCCTTGTTTCCACCTCTGTCAAAGAAAAAATTTAAACCTATAAACCCAAAGGAAAGAGTTAAGGGAGCTGAGGTAGGGACTAGGTTACCCTTCTTCTTTGAAGATTAGACATAACTATGTGCCTTTTATGGCTTGTTTTGATCTGCAGTCTGCCTAACAGTGAAGCCTAGGCCCACACTAACAGGAGAGAAAGTGCTTTAACGGATAGCATTTCACTGGTACATAAAACACAAATAGACTGGCCTTTTCCTTAGGTTAGTGAATCCTTGCTTGGGTGTTTGTTTTCATTAGCTAAGATTCTAGCTTCCCAAATCAGAAAAAAAAAAAAAAACCACTCTTGTTCGTGAGAAAGAAGAAGAGGAAGAGGAGGAAAAGGTAGAGAGGGAGAGATGAGGAGAAAGAGGAAGAAGAGGAAGAAGAGGAAGAAAAGGAGAGGGAGACAGGAGGAGGCAGTTTGTCTATTAGCTAACAACTGAAGAGGACATTCTATTTTTTCCCCAGAATCTTTGAGCTATTCGAGTTTGACAGGAATTATTTTATCATCAACAAATTTCTCACTGATTTATGAACCATTTCAACCTCTTTTGGCTGTACGGTGACCGGTTTCTGGTAAGGAGTTGGAAGAGATCATGCAAAGCAGTTTGGTTTGTGGCAGCTTTCCCGTCTCCCTGGAGAGTTCCTGAGAGGATGCAGCTCCCCACCAAACTCCAACTTCCCCAGATCCATCGCTCCGCTCTGTGAACGGCAGCAGATTCAGGACATTTGTAAGTCATCTTTATGATACAATAAACAGAAGGGGGGGGCGTGAGCTCATCTGTGCCTACTGACCTATGAAAGTGAGAGAGATGTCATGCCCACGGTTTTAGAAAGTGAGAGGAATAAAAATTTCTTCATGGAAGTATGTTGGTTTTTTTTTTTTTTAAAGCGGTTTGTATTCTGGCGCTGGTCAAACAACCCAAAATGATTAGCTAGTATACTTTTCTTAACCCCAATTTTCCTCTGACATTCCATAGAGGACAGAGCTGCATCGATTAGAAACTGCTAGGAAGAGAAGTGTCAGTGTGTCCGCTGCAGATTCTCCTGTGCCGGGGACTAGCAATCCTTTCCAGAGAGTGCTAAGACCCGAGAAAAGGGCTGTACTCCCTGGTAGTACTTCCTTTGCACAGTGAGGTGAGTAGAAATGTTTGCTTTCATGCTCAGATGTCATCATTTCACGTGAGCCTAGAGGCTCTAATGAAAATCATTTAGCCAAAACCTATCCCCTTCTCCCCACAGAGCTAAAGATCTCCATTCAAAGTCTCAAGCAATGATTAAATACCTCTGTACACCATACCTCTGATCTTATCTCTTCAGGACAGAGTTAAAGTAGTTGAAGATACTTAGATCCAACAAGGTGTCTGCAGCTTTTCTGTCTTTGATCTACATGCAGACAGACCCTGGCGAATAGAAACAGAGTCTTCATTTAAAAGAGTCCTTAACATTCCTGAGAAGCATAAAGAGGAACACGATGCCATCTAAGTCTCAGATTATCAAAATGTACAAAGAATTGTGCTCATGCAATATTCAAAGCAAAAGTAGGCATTCTCTCATAAAAATACCATGCATTTGGTTGCAAGAGGTACATGGAAACTGTAGATCTTGATCCATTTCCCTGTGAACCTAATACTGCTCAAAAAGGAAAAAAAAAACAAAGGAAACCTTACTGTCTTGTATATAGTGTGTGAACAATCTGCACAATGGAGGATTTTAAGTCCATTGTGTCATGGTTCTTCAACAACTCATCTCATCAGTAGCAAGAAGGCAAGGGTCTGTGCGAAAGATAGGAGGTATCAGGATCACCTCTGCCTATCAGACTGAGAATGATGGTGGCAGAGTGTAACCTGGCATGGCACAAGGTAGAAATGCTTCATGTCACAGATCTAGGGCAGGTCTGAATCCTAACACAGAACTGACACTGTGCTGTGCTGTGATCAAAACATTAGATAATTCAGGAATTTCTCTACAGAACACAACCTGAACAAAGAAAATGCCAGCCCATCTGACATTATAGCCAGTGACCTTGGTGGGCTGTTCTTCCTCATTTACCTGTAACTATTGGGTATTAAGAGACGGCTTAGCTCTGGGCAGGCAAAAGGGCAGGAGCCTAGCCAGTCTGCGGGTGGAGATGGCATTCCAATAACAGTAATGGCACTGACTGTTGCCAGGACTCAGAGATGATTTGGGGCAATTATTTCCTGTGCCGAAGGTCAGGAAGGCCTTATAGAGATGAGGTTTGATTTCATCTTTGAAAGGAGCCTAGAGCCCAGGAACAGCACAGAAAGGGACAGATGGCTACAATCATACACAGATAACATTTTGTTGTTTATGTTTATGTCAAATCACACACACACACAATTAATAAATATGCATACAAGTAATATCTATTATTTAGAAATATTCATGGGTCAGACAAAAGTTTAAAGTAGTTTTAGAATGTTTAGGTCAGCTTCTCAGACCACAAAGTGATGAAATTACAAATGCCTAATAATAAAAATTCAACCAGGACATTAAAATGTTTCCACCCAACAGATAACAACTGAGACAAGGGAGGCCCAGACTACAGTTACAGAATGATTGTGTGGAAACTTGAAATGCAAAGGCCATTCAGTCTAACTCACACTCGTGTCTGTTCATAATTAGTAAATAAAAAAGCTAGGCAATATGTGTAAGGTAGGAATATGCTTACCAGTCACTAAAAAAGGTAGGAAGTTTGGAGGGTGGTGAGGGAGCACCCTGATGAAGCCATGGTCCCTAAATTATGATACAATAATTGAGCTAGAAAGTCTGAAAAACAAGAGCTTAAAATCTTGATGGACCTACGCAATGTCTCCACTAAGAACACTCAAAGCCAGGTGGGGTGGTGCATGCGTGTATTCCCAGTTCTCATGAGGATAAGACAGAGGAATGTCATGAGTTCAAAGCCAGCCAGAGTTAGCAGATCAAGACTTTGCCTTGAGTCAAAAACAAAAAAAAAAAAAGAGAGCAGTAGAGGCAGAGCGGCAGCAAAATAACACAGCCAGTGGAACAGAACTTTCTCAAAACCTAAGCAAGAAAGAGGATGGACACCAGAGCCCTACCCCAAGATGATCAAGAACAAACACCCAGAGAGAGTCATTTTAGTGAATGGTGGAAAGGATTCCATTATGGGATGTTAGTGTGAATGAAATCAGTGATTCTTCAGGAAAACATGCATACATCAAAATCAGCTCATAAAGAAGTGGGGTGTTTCAATAAGTCAAAATAATTATTGCATCTACCAAGCCTCAAGTCCAAAAGATCCAGGGGGATAATTTAAATCTGTAAAGAGTCTGTTTCCAAAATTCAACAGGAGAGCCTGCCTGTTCCAAACAGGCTCCTTGGCACCCCAAGTTTCTTTTCAATTTTAACTATTCGTGATCAGAGGAAAACATAAAAAATATCGCTACTTATTTTTTTCTGGAGTAAAGATCACATTATTCATCACTACAGAGGGAAATCACACCCATGTTGAGTGTCCATAATTAACTGCCACTCATTGGTACACAAGGCCCGGGGGGATCTCAGAAAGGACTGGTGGGCAGTTCCTCCTAAGAGCTCACCCAGGGCTGCAGCTCCTTTCCCTGATGACTTCTCAGAGCTCTTGGCAGAGTTCCCTTCATGCCTGGCTGCTGGCCTCAGGTCTTTACCATGTAATCTTCCCATAGACTGTTACCTGAGTCATTTCATGACACATGGCTGGTGTCTCCTCCCCAGATGGGGAAACTGAGAGAGAAACTAGGGAATTATGACCTAGGCTGAGCAAACACACACACACACACACACACACACACACACACACCATTCACTAAAGAGTTTGGTCCATTCAAGGGACAGTCTACCCGTTAAATGAAGGTCTAGCAAAGACTCCTGGGTATATTTTAATCTATTTTAATTATACTTTGAAAATGTCATACATGGCTGGGCAGTGATGGTGCACGCCTTTAATCCCAGCACTTGGGTGGCAGAGGCAGGCGGATTTCTGAGTTGGAGGCCAGCCTGGGCTACAGAGTGAGTTCCAGGATAGCCAGGGCTACACAGAGAAACCCTGTCTCGAAAAACAAAAAAAGAAGAAGAAGAAGAAGAAGAAGAAGAAGAAGAAGAAGAAGAAGAAGAAGAAGAAGAAGAAGAAGAAAAGAAAGTGTCCTACATGTATATATTGATCATATCCACCGCTTCCCCATGCCAGCTCCTCCATGGTGCCCTTCCCAATTTCTTCATTTCCTAATTATTTTACTCCTCCTCTCCCAGTCCAATTGGTGCCGCCCACACGTGCATGAGTGCAGGGCCATCCACTAGAGCTCGGGCAAGTACCATTCCTGAAGAACACTAGGGCTGACGTTCCCTCTCCCAGCAACCATCAACTTCAACTAGCCCCCCCTCAGGGGTGGGGAATTTTACGTCTGTGCTCTGTGCTTGCTGGAAGTGTGACTGGTTTGATTTGTGCAGGCAGTCACACCCTCTGTGAGTTCATGAGTCCAGTGGCCCTGTCCTGGCTAAGGGACATCCTTCCATAGCAGTCGTCCCTAACCTAAGTGCTCATTCTGCCCCCTCTCAGGTGATATAGATGCCCCATTTGTGTCTGAGCATGCCATGGTCTCTTAGTCTCTGCAGTTTGATCAAATGTGAGTCTCTGCATTAACCATTGCCCACTGTAAAAAAAAACATGAAATCTGATGAGAATACAAAGATGATGATAATGATGATGATGACGGTGGTGGTGGTGACGATGATGATGATGATGAAATCATGGATATAGTTGCAAACCTCAGCATAGCCTACCGATCTTCCGATTGACTGAAAATTGCCCACCTTTCTCCCACATGCAAAAAGTGTTCACATTCACCCTACTCCCCCATCTGTTCTTTACAACATCAGTAAATGATCCAGGCTGTTTTCCTACAGGTTGGGTCCTCGGGGAAGGAGGCTCCTTGGATGTAACTTTTAGCACATCTCAAACCTCCTTTTTCTTGACAAAAGGCACATGTGCCAACACGTGCAAAACGCAATAGGTGGAGCAGACCTGAACAGTTCCTGTCACACTCTGACTCAAAGGAGACAGCTTCTATGCTTAAATCCATCCAGGCAAGCTGTGGCTTTCCTGTGTGGAACTCGGTGTAATCATGATGTCCACTTCTTGCCTGGTGGTGGAGCTTGGAGGGTTTCAAAGCCTCTCTCCCTTTTCTATTGTTTCTGTCTCCTTCAGGTCACACTAGTGATATTTTATATCATGCATTTTTTTTAAATGTTTGTGAGTCTTCTACATTCTTAGTGGACACTGGGTTCATTAGGACAAAGTCACAGCCACAATACTTTTAAAGGTAAAACCTCTATTTGGGTTTTTGCTAGAGAGACACCTCTCTTAAATTTCTTGGAAGTCCTGTTGTTATAATCTCTCTCTCTCTCTCTCTCTCTCTCTCTCTCTCTCTCTCTCTCTCTCTCTCTCTCTCTCAACATTATTCTGTCTTTTTCATAGCTAGTCAAAGGACTGACCCTGCCCCGATAGGTATGTCCTCCCTGCCCATCCTCCAGGGCTGCAGTCAGGCAGCTTTATTGGCTCTGTCTCCTGAAAGGTAGTACGGACTCTGAACTAACCAATGATGCTCTCACTGGCAGATGCTACCCAGGTCTCAGCACTGTGTGTTCTTCCCTGGAGAGCAGGTCTATTAATATGGTCTGAGGACACAGCTTGTTGCCTTCCCAAGAGCTCTGTGTTCACGCTGGGCAGAGAGTGCATTTAATGATCCAGCAAGAGTCTCCGGAGGCTGTGCAGGAAGGGAGATCAGAGACCAGGGAACCCTGGGATGCCTCTCTGCCTCTGTGTGGCTCAGTGTGAATCTGGTTGGGTATCCCTGCGCTGTTGAGGAGTGCTTCTCTGTCTATATGGAGTGGCTTTCACTGCAGTTTCTGAGGAGCTCCTAGAGGCCCTAGCCCCAGAAGACCTGCCATGTGGGTAGAAAGAGAGATCGGATGAACTGTGCAGAATTCCTGCAAAAGAGTTGGAAGCCACAGCTCTGACAGTGGCAGGTTTCACAGACCCTGGCTGGCACTGACCAGAAACGTTATTCTCTTAAATGCCAGGACTTGACTCTCCATGACTTTTTCAGCCTGCTCTGGCCTAGCAAGGCTTTCTAGGCAAGCACATTCCGGGATGGACAAAGGAGAAGGACTAGACGTTGTACCACAATTTGGTTTATGAAATGAAAGGCCTTGGATCATGAAGGCCATGGATGTGGCCAGCATCTGTAAAAGAAGAGATTGTTTGCTAGGCAGGGCAAATCTCAACATAGACACACTTTTAGATTTTGGATTTAATTTCTGAGGACTTTGATATCTTACTATAAGAAGTTCAGCTGGAGGAGGACTTAGATCATTCCAAAGTAGTTAGGCTCATATAAGAGCCACATGTTAAGGTTCAATTGATTGAGACAGCGTCTTACTGTGTAGCCACAGGTGCCCTTGGACTCATTATATATGCCTTAAACTTATTAGCTTCCTATCTCAGCCTAAGAAACACTGGGATAATATGCCTGCACCACCATGTCTGACTGGTGATAATATTTTGGGCTGATAAAATTTTTTTAGGGTGATTGCTATCATGACTGCATCTGGAATCAACAAAGAGGCAAGCTTCTCCTCTGAGGGTATTTCCAGAAAGGATTGGTCAAGGGGAGAAGACCCTCTCCCAGAAGCAAGGTTACCTGTTGCCTTCACTTCATGCTGGTGAGTGTGTGTCTAGCGCAGCACCATTTTTCACAGCCATCAGAACCCAGCTCCCTCAGGGACTGGACTGAAGACCAGCAGCTTTCCACAAACCCTTCAAGCCTTCAGCACCAGACTGAAATGCTGAGACATCCAGCCGCATGGATATCTGAGTAGCTATCGGGTTCCAGGAGTCTCTGTGTGCAAATGGCCATCTCTGGACTTGTCAGCCCTATTGTGTAAGCCAATTTTAAAAACCTCTTTTTGCAATATCTATTTATTCTATCTCTTTTGTCTTTCTAAAGTGCTCTAACAACAGTCTTACTGTTGCTGTTGCTGCTGATTACAATAGTCTCTGCTGCTTTTTTCCCCTCATCATTTAGCACAATGGTTCATCCATTCATACCACATGATGGCTAGTGTTCTGCTGCTGTTCAGAGAATGAGTGTCTCGTCTGTGGTCTTCACCCACACAGAGTGAGGGTAGGTGTGTGTGGAGGGCAGGTTGCTACCCATGTCAGAGGCATTCTCTGAGTTCTGGGGGTAGAATGGGGGCACAGATTCTGTTGGTCACTCCCCAGGGCATCTAGTGAGACATCTCAGGAGGTGCAGTGCTTGGAGCTGTGGTATACCCTGACATGCATTCCTACCGAGTTGTTTATGATTTTGAGTCACCACTGGAGATCTCTGTGTCTTGAGTAAAACATGGCCTCCCTTGTGGGGTGTCAGTAGGGTAGTCTCAGCTGACAGGGCTACATTTTCAGTAAGTACTAAGATTCAGTCATGGCTAAGAAGGCCCAGAGACTCTCTAGGGCTTCAGTAGTTGTAGGTGTTGCTGTCTGGATACCCTGGGGAACTCACTGACATGTTCAGAGCTCTACAGGTAAGTGGGGTAATCATAGAATTTCAGAGCTCTTAGACATTCGTGTCCCATCTCAGATAACGGCAGCCCTACCCCTGACATCTTGCAAAGGCAGGCTCTTTCCTTGCATCCAAGCCTTTCCCTTAAGAGAGCATACCCACCCACACAAGACTGAAGGCAACCAGTCACTTCCAATTATACTGTCCCATCACCTAACAGTCTTTGTCAGGTAGAGAGAAGAGCAGTGGAGGCAAGGCTGGTCTATAGAGAAAATTGTTTCTTCTGTGTGACTGTGACCTGGAGAATAAGGAGCCATTCCCAGGAAGACACATAATGATGGGTTAGCAAGCACTGTCAGACTTTAGCCTCAGCTGCCAATGCCCTTGAGGGAGGCTGCCATTCTTGCATCAGCCTCCTACCAGCTTCTATCCATGAGAAAGCTGTAATCCTGTTTGAGGACCCTCCCTCCAGACAAAGGTCAGGGCCAGCCTGAGCTAGGGACTCTGCCTCAAGAAGAAAAGGAAAAAGAAGAGGAAAGAGGGAAGAGGAAGGGGGAGGAGGAGGAAGAGAGGGAGGAGGATGAGGAGGAGAAGGAGAAGGAAGAAGAAGAGGAAGAAGATGAAGAGAAGGAGGAAGAAGAGGAGGAGAAGGAAGAGGAGGAGGAGGAGAAGAGGAGGAAGAAATGATGGAGGCAAAGTAAGAAACCAAATCTATTAGCATATCCAAAGTCAAATATCTGCATGCACTAGGTAAGTCACAAAGCTAGAATTCTGATGAGTTCCAGGTCCCAGAGATGAAGTCATGGCCACTGTACCACAGGGAAGGACTTCTCTGCTTACTATCCTCCTAGAGAAAGAAGCTTGTGTTGAACAAATGAACAAGGCCAGGTCTAGCCACATGATAGATGTTGAGAGGACTTAGTGAGACTGTATATGCTCTGAGCATCATGAGACCCCTGCCTGGGCTTGCCATCAGCCTGTAGAAAGTCATAGCCACATGCCACTCAACTTTCCAGGACTTGTACCTTCCTCATAAAGTGAGAAGGAAATATGCTGTTCCCCTTGTATACCCATGACAGTTATGAGAATCAGAGATAACTGATGTGTTAAATATTTTGGAAAGTATAGGGATTCAGGATAAAAATAAATATTCTCTTTTAGACTCAATAATAACTTGCCAGCATTATGGCGTTCTTGGCTTGCTGCTAAGTGGCTGCAGGAAGCCGAGAAGATTGATTTAAGGTTTGGTTAGGATTTTTTTTTTTACCTTTGATTTTCCCCATGTCCCGTATTCAATACGGCATCTCTCCTGTCACCAAAGAAATCTGTCAGCAGGAACAAGTCTGGGACAGTGAGAATTAACCTTTCCAGAGAGAAGCAAGCTTGGGCCCTTGGTGGGCACTGACCGGAGCTTGCCTTCCTCATCTGCTTCTTCTCCGGCTCTGTACAGCAGACAGCAGGCTCCATAGGATATATGAATTAGGTGAGAGATGTGAACTAGGTGTTCCTTTTTCCTTCACTCTCTTCCTTCTTTCTTTTCTAACCCCCATCTTCCCTGCTTTCTTACATTTCTGCCAATCTTAGTTTCTCCTCAGTGGACTGGTTTGGGATAATGCGTTCTTGAAGATATTTGTCAGCTGATACACCAGCACTATCTTTAGAAGCCTAGTGATCTTGTTGGTACAGGTACCTGCACTGGATAGGCTCCCGAGTCTGTTACTACTTCTATACCTGCCTGAACCGGGACCAGATCATGTGTGGGTTAGTTCTTACAGCATGATTGACGGCAAAGTGCTCTCGTGAAACTACTTCCTCTCATATCCCAAACATCTGAGGGCCAACATGGGTGATGAGGTGATGGTGGTGGTGGTCTTGGTGTTGGTGATGGTGGTAGTTGTAGTCAGGATGGTGTTGATGATGATGGCGGTGGTGGTTGTGAATGTGGTGGTGGTGATGAGGATGGTGGCCGTGGTGAGGATGGTGATGATAACGGTGCTTGGGGTAGAAGTGGGAATATTGATGACAAAGGAAAGGGTGATGATGAGAGTGATTATGGTAATGACAGTGTTGGAGGTTAGGGTGGGGATAAGGGTGACAGTGGTGATGGTAGTAATGATGGCGGTGGTGGTGACTGCGGAGGTGGTGGTGGTGTTGACGGTGATGGTGGAGTTAGTGATGGTGATGAAGATGCTGATGGTGGTAATGTTGTGGACAGACAGCAGCAATTTTTTTCTCCTTCTAGTTGCTTCTTCCTGATCAACCCTCCCATCTTTCTCCTCCCAAATAGCATCTAGAGCTAAAGTACCTGTTGGCCACCACTCCCACCATAACGATGACTATCTGTCCTTGGGTTGTATGTGGGTATGAATACTTTATCCCAGCAGGCAGGTCCATCTACTGTCCCTACAGACAGTAGGAGGCTATCCCTGCTGACCCGCCTTGCTTTACCCAGAGTGCATGCAGCTGATAATGTCCATCTTCTCACTGCAAATGATAGAGGATGTACTCAGTGTACCAGCCATGTTCCCTGACCCAGCTATGGTTTCATCACTGCATAGGAGCTAACACCCATTATCTTGTGTTCTCAGCTATCTTTGAGGCTGCAAAGTTTTGCCTAAGCTGGTGTGAGGGGCAGTTAACAAGCAGGAATAGTCCTTAGTAACTGGGACAAGAATTTAGATGTCTCAAGCTCACTGTGTGTAGTCAGTAAGATGCACTTGGGGCTAGAGGATAAAGATGAGGACACTGTTGCTCATGGAAAAGGAAGGTGACCTCAGGTCTGGACAGTTGGGACAACTGAACCCACTGTGCTAAAGTTATAGTGTATACAGATAGATACGTTCTTCATTAAGGTTGCCTCTACCCATGTGAAAGAACCATATAGAGTCCCTCTATAGTTTCATAGCAGTGGGAGGCTACACCCCTTCTCCAGCAGAAGTAGGAGAATTTGTAGAAGGTCTCAAGTGTGTTGCCACCAAGTAGAGGGGAAGAATAAGGGGACTTCTGGCTGATGGGAGGGTATTAGGAAAGCAGGGGGAGTGGGAGACACCAAGCCCCTTCTTTCCTTCTTATGCCTTGATATACAGCTCCCTCCCTGTATGGGCACCACTGTGGTAACTGCCCAGCTCTCTGGGTTCTCCCTGGACTTATTCTGTGGGCTTTCATCTGTGCAGCCTGGAGCCTGGGAACTGAGCTGAGATCTGGAAGAAATAGGAGGCCCATGGCAGGGTTCAAAGACAAGTGGAGACACAAGTTAGCCATTCAGAACAGGAAAAGTATTGTCCAGGAAACAGATGGACTGTCAGTCTAGTTTCTGCAGAGAGTCTCTGCTGTGTCAAGGGGATTTCAGAAAGGCTGTTGCTTGCTGTCTCCTAAATTCATGAGGTTTCTGGAAGTCTATTGGCTTTGAGTCCTTTTTAAAAATCTAAGTGTTTATTCTTTTGAATTTATTTTTTCTCAAAGATATGCTTATTATCAGACTAGTTGAGGATAAACTGCCTGCAGTCAAATGGAGTAAAGATCCCAAGGTGGCCTTGGCTCTTCTTCAGCCAAGGTGGGGCAGCCTTATTGACCTGCTAGAAGAAAGTACTGCTTACATGTAGCCAGAACCTTCCAATCCCCCACACAATGTGCTCATTTATAAGCAACTTGTCAAAGGACTGATATTCTATTCATTGGCAGGCTCAGTACTCAGGGCAATTAGTAGCCACATGATGTGGCAATGCACTGTGGTGGGAACCTATGCTCTATGATTTTCTTTGGCAGTCATAGTCTTTGTTCACACAAAGACACTTGTCAGGAAGTAGCTGCAGCAGGTAGAGGAGGTGGCTCAGTGGGTAAAGCCTTTGCTGTACCAGGATGAGGTCATGAGTCCATCCCCCAGAACCCAAAGGAAAAACAAAATGCTGAGCCTAGTGCACATACCTGTAACTCCAGCATTGGGGAGGCAGAGACAAGCAGCTCCTGGGTGCTGTTGGCCAGGCCATCTAACTGAAACCACAAGCCTGAGGTTCAGTGAAAGATCTTGTCTCAAAGAAACAAGATAGAACGCAATAGACGAAGGCAGCAAACAGGTCTTTCTTGAATATACGTATACACTCAAATACACACACAGAAATTGCTGCAAGCTGTAGGGTTGCTTCACTGTCCCTGTTGTGAGAGGGAAGATGGCAGCCTGGCATTCAACCTGTTGATGGTTGCTTCAGAGTGAGTTGTTCAGAACACGCTTAGGAACCCTGAGAACCTTAAAGGAAGCAAAAGAACTGCTCGTTCAATCATTTATTTCTAACCCAACACAAGTTCCAAAGATGCCTTCAAACAGAAAGCCAGCTGTGTGACCTGGGTAAATTGTATGGCCATTCTGTGCCTTAAGCTTCCAAGTACAGTGATGAATAAAGAAAACTGAAGTTGAGCACACTGCCTGAATCCCAAGAGTCTTTCCTTAGAGAAAATTCTAGAATCAGTTTTCCAGTTTTTAACACCATGAGCCTCTTCTATCTGTGACTACATTTCCTTTCACCTCTGACCACAGGAAACGGTGGAAAGTGGACATGTGGATATGTCTGAGAAAGGACCTTTGCCTCCATTAGGGAGTTACATTAGGGAGTCTCTGCTGTCACATGTATGACTCTGAGCTGTGGAGACCTGGATTCAGGACTCTGATCATTTCTGGGCTGATCTGTCACAGCCAGGATGTTCCAAGCACTTGGAGACCACACTGGACCAGCCACCAGACTTTGCATTCAGTTCTCCACATCTCTCCCTCCAGAGAGTCAGCATCCAAGGCTATAAAAGCTGTGATCCCAACTCTGCCCACGGGACTTCTGGGCTGCCAAGTGAGCACTTTGCAAGCCATCGAAACCAAAGAAACTGGGCGGTCTTTACTCCACGGCTAAAATAATTAATATGTTCCTATCAAAAACCACTCATTTCACTAAGGCCTCTGAGAACCCATGGGGTGGGGGCGGGGGCTCTGCCATAGCTTTGCCATTATAATTGCTTTGCTTTTATGAAGTTTGCTTTTCATGTGAAAAAGCCTTCACCAGGCAGCGAGAGCCTGCAGATGTTGTCTGTATACCCTGCCGAGAAACCAAAAATAAGCAGGTATTTAAAAATAACCTGCCTTTTGCAGGTAGCTCCTTATTCAATATTAAGTGTCCTCCTTCCAACAAGAGTGTGCATAATGCTAAATTAACTGTTAACAAGTATTTTTAAATAGCCTAATTTATGCTAATTCAAAAATATTCCGTTCCCAAACTGATTATCTTTGCCTCCCAAATTGCCGCACCTTTCCATTAGCAGCCGAGGCGTCTGGGTGCTGTGAGCCAGGAGCTTTCTGGGTGGCTTTCTGGATTCTGGTGGTTTCTGTGAATGTTTTCCATTGTGGCCAATGAATAGCTCATGTTGGAAGCCCAGGGTGACAATACAGTTGTGCATTTCATGGTGAGCTGTGGATACAAACTGTTGGAGCTACTGGGGATTGAAGGAATGCTGCCAGGGTGCTAGAGGCACAGCAATGGTCAGGGCATCCCTGGGCATTTTCAAGAGACCGCTCTCTCTTGCTCCATACCTCATCCCCAGTAGGAACATCCCCAATCTTAATGGCAAGGATGAAACCCCAAAGCCAATTTGCACTTCTAGGAGGGTTTTTGTGCTTCCTCTGAGGTGTGGATGCTGGCTTCATCTAGTGATGGTGGTGATGCTAAAGAGCTTATGGTCCATCCTTCCACTTCCTTGTTTTCAACAGAAGAGAGCTCTCCTCCTTACATTTCACCTGGGGTGGTGGTCATTCTTCTTCCTGCCTTTGAATTGAAATCTAAGCTCCCGCATGGATAGGAGGCTCTCCCATGGCCTGGTCTCACTAAGTCTTCGCCCCTCATGCCTGTTCACCTCTTCCACTTGTGAACCATTCCCAGTTCATCCCCAGTCGCACTGCCCTTGGTTCTTAGTTCCTTCCACAGCAGCTCAAGGTGCCAAACATTGCAGCTTTGGGGAGCCGAGTTCACCTTCCTCCCAACCCCTCCAAGGACCACAGGGTCCTTTTATTTCTGGTTTTTATATGGACTAGTACCCCCTGAAGTGTCACCTGTTCTCTCGAAGAGGAACTTCGGGGACTGAAGTAGCTCTGCTCACAGCAGGACAGGAGACTGAACAAGGCCAGGCCTGGCAAGATCCCTGGAAACATTGGACAAAGACAGGTAGGGATTTTTGATCCTGATCTCACAAGCTCTGGAAGGGATCTGCCTTTGCTCCTTGGGGTTCTGAGTAAAGACTTCACTGGTAAGAGAGGTTATCAGTGGTGGCTTTTCATCTGTGGTTCCAATGATGCTGAACCTAGGGACTGCTCTAAGGAAACTTGTTTGTGGGTGTGGTTAGACTTTCTCAGAGAAGTTGTTGACTATTACATCAATTTTCCTGAGGAGAAAGGTATCTGCAGCCTTCATGCGTGATGCTCTGTGGTAGGACAGATGCGTTGCTTTCCCAGAATCATTTGACATAACATATCTGCTGTGTACAGCACTCGCCCTCTTGCTGTAGTGTGGCTTTTCTTCAAATGAGGATAGTTTTGTACATAGCCTCAATGTGAACATTAAAGCCTGGAATTCAATGTTGATTTTATTGGCTTGCCTCCTTTTCATTTCCCTGTGACCAAACACCTGACAAGAAGCAACTCAAGACAGGAAAGCAAGAGGAGAGAGAAGAGAAAGAGGGGAGAAAATGAGAAAGAACTGGGGGAGGAAAAAAGAAGCAGAGAGAAGGGAGAGAGGAGAAACAGGGATAAAGAGTAGAGAGAAAGGGAGAAAGGAGAGATGGAGGAAGAGGAGAGTGCAAAGAAAGGGGACAGGGAGAGAGAGGGAGGAGAAGGGGGAGGAGCGTGGAAGGAAGGAAGTGGGGAGACAGGAGAAAGAGAAGGGAGAGAGGAGAGAGAGAGGAGAGGAAGAGCGGAGAGAGACGAATGGGAGAGAGGAGAGAGGAGAAGTGAGAGAAAAGACAGAGACAAGATGGAAATGGGGAGAACAGTGGGAAGGAGGGAGGGAGGGAGAAAGAGAGACAGACAGACAGACAGACACAGAGATAGAGAAGGACAGAGAAACATATACACAGAGACAGAAAAACACACAGAGAGACACACACAGTGTCAAACATACACAGAGACAGAGAAATACGCACAGAGACACAGAAAGACACAAAGAGACAAAAAGAAGAGACAGAGAGAGACAGACACACAGAGATAGGAAGACAGAGAGAGACACACATAGACATATACACAGAGACAGAGAGAAAGGCAGACAGAGACACAGAGAGACAGAGATTTACATTAAGAAATTGCTCATACCTGGGTGAGTTCAAACTAGCAAAGGGCAACTGACTTCAAAACCAGGCTGAGGAAAATTGGTCTTAGGGCTGGAATTCTTTTGTCTCAAGAAAACTGTTTTCCTCTTAAGGCCTTGACTAATTCGCTGAGACACAGCCACATGGTCAGGGAACTCCCCTTTACTAAAATTCAGGCGATTACAGCGATTGGGTCATACCTACAGACACCTTACTGGCAACACCCACACTAATGGTGAGTAACGGATATGGATCCCTCCCAGGAGCATAGTGGAGCATGCCCTTAATCTCAGCACCCAGGAAGCTGAGGCAGGAAGTTTGTCTTGAGTTCCACATCAGGCCAGGCTACAGTGCAAGGCCCTGTCTCAACAAACAAGACAAAACAAAACAAACTCAACAAAACCTAAGCAAGCAAGAAAGAAAGACTACATCACACCTTTAATGTCCAGGGCTAAAAAAAAAAAAAAAAAAAAAAAAAAAAAAAAAAAAAAAAAAAAAAAAGAAAGAAAAGAAAAGAAATTTAGTGAATTTGTCAAAACGAGCTTCATCCTGAGCCTACTTCCACTCCTTTTCAGGCCTAGAACATTCATTTAGGCCTTAAAGCAAGTAGTGGGGACAGCAGGTTGTGTAGGGAAGAGATCCATGAGGTTTGCCAAGTTTAGGACAGGGGTTGAAGGATTAGAGAGGCCCAGCTCTTCTGAGCACCCCCAACAAGACCGGAGGTGTTGAAATAGTTCTAAAAGGCCTGTTGAGAAGACAGAGGGAAAGTTACCAAACATTAAAAAGGAAACTAAAGCAATCAAATATAGAAGTAAAAAGCCCAGGCTTGAAAGGCATTAAAGTCACAAAGGCGTCCATGAACACGACCCATGAAGCCCAGAGACATAGAGAGATCCAGAGCAGAAGATAATACAATCTGTAAAGAATTAAAGAGATCAAATCTTTACATGAAAGAATAATCTTAAAATTGATTTTTAAATAATTTCTTTAGATACTAGGAGGCAATCTTCAGGCACCAAGGGTGGTTTTTAAATAGGGGGAAAAGATTTTCCCATTTATAGGATAAAGCTTATATACTACCTACTTTGAATAGAGATGTGGAGGAGAAAGTACGTATTAAATTGGGTAGTTAAAAGTAAAGGTGGATTTTTAATAGGCCAGAGAGCATTCCAAAGGGCCAAGGAAATAAAACCAAAAGTTAAGTAACTCTGTGAAAACTAAATTTAGCCTTGAACTTCCTAATGATCAAAGAAAAAAAAAACCAACACAGAACACAAGAGAATACCCCCAACCCAGTTTTAGAGTTGGCATTCACAGTGATGCACCCCACAGGGTGGAAACTGAATCTTAGTGAACAAAAGAGGCTCCTTAATAGAATAGCATAGATATTCCCAATTTATACCAACAGTATCTGTGATGGCTATTAACAACTGTCACCGTACCGTGACAGAATCTTGAGCCACCTGAGAGACAACACTCGGCGCAGCTATCAGGCGTTTTCTAGACTGGATGGATTGAAATGGGAGGAGGGTCCACTCTGAACATAGACAGCCATGAGCTGGAGTACAGGAGGGACCAAGATGGAGACAGTGAGCAGCAGTATCCATCTCTCTGCTTCTGGAATGCAGGTGCGTTGTGATCAGCTGCTTCATTCTCTGACTGCTACACCTTCCATAGTATGACGGACTGAACTTTCAAATGGTGAGCCACACAATACACCCTTCATCCTTAAGTACCTCATGTCAGGTGTCTGGTCCCAGTGAGAAAGTATCTAACAGCACATTTGAAGGATTTTTTTCTTTTTTTTAACCATGGGAAATGGTTACAAGGAAAATAAGGCTCTTTAAAAAGTGACTGTGAGCTGGGCGTGGTGGCACTTAGGGAGGCAGAGGCAGGTAGATCTGAGTTCAAGGCCAGCCTGGTTTACAGAGTGAGTTCCAGGACAGCCAAGGCTATGGAGAGAAACCCTGTCTCTAAACGAACAAACAAAACCAAAACAAAAAGGTGACTATGAAGATGTTGGGAACCCTGTCCCAGAAGTAAGTACCTGTGAGTCTTCATGTCATCTCATCTCTGGGGTCCTGGGATGCCACTCAGGGGCACTAGGTTATATTCCATTGTCCCTCCATGGGGGTGCCAGACTTGTCTTATGGGGAAGTGGACTCTGCCACCAGACAAATACCTGCCGTTGTGTCCAGAGGCTAACTTTCCAGACAGCCTCATTCTGTAAGTCCAGGAGCCAGGAAACCACGGACATAGCAGGGAATTTCCTCTTAATTAGGGCTTTGGTCTATGAGGGGAGCCCTGTGGTTTGACCTTGGAATGTTCCAGATATGCCCACACATTAAAAGCTTGGCCAATAGCCTTTGGTACCACAGGGATGTGGTAACTGAGTTGGGGCCAAGTGAGATGCACTCCAATTGCTGGAAAGGTTTGGCTTTTTTTTCTTTTCTTTTTCTTTTCTTTTCTTTTATTCACTTTATATCCTGATCAAAGCCTCCTCTCTTCCCAGTCTGCTCTCACACAGCCCCTTCCTTCTCCTCTGATAAGGGGGGAGCCCCCTATCCCTTCCACCCTGACACATCAAGTCACTGCAGGCCAGACAAGGCAGCCCAGTTAGGGGAACAGATCCGCGGGCAGGCAATAGACTCTGGGACAGCACTTCTCCCCGGCTCCAGTTGTTAAGGGACCCAAATGAAGACCAAGCTGCACATCTGCTCTGTGTGTGTGTGTGTGTGTGTGTGTGTGTGTGCCCACGAATGCTCTTTGGTTGGTGGTTTTCAAAGGAGATATTGGACTCTGGGTCCTTCCCTTTCTCTTCCTCCTTTGCAACCAGCTGTGAGGTAAATGGGCCGCCTTCCTTCACTCCTGCCACAATGCATAAGCCCAGTTGTCACAGCTAATTGATTGTAGGCTGAAATCTCAACTGCGAGCCTAAGTAGACCTTCCTTGTATTTAGGTTCATTTACTTCAGGCATTCTTACAGCAACAGAAGGCTGACACAGGGAGAAAATTGTGGGACTGAACAGGGTTGGAGATCCCCCCTTGTTTGTGAATATATGAGTATATTAAGGAAGTTCCATCACAAAATGGCTGTCTCCCTTCCTTCTTTCCCCTCTCCCTCCCTTGCTTCTGTTCCTTCCTTTCCTCCCTTCCCTCCCGTCTTTCCATCCTTCTTTCCTTGGTAGCCTTGCTATGTTCTCCAGGTGTTTCCCAGCAGTGTGTGTGTGTGTGTGTGTGTGTGTGTGTGTGTGTGTGTGTGTGT